>PTEX01000021.1:3514805-3617177 GCA_003342815.1 Eudromia elegans | reverse complement strand
GTGAGGTTTGTTATGAAGCTTTGAGTCTGTTAAACATGTTAGATGAGTTACATGGTGAAGTACTGGCTGGAGCTGAGAGAGGCTGAATTTACACCTATAAATAGCTGAAGAATCAGAACCTGTCTAGGAAAAATGCAATACAAACACACTAGGAATCTGAAGGAATCAAAAAAAATTGGAAATCAAGTGGCCCAAAGACATTCCTAATTTCTTGGCCAACTATGTATGGTAGGTTGGATTTAGTCACTGGAAATGTCTGAGGAGTTACCTTTTTTTTTTTTAATCCTGAAAGAATGTAAATAGCATTCGTATGTCATGGAGAAGAGAAAAGGAAAAGCATTCAGAGCAGTGGATCACTTCATCAATTCTAAGGAGTAGTGTTAGCACTTCAAAATATCGTGCTAGTGATTCAGAAACTTAAGTCTGATGTTTGTTGAAGTGGATCAGTGTTCTTTTTCTATTTTCCACAGTAAAATTTCTGTAGAATGATTTAGATGCATAGCCCTGTTATTGTTCAAAAATACCGTCTGTCTGTGTTAAGTTTTAGAGAGGAAACTAAGCAATGAAAAGAAAATTGCACATTCAGAATCTCAACTTTCTGAAGTCAGCTCGTTGCATTCCTGACATATTTGTGGATGTGTTTAATACTGTACTGTAAATTTGAGTAGCTGTCATTTATCAATATGCACAAGTGTTGTGGGAGGTATTTTAAAGCATTCCAGCTTGTCTTGGGGGTGGATGAGTGGGGKTTTTTTTTCCCTCTGATCAATTCATATTGAAAAAAGTCTCTGAAATTCTGGTGCATGATTATTCAATACTGCTATAATTTGAACAAGAAACTTGCTTTTTTATTCATGTGCTAGTTTAATAGTATCCAGGTTTTAGAAGCAGAGGAAACTGCAGATGTCTGGCAGCTTCATTCAAGGGAAATCCCTTGAATTAATTTGCACGTAACTTTCTTTTCTTTTTTTTAAACACTTTTTGACGAAGCTTTTATGGACATTTGATAACAATTCTCATTAATTACAGAGGCAGAAAAAATCTACTGTCATATCTGTATGTGAGTACATGAAAGAAGTAATTATTTTCTGTTATTTTTAGTAATTAGTCCTGTATTGCTGATAACAATGGATGAACAAGTCTAAGGTGTGTCTGCAAGTCAGATGGCAGGAAAATAATGTGAGTGGCACTAATACAGGATCTTGTAGCACTGGTACCCCCCAGTGTGCTGCAAAACCTCTCGGTGTGGAAGAAGTACTAAGTACAGCAGAAGCTGCCAAAATTCAATTCAGCAAATCACCCTCTCCTGCACTATTCCAGCAACACTATTGCTGAATTTTTGGGTTTGATTTTGGCTGTTTTCAAGCACATCTTGGAAATTGTGACCTGAAAATGGTCAAAACATGCCCAAAGTCAAGAAATGTAACTCTAAGATTGCTACTAGCACCGAAGTGTTTCCTTACATAACTGGGGAAGGGTTGGGTTGAAGAACGGTGACCCAGAGCTGGTCTCCCAGGAGGCCTAGGAGTGGGAGGGTGGTGCAAACTGGAACGGATTGGTGAGGCCTTTTCCCAGGAAACACTAAGAGGCAACTGCTGTTGAAGAGTGCAAAATTCAGAAATAATTAAAGATGTGGTAAAACTGAGGGCAGGGGTGAGGGGTAGGAGGGGAAGAAAGAAAAAGTTGTGGTGCTACTTTATCTCTGCTTTGCTAGTACATCAACCAAGTGTGTACTGTGCTTATTCGGAAGCAACACCTCTGAGGGCAGCGTGCTGCATGCACAGAGACATACTATGCAAGTGTGCTTAAGAGATGAGATAAAATACCTTCTGTAGGGATCATTCATTGATATTGTCATTGTAGGATTTGATTTAACCTTCCCAAAGGTGCTGGGCAATGGCTAGATGTCATTCCTATTGTAAGGAAGGCAGCTCAGATGTGGAAGAATGAGATTTAAAAGAAGTATTCAATAAGTTTAGTGCCCAGTATTGAGCAACTAGAATTGATGTTTTTGCTGTGTTTAATATTGTATTTATTATTTGACAATAGCCAAAGCAAAATTTACATTGACCTAAATTGTAATTATGTGTTGGCAGTTCCTCTGCAAATCAGATCCAGAGGTTCTCCGACAGACACCCAAAATGGAAAGCACACAGTTGTTCCTGATCCAAGAAAGGACTGGATTAAGTGAATTGCACCATACATGATTTCCTTTTCTCCCCCACCCCAAACTGGTACAGTACCGGTCCTGGAAACCTGAGACCATCCTTCCTGCTCCGCAGTCTGTGCACACAGTGCATACTTACCTGCCTCTGCACTGAGACAGAAATTATAACAGCCTTCTCAATAAACACTCCTGATTCATCCCCAGAGTGAGTCTGTCCTGCAGACCAAATGAGTCATAGGTCATACAGAATGAAAAAATGCAATTGAACAATTGAGGAGGACCCCATCAGCACAAAGAGCCAAATTAAATAATAATTGCATGCAAAATTTCAGTTCTCATGTCTTCTAAGTTTATGTCAAGCATTCTTCTAATGTCCTTTGACTTACTGTATATATCCTTCTAAAACACTTTAAAACAAAGCAGTAAGCCTTCAAAACCCAAATCCCATCACACAATACATAGACATTCACAGCGCTTGTCAGCTGTTGCAGCAGAGCCAGTGGCCTAACCTGTACAAAGAATTCATCCTGCCCTCGAACTGCAGGGGAATGGAAGTGCTTTGCCATAGTTTTGAAAGGTTTTAGTTACTATGAGTGTTTCTGGCATCCTTCAGCTACCACCCATCTCTGCTCCCTTCCCTTCTCCCTTTGCAGTTTCTTGCCCAGTTGCGTTCCTCACTCTTACTGCCTTGTCTAGTGCTTCCATCTCTTCTTCCTTTTCTTCCACCTGCTGTCTCTCCTCCTTGTGCTTAAGTTCCCTGTCCTCTCTGCCTCCAGTTTCATTCTCTTCTCAACACCTTTGCCAGCAGACTTGCTCCTCCAGACTGCTCTGGAGCCTGAAAACAGCAGAGACAAACCAGTCCTGGTTTCATACCCAGGGCCGGCCCCTAACGCAGGCCTCAGAAGCACATAGCAGTGCTCCTGTGGAAAATTTTGCCTTTCTGGCCTCCCATTTGAGACAGACTTCTTGTAAACAGATTGTTCCAGTAGTTTAGCTGCAAAACTTTAACAAGATTTTACTGAACATGTGCAAAGTGGGTTATCAGTGTTTTATTTAAACAGCTTGTGTTTTGGCTGGTTGGATAGGTTTCCATACAAAAGGCAAAAGATGCCTTCTCGACAAAAAACCACTTTCTGTGCATGGCTTCAATTCATGCATTAAAAGGAGACAGGCGCTTACATTTTGGAAGCAAAAGAGAAAATGTCAGAATATTTGAAGTGTGGAAAAAAACAAAGCACTCCTCTCCCCATTGTCTTTCTTTAGACATATTTTTTTGAGAAATAATTTGGTCAAAAATGATATTAAGTTGGGCACCAGGAGTGGAAGATTTTGGCCTGAATAGTTAAAGTTCAACAAATTCAAAGTAAATAGATGGTGCCACAAGCTGTAGCTCTGCCAGAGTATTATAAAATCTGCTAAATGTATCTGTTGTTAGCTTGATGTGCCTTTTTTAGAAGAAGTATTATCTAGGAAGAAAGAAGCTGTGTGTGCGTTTTATCAGAAATGACTTTTGAATGTAATATTTGATGGAAACAAGGGCTCCAAAATATGAACAGCAYTGTAATTTCTGTAAAAAATGACTAAGAGGTTGCAGGAGCCAAGTGCAAGATCCAGTTACGGTGTTCTGCAGTTCGCTTTGTGTGGAAGGCATGTTCCACGTTTAGTCCATTGAGGGTCCATTTAAGAATTTTGTTTCAAATTTCTGGTCAGTAGGATGTGCTCTCTTTTAGAGCAAAAGCTACTCTCCCAGCAGGGTTACCAGAACTTACCCTGGGACTGAACATTTGTGCTTCCCATAAATCAACATAAGCATACCAAGATTTATTTCATTCCTATATTTCTGTTGTCCAATCTTGAGTTCAAGTAGAGATTCCACCCTAATAACCTTGGGCTTATTTGCCATAATTGGAATTTTTAATTAAAAGTTGGAATAAGGTGGTAGGATAAATCAGAAACATCTCTGAGGTTTCAGTCCGGCTGCTGGATCCATTCAGATAGTCCCTCCTCCCTCCCAGAGGCCAGTCATTTGAATGGAATGCATACAGTGGAACTGCCAGGTATTACTATTTTCTATATTCCATATAGGAAACTCTAGTAGAGGTTTATTCCCACATACTTCTGATGCTGGTAGAATGAAAGAATAAAATAATAAAAGCTACCATATATAGGCTATACTCTAGAAAAAAGGAGGCTGCTCTAAGAACAACAGTCTTGAATAATGAAATAAAATATTGCTGGAAATTCTAGTAGAGGCTATAATAAATTGGCATGATTTTCCATAAATGTAGAGATGAAATATATCACTTCTGCCTTCTCTAATTCTTATTTCAGTGGTGCTGCATCAAATATGAGTTTGGCTCAAGGTCTTCCAAAGCTGGTATTGGTACCTTCTTACAAGGATTTTTGGAGTGACTGATTTTTCTAGTATAAAGAATACTATTTAACAAAAATTCTATTATAGCAAAGTTTAGAACAGCTCTTGTTATTTGAGTGTTATATTAAAACAACAGTTCTGGGTACATAAATGTCTCCTTGGCTGGTGAGCACTGCAGAAGCCCTCACTGTTTCCTTTCTGTAGTGGCAGGGTGCAGCCAGATGAGCCCCTGAGGCGAGCAGCAAGACTGAGCTCCCCGGGGAGCCAGCCCTTGTCAAGTGGCAATAACGTTTCCCCGAGTTCCCATTAARTAAGGCGGCAGATTAAGCATTATATAGTATTTCTTTAAATGGGTATTTGCCAAGAAGGATTTTTGTATTTGGTGGATATGTATTATGTAGCATATTTGTATAGAAGACGATACCATTGCTAGCCTGAGAGCAGCCATTAAGACTTATGTTGAGAGTGCCAAGTTTTTGATGCTTGATTGGGATCATATAAAGACTATTCTGTGTGCCCTCCCGTCTCAATACTGAAGCACCTCTTCACTCAGGGCATTATGCACTAGAATAAATTTGGGACAGTGCAAAATAATAACTACTTTTGGAGAAAAGCACTTTGGAATGAGGTGACAGTCATCTGGACTTTCACTGGATAAAAGGAAGTCTAGGAGCAGTCATCAGGCAGGATCATAAGCAGGTGTGACCAGGCGTGCGCAGCTGTGCAGCGCGTTGCACCCGACCACAGGCTGCTCCACAAGGGTCTGTGGCTTTCTTTCTGATTGCTGTTTTTTTCTCCCCCATTTCCTAATTGTTAAACACAAATGATGTACAAAACAGGTTTTGTTTTTAGTTTTATGGAATAAAATTTGTAAAAGTTTTTAGCAATGATCAGGAATATCAATTTCTTAAAATGGAGATGCCCGGTGCGACTGATGAGCTGTACTATTAATTTTCCTGCAACAGCTGTTCGGTGCTCCCCTCCTACGATTGTGATGCCAGGTGTTTCTTGGCATGTACTTTAGATCAGTATGGATACCTTGTGGGGAGGATGAGTGGCTAAAATTAGTTTTATTTAAAACTTAAACTGAACTTGAATGCTTTTCATGTTCTTGAAAATCTAAAATAAAATCAGTTATTTCAGTCTAATCAGATGGATTTGTCAGTGAGAATTGAAATTCACAAACCTGTAAATTAACCAAAAAAGCCCCTTATTTTTCCATCTGTTTGGTTGAGCTTTCCTCCCCCATTATTAGATCTAGTGTTTTCAGCTGTAAAGTGCTATTAAACAGGGAAAAAAAGTTAAAGCAGTAATGGACACATTTGCTGCATTAAGCATTAATGTATTATCCACATTAATATTTGATGCATTACCAAGTTAATAAAGACTGGGTGGAGCTAACACTTCGAAGAATTTCTAGATATATTCAGAGAACTCTTCTGTAACACAGACCTGAAATCAATAACAGAAAAAAAATGTTTTAAATTCCAGCTCCACAGCCTAAGAAATGCTGGAGTCATTCACTCGCCATAACCATTAGCCATACTGTATTCCTGCATCCAACAGTCATGTTCTGTTAATTTTATTTCAGCAAGAAAGAATGTAAAAGAACTTAATGGAGTTGGCAGATGGAGAAAGAAAAGATAAGTTAACGACAAAGCAATGGTGAAGAATTTTCYTGGTAAAACTAAACATATGCACAGCAGCACTGCAGAATTAGATCTACTGAGTAGTTTTTGGAAGTATTCACAAAGACAGTTGCTGAATCTTTAGAAATATACAAACAAAGCATATGTTTGGAAGTGGAAGAGTTGATTTCAAAGTCAAATATAAGTTATGTAGCAGTGTTTTCCAAAAGACAAGACCTTTCAAAAACAGAAACTTCTTAATTTGACTTCTATATCAAGGAAGGTATTGAGATATATATATATATATATATATATTTAAAATAGGACTGTGAATGTGTGGACCTGATGGGTGAATCAGGTTACAGCTGGGGTTTTGATGCAGGGCTGTCTGGTCATGTGTAATGAGCTGGAGAATAACCACTGCAGCAGGAAGTGCTGGGGAACCAGCCTCTGTTTAGCCTCAAGTGATATTTCCTGCACAAACTTTTTCATTGAAAGATGCTCGATGCTGAGAAAACCTCATATACTGGCTCAGTTGAATGGACTGGTACTAAGTTACCACTTGGATTTGGGGAGGTTTTGTGAACTAGAAGTTCCATTCCTTTACCACATAGGTGCCTCCATTGCCCAAGTCGCCTCAGTCTGTTAGAGGTTGCCCTGAGGTAAGATTGGTTCCGAGGCGGCGGCAGCAGCCTGCAGGCGGTGAAAGCAGACATCCTGCCTTGCACAACGTCTCTCTGCTTCACGGAGAAAGGCAGGGATTTGACGATTGCTATAACCAGGTTTCAGCATTTCCACTGCAAGAGATGCAAATTCATCGCTTGGGGCAGCACTGGGATTTGGGTGGTAGAGCTGCTGTTCCTCCTACATGTGTCTAGATACTGCCACATACACAGATGTTCCTTTTCATTCCATGGCAGTATAATGTCTGGGATCATGGACTGTAATGAGAGCCGACTAGCACTATTTTTATTGAGTAGCTGTTCTTCATATAATTAAGAAAAATGCATTTTAAAGTTTGCTGCCTGTTTTTGTTTTTCACAAGTATCAACTTCATTTTAGTAAAAAAAAAAAACCCAAACAAAAGAAACACAAAAAATTGTCTGATATTTTGAGCCAAAGACTTTTAGACACATTTAATATGCCTTAATTCTTTTTCTAGTTGGCAGGCAGTGGGGTTCATGTTCACTTTTCATTCTTAAAAATTAAAACTATTGGAGGAATAAAAAAGTCACAAAGTTATTAAAGGCTCTATTGCTGACTTTGGGTATGTGGAATCCAAGTAGCACTGTAATGGGTGTGCTTGCTCCTTGGCAATACAGAGAGAAGTTCCTTACCTGAAAAAACTGTATTCTGTGTCCTGGACTCTGCTTTCAGACGTGGACATGGAACTTCCAAGGATGTTACGAGGAGCAAGGCCCAAGCTGGGCAGGAAAGACATTCCCTGCAGGTATGACGGATTTGCTAGGTAAAGAGCTGAATGTGTGTTTTGCAAGCAAATACCACTTTTAAAAGATTGTGTTCTCAAAATGGAAGAAGGATCTTCAGATTACTCTTTCAAAAAATAAGTATTTTAATTATTTTTCTCTGGAGTGATGTTTATCTTTTGGAATGTAAGAGGATTAATAAGATTAGACAGCATCACTGCAGAAATGAAATGGGCCACATGGAGCCATACCACTTAGACTTAATTTAATATAGAATATACACATACAAATTACACCCTTCCTAGAGAATCCAGAAGGACTATGGTGCACCAGAAAAGGAGTCTGTAATTAGTTTAGGTCATAAAAATGAAACAGCACCAAAAATCTTAGTCAATAGTTTAAATGTCTGGTTTAGAGGCAACTTCRGTGTCAAAATGGCCTATTTGGGCTTTCTCGGAAGTATATTATCTAAGTGCATCTTTGAAATAATCTGGCTAGTGACAGGCATGTTTCTAGTGCCACTATAGGTAAACTGAGAGATTGACACATTTTCTGGTGTTTTGCCAATACTTCATGAATTAAGTGAGAATTTGTTTTAAAAAAAAATCTTTATTTAACTGGTTTCTAAAAGTTAATAGAGTGAACAGTTTATTTTACAGTCTTAGATATACATGCAGCTAGTTTTAAGAAAGCAGTAATGGTATGACAAAGTAGTCCTGGGTATTGCTGTATCTTCATGCTTTGCTTTCCTACGCATAGCTTGCAATGGGGCTTAGGCATAAATAAGGTTCCTGTTTCAGAATTGCTATGATAGASTCAGTCAGGAAACTTGGGAAATTCAGCCTGAGATCCTCTAAGTCACATGGACACTCCTGTGTCTGTGTACTGTGCAGCGCTGCCGTAGTTTCACCTTGTGGAGGTACAAGAAGTAGAGCTGACTGAGACATCAGCCTCATGGAAGCAGCACAGCAAAAGGAGCCATGGAAGCTCTGGAAGCCTCTCACATTGTGTGAAAATGTCTGACACTGTTATGGTACTTAGCTGAATACAGCCCCCAGCATGACTAACTGACAGCACTGGCAGCATATTCTAACTGTGAAACATCACCTAAAAAATTGCAAAATTAGGGGGTCTAGATTATGTTTCTAATTTTGTAGTGTGTAGCCAAAAGAATACAAGAAGAGCTTGCCARCATAAGATACAGTTTTATAGATTTACCTGTGGCTCTAAATGACAGAATCTGCGAGTTTTCTTCGTGTGGGTAAAGTACAGTTTGCTCATCTGGTCTCCACACAGCTGGTTTAAAAAAAGAATTTTTTTGGACAAACATTTAAGGAAGTCGTCCTGCTTTTATATCATAACCTCTGGGAAAGGCTCTAGCAAGCTGCCTCAGTGAGCACAAAACAGCCTGTTGTTTTCTTGGGGAAAATACAAGATCCGTTGTTATCAAAAAGAAAAGAATCAAAATTTTGTTTTGTTTTTGTTTTCACAAAACTTCTGCCTTCGAATCGCCCTTATGTACCCGGCTGCTGATGCCCTTGTGCTGTGGGATGGGTGGGCAGACTGGCCCGGCACGGTTAACCACAACGGTGGTCACACTGGGAGCCAGGGGACAGGTCGTGTGGCTTCTGTGAGCTCGCCTACTTTTCAAGGTCCCRCTTAGGTTAGAGTGGCAGAGGGCCAGGGGAGTGTCGGGATTCTGCCATCAGCAGCCACTGCTCTGGCAGGACAGGGAGGGCAGCTAGCAGAGGCGCATGCGAGACCATTGTGTTTTGGGTTTTTTAACACCGTAGTTTCTGCAAAAATTGTGCCCTAAAAGAAGCTGAAGAGACTAAGACAGCATGACACTGCTCTCTGTTGATGAAAGGTCAAGGATTTACTTTTCAGGAGGATTGAGCAGCAAGCTGCCTGAACATGTCATTTTGTTCAACTGTGCATTGTGAGTTTAAGAAGAGTTAATAAATAAAACATAGTTGTTAATTAGAGTGTTTTTAGAATAGAGGATAGATATCTTAAACCTTGATGATTCATAAACCCTAGAAACTTTAACTATTTGCACCTTGTAGTTAACACTTCTCACTGAAGAAATCAGCAATCAATTGCTTGTAATCTGTATAAAGAATGAAGAATTTTTGCTGGCAAGTTTACTGACTTGGACTTTTATACAAAATTTTAACTTGGAATTGCATTTTAGTGAAAGAAACAGTAGAATTTCAGTGGAGCTGAATTCTTCATAGCATGGTGCAAGGATCCAACTTGTTGCAAGGATACAAGTTGCAAGGATGCCGTTAAACTCATCTTTTTTTCATCTGTTTCAGACTTGTTCCATGCAAGGAACAAGTTACTGTTTTTCAGACTTTTGTCTTCCTTTAAAGAATTGGGACCTCTGTCCTATGTCAGYTTCATCTAAGTTTAAAAATAGAAAATATCACTGTATATTTTTCCTCTTTTAGAAGGAGAAAAAGGCACTGTTTTTTGGCAACAAGAATGAATATTTTGATCTTTTTATTCATACATAGTCTGCAGTTGGTATGAATAGGGTGTACAGGAAATGGTTTATGAGCCAGAAACACTCATACACAAGAGCACAAACTCATGGCTCAGAGAAGGAAAAATAAGAAATAACAAAACTTCACAATAGACTTTTAGAAAAGCTGTGCCAAGATAAAAAGAAAAAAAGAAACCAAAAAGAAACCCTTCAGGCTGCGTTCTTTGCTGGTGCGACTTGACATTGTTATGCTAATTTACTGCAATGACCTTAATTTATGCTGTTTCAGGATCTGACCCTTTGCTTTTAAGATACCTAGGATGATTAATTTCTATTAAAAGTTTAAGCTTTGGCTGTTTGTTTGTTGTGGCTGAATTAACTCTTATTGCATGTCTCGGAATGAAAGATCTATATTTCAGTTGTGACAATATAGCTTTGATTTGTGTTTGGCCCTAGAAAGACTTTTTGTCCAACCCTTACAATATAATTTGTTGACTCATGACTGTATTTTCAGGGAGGCTTTCTTGTTTGCTTTTTGTGTGAGAGTTTGTTGAGGAAAATATTTACATGTACTTGGAGATCTCAGAAGGGAGGGCAAACAAAGCACAGATGGCTGTTTGGCCAGAAGTGATGTTTGTTCTAGCAGACTTGTTCCTCCAAGTCTAATAGGAGATCAAGTAGTCTGTGAACTAACTTGTAGGCCTGCCTTCAGTGCAGTTTATTGCCCATTGGAAAAGACTTGGTTTTGGTGTCTCACTCATCCAACCAGATGCATCTTCATGTGCAGATGGGAGGTGCAATGCAAGCACTCCTGGGCAGAACTTCCTGTGGGGCCTTTGATAGGTTGGCTTTCACTGCAAAGAAGACAGGGCTTCCCTGCTGTACCAATGCAAGAGGAATGATTTGTAGGTGCAGGAGGATCTCCTCTTACTGATTGTTTCATACCACATCCTCAAAAACAGTTACTTAGTCTTGTTGCTTTTATGCAATACTGTCTCCTTTTTTTGCTTTAAATTTCTTTCCTTTAGAAGAAAAATAATTTGCTGTTCTATTTGAGTTCTTTATGTGATTTCCACTACTTTTATGTAGTGTTTTTAACAACTGTTTTGATCTAAGGCTACCTGAAAAATAACCCTCCCTGTGTGACCGAAACCAATCTCTTATGTCTGAGCATACAGACTGCACTAATGTAGAATGCCTCTTCTCTGCACATCTTGCTCCTTTGTGTGTGTTTCTAGGCAGAGCAATCTTCTGCTGTGACTTTGATAAAGTGAGAACATAAAAAGAGCAAGATATTTAATTATTTCACTTATATTTAACTTTGGAGTCTGTTTCTGGTCTGGAGAAGACTGGTCTGCCCAAAAGCCTGTATTGTAGTTGACCTGATAGCAGWTATTGTCTTTTGCCTCAGTGCATGCATGTGTGCATGGAGGAAGTGTCTGTATGAGAAGGAGTTCTTGTTACGTGGCTTCAAAATCTCTGCATCTGGGATGGCACACGTTAAAATACCAAGTAATGTAACTGGTTGCAATAATAGTACGTAAAAGTAAAAAAAGAAAAAGTGGTAATAGATACTGCAGTGTAGGATGGAGCAGAACAAAGAGCTGGTGTGGCTGGCATTTAGTGTTGTGGAAGTGTGCTTCAACTGTGTTGAATCGCAGCCCAGATGTTTAATAATGAAAAATGCAAAGCCATTGTGGAAAGGAAACACCGCAGATCCAGTTTATTGAATTTATCTTGAAGTATCTTGTTTTTGCTGAGGAAAAAGGCAACTCAATAGTGAATTTGCTTGTTTTGTCAAACCAGCAACTACATGAATTCTGTCAGGCTGTCTAATACTTTTTCTRCAGGCACTTTCAGCTTTTAGTACTAGAGCGGAGAAGCACGCTGCTTGTTATGGCAATGACCCAAGCGTACTTGTTTTTCTTGCTGTTTTGTAGTGCAAGATCAGTATCTTATACCCCTACTAGGCATATTATCAATTTTGTAATGTCACAAATGTACCACCTGTGTTTGACAGGTGTATTTTGCTAGTGCTACTAAGTATCACAAAAGTGCTATTTTGCATACTACCTTATCTAGTTAAGGAGTTAAATGTGTTCAGCACCAACATGTTCCTCACATGTTGCTGTCTATGGAATAGGAATGAAATGTGGGAAGCCATAGAGACAGTCACTCCACAGACCAGAGACATAAGGAGATGAATTTTCTGCTAAACTTGCCACTAAAATTCTTGAGGGAGGTTCCTTACATCAAGACCTGCTTGGATTAGAGGTATTCTGACAACAGAGAAGACCAGAATCTCTTCTTCCCTTATATGGCTCTAATTTTTATCTTCTTCCTTTTTATTTTTAAAAAGTCTCTTTATATTAATATTGTTCATATGGATTAGAATGTGGTAGTGTCTTCGCTGACTTTCTAGAAATGAATTAGTAGTAAGAAACCAGTAATGGTGTTACTGTTGATATRTAATAATCTGAATTTGTGTATTCTATTTCAACAGATGTGTCCTGAAAGCAGCAGAAATATCAGAGAGGTGCAGTGCGCATCGTATAATAATAAACCATTTATGGGTCGATTTTATGAGTGGGAACCTTTTGCTGAAGGTAAGGGAAGACATCTTTGTTTTAGATTTCGATGCAGACTGTATTTCATAAAGAAAAGTATGGGGTTTTATCTCACAAAGCCACCAGGCTTTGATTAGTTGAGTCCTGTTGATCTTTTTATCTGCTGTATTTATTTATGGGACAACAAAAATATCCTGCTCCAGTGTTTCCTAGAGTACAGAAGCATGAGCACTTAGCACCGAAGTCCTATATTGACTGATGCACCTCTTCTCTTGCACTGCTGCAACAGTATTTCAGCTACTACAGAGCTGTGTTCTACCTATTCACTTTTGAACTTCTATCTTTTGATGGTTAAGGTTCAAAATAGTTCCCTTTCAGTAAACAGAATTAATTTTTTGTTTGTTTTTTTAATCCAAACTTAGCATCTCAGTCATGATTGTGGTTCATTCAATTGAGGACATGKTCAGTGGTTGGGATGGTGACTCTGGGAAGGGTAGCTCTGCTTTGGATTTGTCCAGCTGCATGTTGAAACGGATGCCCTAGAATACTACATACTCCAGCACCTGCCAGACTCCTAGACCTTGGAAGGCAAAACCTCAGGGAGTTGGGCTTTTCGCTGGTAATRTGTTTTGTGGAACAATTATTTATTTWTTCATCTTTCTGTCAGCAACAGTTTGGCYTACCTCAGGTAAGATCCTCAATTATTTATGTGGTAAATAGATTTTTAATTTTCAAATATTTCTCTGGATTCAAAGGAGTCTAGTTCACATCTTATTTTCAAAATTAATGTTAAAAGCTTCTCCTCCACAAAACTTCAAAGGACAAAAAGGGCGTATGAGTATGTATACATACTATAGCTAGGCATCTTTATTGTTCTGAGCCCATACTGTCTCTTGGAGTGAATCAGGTATGGAAAGTTATCCATAAGCTGCTTTGCTAGGAGGCTCTGCTGCGTTTTTGTGCTATGTCTCCCACCATGTGCAGGCAAAAAATCTTACCTTGAAAGACAGGATATAGGAAAAAACAGGATACAGACCAAAACCTCTTATCCTTTCTGAATATGTAGAGAACAAAGCAGAAGSAAGARAACTTATATGGATTTTTTTAAGTCCCTCCTGAGCAAGTAGCTGCATAGAACGCAGTTCCACACAACTAAATAGATGTAACAGATGAGGCCATGGCCTACATGCAGTATCTGTAGGGATTCTCATTGCAGCAGACTTCATTACAAACAAAGGTTTCAGTTTATACTACGAGTCACCTGGATTATCCCTTCTGGGGACCTTTACGGACCCTTGCTAGGCTGCAGTGGGGAAAGCTCTTTTGGGATTATATGTTGGGTRTCTGTGCCTGTTTTATAAATGGCAAACACACTTCCAAAGTTGTGGGACATTGTTTGCTTATTTTTTAGGGGACTACCCTGTTGCACTTAAGATATTTTTCAAGTGTGTGAGGTTCCTTTTTTTCTGTACGCAGAGATGGGGATTTCCATGTGTTCTGGAAAAGAGCAAACAGCCTGCTCTCTGTAGTGCCCTTAGATGGGCAGCTGTGAAATCACACTTGGCATTAGCTGTTTTTACGGCTAAAGTTGAGTCAGTGCGGATTCAGGTAAGTTAACATTTGACTCCTGACTGATGAAGTGGTATTTGTTTCTGATGTAGCTGTGCCTCAGTTCTGAGTTAAACTGTTGTGGGTGTTCTGAAGTGTTGCTGTGCTGTAACTCTTTGTCTCGAGTTATGCATATTCTGTACTTTTAGTTTGTCATGCTGGCAATCGCAAAGTTGCTCAAAAAGAAGTTTGAACTGTCCAACTGGGACATTTTGTACCAAGCATTCAGGCAGAGCAAGGACTAGAAACTCCAGCAGGCTTGTGRGATAGCTTCTGCAAGCAAAAGGACTCCTGCTAAACATGGCTCCTAAGACACCCAGTACGTTAGAGGTGACATGTCCCTGTTGAAGCTGCCACTGCCAGGGCACAGTCAGTGGTGGGCCAGTTCAGCTCACCTCAATCTCCTTGCTTCCTACACAGCAGCTTTGACTTTTCTGCCTGTGCCAGGAAAGATGACTCAGGGGATCTAAAACGTGCCACAACCATTTCTTTTTCCCTACCCTGTACTGCACAGCTTGCTCTGTGTGTTTGTGTTGGATCAATAAGGACAGCCAAACCATGATTTACAGCCTTGTCCTGATGGTGAGTTAAGTATAATTATTATTATTTTTGAAAGATACAAATATTATGATTTCTCCCCTTTTCAGTTTGGTGCAGCTGTATTTCTGATCCCTATTTTATCTGCTATTACTCCAACAAAAACTTTTGTCTTTATTAAAAAAGCCATATTAAAGGGACTATAAACCCTGTGAATTTAGAATATTTAATGAAAAAATCCCTAGTTTGTGTTGGAGATGCAATAGCTCAGGATAACTTTAAGGGCAGGATTTTAGAGGAGTATCCAGTTGGGACACAGGGGAGGCATGAAATATATAGTGCAAATATATGAATAAAATTATAATAAAATCTGTAAGGAAATCAAAATCTGTAGAAGCAAAAAATGTTTGAAGCATTCTGATAATTTAACTCTTCAAATTTGAGCTTGTAATTTCAGTTAAGATTCTTAATCTAAAGAAAGTGGTAGATATTTTGATGAACATATTAAAGGAATATGTCTGAAGAAAAATACTTCCATAGTTAATTTAAAAAGTATAATTCTATGAAATGTAGTTGCAGGAATCTCTGTTAGTGAAGAAGAACTGCACTTTGCGAGAGGAGAGGAACAACCGGACATACTTTGTCAGGAATCCTTTATAAGCCTAGGAATTAAATAAAGTCCTGTCCAGGAAAATCTCTGTCTGATACTTCATCTGTATAAGAACACCTGGTTAATCTCTCGCATATTGTGAAATACAGTATTTTCAAGTCAGTGACACCATCATGTCCTGACCAACTGCATGTTGGTGGTCTTGCTCTGAGCTTCATTTGCAAGTGACAGTCAGGCAGTTGCACAGCGTTTTAATGCTGCAGTAGCAGCCAGGGGGTTCTGCTCTGGTGCTGACAACCAGTGAGCTGGGCAGGTGCCGTGCAGAGCGTGCAGCGGCTCGTGCTGCGCTGTGCCAAGAGGCTGCGCCTCGCGGGGACAAGCTGCTGCCTGCGCCCGCCTTGCTGCCCCAGCAAGGGAGGCCAGGGAGAAGGGACTCCCTCCCTCCTGAGTAAGCTACGGCACTCCYAGGGTCTGGGAAGAGTCATTGTCAAGTCTCTGTTGTGTTAAGTTAAACTTAACTAAAGCTCTTTTCTGCTGTGCTTCCCATGCAGGTGGGTGCATTTTTGTGCTGTGTGCTCTTTGGCTGTGTCGCAGGGAGAGCTGGAGTCTTGCTGTTCCCAATGTGTGTGTTACTTTACATATGCAGCTGTAGCTGATGTTAGAGCTTGCTGAGCTCTAGCTAACAAAGGTAACAGGCACGAAGACGTGGCTAAGAGATCACCAAGGAATGGTGGCTGTACACTTGATTTAGTTCCACTTGGCAGAGTCCACATTTCTTTGGCTAAAAATCCTGGATCAGGCCAGAGAAGCTGCTAGGAACAGAGCCACACTCAGATCTCAAGAGCTGCTTGAACAATTTGTTGCTGGCAGCCAGTTGTTGGCCTGGCCGCCCGCACATAGCGCAGAGAGCGGCTGTGCTGCCTCCTGCTCGTAGAGGCTTTCGCGTCGTGGGGCCGCGTCACGCGCCCGAGGTGAGCCTCAGCATGCRTGGGGCACTGCCAGGCCTGCCAGAGCTCCGGCCCTCCTCCCGCGCTGCCACCTTGACTTCCTCTTACCATCTTGTGCTTCTGTGCATTGCTGAGAGGGAAAAAGCAGCRCGCCGCTCTTCAGAGCAGCCTTGGCGTGTGCCTGGGTGTCACGCACTGGAAATCCCTGTTGCTGACAGCTGCAGTAGTGCACCTGAACTGGCCCTAATGCAACTGCTGCAGTCTCAGTGGGGAAAAACGCGTCTGCAGCCTCCCCCAGTGCCATTGCTGCCAAAGTTAAGTGGTGGTGGGTGCTGGAGCTGGGGCCACTGCTGTGCTTAGTGCTCCTCAGGCTGCACATCCCTTTGCRTGGGAGGGCAGGATCTGCTGCATCTGCTTGAACTGGGTCTACATCCAGACATTTGTATCCCCGGAAGGATATTTAATCTCTACATTTTTTCATACTGAACTGTATGGTACTCTATTTCTGAAATTACTTTCATGTCAGCACTCCAGCCCAAAGCCTGCCCTGCATTCAGATGAGGACTCTCTATGTAGACAGTAAAAATCCTATCTGAACTTACTGTTTTTAAAATAACTTCTGATAACCTGGMGTATAGCTATATGCTTTTCAGCAACAGTTGTAAAATATATAAACTTTAAAGAAAATAAAATATAGACCTCCCCTAGGTGACTAGCGAGTATTGCAGCTTTGGGAAGTCATATCAGATGAGRGACATTTATGATATAGACTAGTTTTATTTTGATATTAGTATGGGGACTAAAGTCTAATAAAAAATTGCTGCATTTGTGTGTGTGTGTTTTGAATGGCAAGAAATGTTTCTCTGTTTGATTGTGTAAAATAGTGAACCAATATACAAAGTTAAGCTGATAGGGAAATTCTTCAATTTGCTGGTAATTGATGGTATTGAATAAACTCTGTTTTATTATAATTAATTAAAAATAATAGAAGAAAAGCCTAACTGATCTTTTACAAATCTGTCCGTTACTGAAAGGTCCAAATCGTGTTAGGCACTTTGGGACACGCTGGTCTGAGTGGTGCCAGCAGAGAATTGCTAGAGATCAGTTAAAAGGACCATGTGGATACGATCGACAGATGCTCGGCAGCAGGCCGCAGCCACGCATAGTTTTGCTGATGCCTTAGGGCTTGGGAGGTGCTGGGAGCACATGCAATTCTGCTAAATGTGTCCAGTGTTTAAACTATTACCAGTCTGTGTCTTCAGGTGCAATAGTTCTGTGACACAAGATTGATCTACCTGTTCTGCTACTGCAACTAATTAACAGAGTATCTATCATTTATTAACTCTGATACAGGTAGAGCCTTAGTTTATTGCCTCTATACAGGAAAAAGCGTGGGGGAATGTGTCTGGAAGCTGTATGACTGAGTAGTATGATATTTGTTTAAATTTATGCACCATGCTTCTAACAGAGCAGGGATTACATTATACTTGCAGATTTTCCCATAGCTTCCTCCTGATTCTTTATTTCAGAGAGTGTAATAGCTGCTTTGGGTTTTGAAAATTGAGTTATTAATTTGTTTTGCCTTGGAAGTAATGCCTTTTAAGAGACTAGATCTGTGTCAGAGCTAGGATTTTTTTTTTTTTTTCCTAGAGCGTCATGAAATGATTTATTTGAAGTAAAGCTGTCTTCCTCGCCATATCCTATCTAGCGGAGCTGATAGAAAAATAGACGTGTCATTTTATATAAAGCCAAGTAGCTCGTTGATAGTGCGGTGTGTTACTTCTCACAAGGTTTTTTATGACAACTTTAATAATCAAGTCCTAAAAGAAAGAGTGTTATATGTAATTGCTTTCCCATATTCCTGGAAGAGGAGGCAAGTTATTCTTGCAGTGCTTCCACATATATTGGGATGTCGCTCTTAAAACATCAGTGTGCATTCAGGCAGTTGAAGTTTGATTGTCTTCAACCAAAATGAAATGGAAAGGGAAAACATACTTGAGCAGCTCTATGTTCAGAAAGTACCAAAGCTGAATAAGAAACCAAATGCAGAAATTTGCATATCTGAAGGAAGAAATTTGTTTTATCCTCATATGAAGTGTCACTACCAGGAGTTAATAGATACTAATATTCTATATCTATTTCCACAGAACTTTGCTTTACTGAAGTTAGGATTGTAGTCAAGGGGAAGAATTTTATACTCGTCACAAAGATTTTGTGGATCTTCCCTTTGTTTTTTCTAAAACTTGTGTATATAAACAGGTTATTTTAAATATATATTGTTTATACACATTATTAGTGCATTTTTGCATTAGTGATTGGTGCATCAGGGCCTTTTGTCAAATATCCTTATGTCTGTATATAAAACCTTTCTAGAAACACTGCAGACTAAACGCTTTTCAGGTTTTGTATACTCAGAGAAACAGCATTAGAGTTGTCTTGTTAGGTTAGATGGAAGTAGAACTTCAGCTTGGAGGAGCTGGCACTCGGTGCGTTCGCTGGGTCAGGTGGCCCTGCCGCGCTTCCGGGGCACCCGTGACTCCTCAGCTGCAGGAGTGCCTCCTGCTGAGGGAAAGATCCCAGCGGAGGAATTCTTGGCCTTTACTCATTTGTAACTGCCAGTTGCCTTTGTGATGCAGGATTTGYTTTGTGTTTAGCTGGTAGTTTCTGTTGCAAAACTTTAATAACTTGATTTTTTTTCCTCCAAAAATATGAGCAGAAACCCCACAGTTTTATTTATACTTTCTGTGGTAAAATACTTCTGGTGAGTGGACATGCAGATGCTTGAGTGCATACACCACATCTCAAGAAGTAATCCAGCTGTGCTGCAATCACCCAGCTGCACGGTATTATATTCAGTGAGGCAGCTGCCTGAAATCTTTATTTCTCATGCTGACAGACYGTACTTTTTCTCTGCTTTCTGCCTCCACCTGTTAGAAGACTTATTGATCACTTCTGTTTCGTTTGGGAGTTGGTTGCCCCTGAAGCTTGTATTTTAATTGCATGTACTGTTGTTTTATGTGATTTTTTTTTTGTTAATTTTGTCTTACGTAAACTACTGTAGTCAGTCATCAAAGAGACAACAGAATTTCAAGAGGCTTGAAAAGTAATGAACAGAAAATGTTTACATTTGTYGTTTAGTTACAGCTCAAATAGTGCATACTTCTCCAGTGACCATAAATCAGCATATAAGTAGTAACACAACTTGCATTCCTACAGCAAAAAAAAAATAGGTTTATAAATTTTTTTCCCGTTGTTTGTAGTAAGTGTATAGGAAGAAACTGTGTAGGAGTTTGTGTTAGTCTTTCTTCTTGCAGACTGAATATCTAAGTCTACTCTCTCAATTAAAATAAGCATTCAGTTGTTATACTGATGTGATTTCTTTCTGCATGCTCTGTCATCACTTTGGATGCACTTTTCTTCGGGATTATCTAGCATAATATTTTGAGATACAGGAAATAAATTTGGAAAAAAAATAGTAAGAACTTGATCCATTTTGTTTATTATTACAATTCATGACATCAGTTCCACTTACTACATGCTACTGTGTAAGTTGATGTAAGAAACTTACTGCAGTTTGCTTTGCTTGGCTTTTCCTATTATCTGTTGGGCTGTTCTAAACTGGATCAGTCTTCATCTCTAGCTGTTTCATGAAGGTTTGCTTAGAACACAACTGACTTTAAACTGTGGACAGTAAGCAAGCAGCAGGTTGGTGTGGGGTCAGAAAGCCTAAGTGTTCTAGGCCTATAATTCCTCTTGAATTTCAATGATCCGTGATCTCTGATTTCCTTTAGATTCATTGAAAGTCCCATCCAAGGCTATGAAGTATCCATTTTTCAGACATTATGAATTGTAATTATTTCATTTTTTGACTGAAATCTTTTTGGAATGCTCACTTATGAGACTAAAGTTTATTCAAATACAGTCAAATATGAAGTTAACTTATGTCTCCTCTTTCCTTTTTATTCTGGCCTGTGATTGGATCAAAAGAGAGAGCAGATGGGAGCTTCCAAAGCTTTAAAACTATGCGCTCAAGTATCTGAGGCATTTCTTTAACTTAATCAATAAGCCGGTTTCCTGAACATATGTTGTGTTGAACTTGATATGGAAATTKTAAATATCCTGTGTATTACTGAAATATGTAACTACAATCACTTCTGTAGGAAGCTTTAATAAAAACTATACTTAGACACATTTATGAAAATTTAATGCTCCAACGTGGCAATTTACTGTCTGTCATTATTCGTCCGATATGCTTTTATTGTTTTGTTTTGCATTTGTAGGAAACTTCGCAATATCAGAACCTGGCTTTCATCTGGAGGTCCAGGGTCTGTTACAGTTATAATAATAATGTGTATGTATTTTTAGTTGTATCAATTCAAGCAGACATCATCATGTATGAAGACAACCCTCCTTCCTGTAATAGGACACATGCACATGCAGATACATAGTTAACAGTAATGTAACAGTATGCATGTAATATGTAGAATATATACAGGTAACTGTACCTCAGTTTTTCTCCTTTTCTACTTTTTCTTTTAAGGGAGAAGTGGATTTAAAAGAAGTTACGGTGTTTATATACACCCAGCTGGTTTCAGATGGCTCTGGATATGGAAAGGGTTGTTACTGAATTTAGGAACTGGGAAGTGACGGCCGGTCAATGTCAAGCTGTTCAGCAGTAAGCTCAGGACACCCCAAAGTGGGCCTGAWAGTAAAGCATGGAAACAGAAAGCATTTGTAAGAGGAGAGCAAAAGGGGGTTATGAAGAGAAGCTCACAACGCTATATCTGCCCTAGCCTTAGAAGTTTTGGATAATCTTAACCTAGCATTGCTATATCAGAGATCTTGCTTCTGTATCCAGGTGACCAGTATTTATTTTAGCATATCTCTCTTGCCTAGCTGGATTAACTGCAAGTTGTGTAAATGTCTTGTGAAGATTTAGGCACCTGTTTCCTGGGTCCAGAAGCTTAAGTAAGGCTGCTGTGGCTTTTAAGCTCAGTTTTATACACAAAATGGTATCTGGACTGTGTGGTAGCAAGGTTTGTTAGACTAGCCTAGAGTCTGGAAATGGGCTGTGGCATTGGAAAGCTAAGCAAGCATGGCAGGGCTCGACTGGGGACAAACAGCACTGCTGCCGCCGCTGGAGGCAGTTGCTGTTGTGATTAAATCAGTCCTTGCTTGAGGCTTTATTGCAGCTCCAGTCACGTGCAGTATGAAAACCAGAGCAATCAGGCTGGGCCTGGGATGGTCAGTACTACCAGCCTCAGCACTTACAGAGGAAAGAGGAGAGAGAAGTTGTCTGGACTTTGAAGTTTATTCTCTATTAGTTTATATCCTGACATTCCTAGTTTCAGTATTAAATTCAAGGAAATAATAGGACCAATATATTGTTCCGGGAAGCAATGAGAAAGTAATTTCATAGCTTGCCTTGTTAACGTTTGTCTCCATTTGCCTTTGCTGCTACCACTAACTGTGGTTGCAGAGCAGTATTCACAAGTGTGGTGTTAGGAAATTTTCTGATACTATGAAAGTGCCTCTGAGAAATAGCTTGCAAGTSTATCTGCCCATGGTCTGAACTGAAGAAAAAACCCTACAATTCTGCTGTCCAGTGAAATTGTCCCCAGTCTGTCTGTTCTTCTGTAACTGAGCAAACCAATGAGTGGCTGTGGGTGCAGAGCRTTAGATCTTTGCCTGGCTGTGACTCTGAAAGAGTCAAGGACCTGATGCTGTGAAATCAGTTAGAAAAAAAGACTTACGTTTGCACCTTTTTTTTTTTTTTTTTTTTTTTTAAAGGGGGAATCTAAAGGTTGTTGTTTCTTGGCGGTATTGGTGATATAAGTAGATTTGGAAATAGATCAAATAATGTTTTATTATGGATGTTATTTTTCCTTTTCTACTTGATCAACAAAACCAAGAGTTTTCCTTAGAAACCTGTTCTCTAGCAGCATGCAGTTTGATGCTAGCAGGTTTAGATTTCAATCTGTCAGAGATAGGACTGTGAATGATTTTTGATTATTTGGGGTTTTTTTTAGTACTACTTCCATTCAAAATTAAACTTTTTAAAGGAAAACCTAATATTTGACTTCTTTGAAGTGTGAAGTGAAGGAAATTCACTTTGAATTCTAGCATTAGGCAGCCTCTTGACATAAACTGATATTTGGAACCAAAAATGCTGCCCTTCTAGCATCATAAGGAATGGAAAGTGGTGTAAAGTGGTGACAGTTTGTACTGTGATCTTTTGTGGTGCCTGCATGTTTCACCTGTGTGATTGTTTTGTAGGAAGCAGTGATAACTCACTGCAGTGTTAACACATTAAAATGTAAAATGTTAAGGAATGTTTTAGTAATAAATAAGAATATTGTGCTGCATCTGGATTTTTCATCTCAGCAGAAACCTTATATAATAGTATTCCAGCAAGACAGAATCTTTTATTCTACAGAACATTCTTCAATCTACAATAAACTGCCAAATGTATGCCTATTGTTTTATAATTTTACAAGTTTTATAATTCCTAGTTGTAGCTAGAAATTAATGTTAACCTTAAGACAGATATTAGTAGAATTGAAGTCCTAAAAGGATATTGCTGTGACTGTTCTTTGCATGTATGTTGTGTTTTTCTTTGTCTTGTCTCCAATAAAATAGGGTATATTAATTCTAGTGTTTAATAGAGAAAATAGTATAAAGTGGCTACCAATTGTTCCTGGAAAGGGTGGGAAATATGTTGGAAATAACCAAAAAATAGAAGATTTTTGACTGAAGTTTTAATTTTTAAACTGCAACTTTAAAAGTTTTTAGAAGTTTTAGTTGCAGGTTTAGGATCAATACAAAATAAAACTATAGATTTTGAATTTTTTTTTTTTTTAGCAAGGTTGTGTTTGAGCGCTGTGTGGGTATGTGTCAAGGGCACCTTGCGAAGAAGGGCAAGGAAAAGAAATGGTAGCTGTTTCTCAGTGCAATGTGATTCTTTGTCTCTAATCAAGTAATTCAAGAAAAATACTTTTTTTTTCCCCATTAAATACCTGCATGGAGTCGATGAAATACTTTGATCTGCAAAACCCAGAATACTGGAAGGCACAGCCTTCTTAAGGCTGGCTTAGCCATCAGGACGCATGTTCAGCAAGGACTGCACGAACCCACCTAATCCATGAAGGTCTCTGGTCTAGGTGTGTCTGCGCAGCGCCCTGCGGGCAGCGGCCGTGCAGAGCAGGTAACCTCGCTGCAAGCCGGCAGCCGAGGGCAGCAGTCTGGCTAGTGTGAAGGTGGGTGGGTGAACACCGCAGAAGCAAGGGCTGTACAAGCAGTCAGAGCGTGGTATCCTTACTGAGGTAGGTGGTTATCCAGGAGTATTGGCATTAGAGCAAAGATTGCTTTAGATTAACATATCCTAGGAATTTAACCAGCCCAAGGCAATTTCAGGGATGGGTCTGCACCTTCTCTATATCCTCTACTTTGGATCTTGTGCCAAGCCAAACCTCCTCAGAGCCAAGGACTCTGCCATTTAGGAATTATTCAATAAAAATAATCGCAATTACTTAAAGTCTTTGATCAGTTCTAGTAAAGGTTGCATGGGAATGTTTTCCGGGGATAGAATTACAGCCTTTTTGAATCCCCACTTGCTTTCCTAGCATCAGATCTGTTTGTGTGTTGGGTTCCGCAAGACAAGGGAAAGAACAGAGGGGCAAATTAATCACCTTGACTATCTTAGCAAAGGAGGTGTTTCCTCACACTTGTAAGTGCTGTTCTTCATTTCAGTGGTTACTGTATATAAGCATACAGGTGGAATAAATGCTTCATGATGTTTAATCYATTTGAGAACTATTTGAGATGATGGTCTCTATTTTAGTTGATACTGTATTTTTTTTATTCCTCTTGTCTCGAGGAAAGTTCCTTGTTTAAGGTTTGGAGCCAGAATATCACTACAAAAAAAATATCTTTGCTTCTGGATTTGCATTTTGGACTTCTGCTTCCTTATGACAAAACTCSCATTTAAACATGACATCCTATCCCTAGCTGAGGGCCTCTTTTCAGACATGAAAAATGGAGGTTGTTTTTAATTCTCTAGATCTGTTCTTTTTGGTGGTAGATTCTTTTTGTAGCACACAGAAATAAGCAGGCTCAGATGCTGTGAAATACAGCTTCACAAAGAAACTCTTCCTTGTTGTTTTTAATTTTTATGCTGTAGCCTTTTTTTTTTTCCTGTAACCAATATTAATGCACTGGAATGGGGGAGTATCTAGAGCTCACATTATTTTGCAGGTGTGCAGGTTTTGCAAAAAGACCACTCATCCTGTCATGTCTTCTATATCCTTGTAATAGTCTGGAGGATTAAATGGGGCTGCAAGGTTGAAACAGTATAATAATTTTAACATATGTTGTAGGTTAACTTTGGGGAATATTGAATAAACAGCAACAACTACATAGATTATCAACATGTGTTCCATCTTTCTTGTTAAATGTATGAAATACTTACTCGACATGTTTCTTGTATTGCTTTCAATCTTTGGCAGCATATTCTTGATTTTAAACAGTTTCTTCTGTGCAGTGTGGGCTGATGAGCTTAGACTGCAAAATTGAAAAATGCCTGCTGAATATTTTTTTAAAATTTAAAAAGAAATGAACAGCTGAGTTAATAAAGGTGAGTTTTCAAAGTGAAAAAGAGATTCCCTACTGAAAGTGCATATAAAACTTCTTTAGTTTTTAAAATTACTGTTTGCCTCATTTTTTGTGGAAGTAGTTTTTGTTGACTGAATTATACATTTATGAATGTCTTAAATACTATTTTAGTATTTCTTGTATGTTTGACTTCATAAGAAATTTCACATTTGTTTATTCCATTCAACAGTGATTGTCCTAATGTAGTGCATTTTCCTAATCTAGTGTGTATATAGTGGGTTGGGTTGTAGTTCCCAGCTTCTGTTGAGTTTAAAGGAACGCAATATAAATATGACTTTTGTAGGTCCTAATGGTCCAAGACCTGTTGCAGATAGTAGGAGCTTTTTTTTCTGTTTACTTCAGTGATTTTTGAGTGAGGTCAAAGTTGCAGAGTCATTGAGATGAAATTTTACTGTCACTGAAAAAGTGAGCAAACCTGAGGTGTGATCCTGCAAAGCTTTGGCACAGGTTGATAATACCCAGATTTCTGTGTATTTGTAGAATTAAGCATGTAACATATTCCTTTTAGGATCAGGATTCACTTTCTTTGGAAAATGATGACAAGTTCAGAGAATTCATTTATGATTCATATTTTATTTTAAAGTTGTGAAATTCTTATAGAGTTCTGTTGGGCTAGCACACCAACAGGGTCTGGAAGCAACCATAAATAAAACAGTTGTTGTTTAATAAATAATGCTGTAGAAGTGATTATCAATAGTGGAGTGATAAAAGTTCACAGATGCAGGAGTTGACTAGCTAAAGAGCTGAGGAAGCCTCACTAGTCTAGCACATGTGGCTCAAGGACAAAAGATCTTAATTTCCATATCTAGTAATTTATCTGTTGCTGTGTTTTGATCGTAGGTAGTTTATCGGAGACAGAAGTTTAACCACAGGTCTCGGGCACTTAAAGCATGAGCAGTTTTTGCCCGAACTAGAAAATCAAGGTCCCTCAGGCAAGGCCTTAATTGCAGGGTTATCAGTTTAGCTGCAAGCCCAGGTCAGGGCTGGCCGGGGGGTCCTCGCCCGAGTGCCTGAGCAGTTGGAACTTACTGCTGCCTAGCACAGGGGCGTCTGTAGAAATGTGGTAACGGGTAATTTCCATGTTTATAGCCTGTGGCAAACATGAGGCAAAAGGCATTTGCTTAAGCCTCTTCCTTGGGATGAACCTTTCTGTGGGATTGCGATGCAAACGCTTCATCTTGTGCTTTGTTGCGAGGAGTAAAGGCTGTCAGGTGGGCCCCGTGCTGGAGCTGAGGTGCCGCTGCCGGGGAGCTGCGCCTTCCTCCCTGGTCACTGTCCCTCCTCACTGCCAGAGGTTTTCCAGGTGCGGCTGGGCTGAGACATGGAAAGGCTCAGCTATTGCACGTGAGGAATAGCCCGTTTTTATGACTGTAGCCCTACTTTTTCAGATGCTAGCCCTTAAAAACCTGTCAGCTTGACAATTTCCAACTTCCCCCCCCAATATTCCAAAGAGTGAAGTTCTTTCTGAGGCAACTTTTCTTGAAAAAGGCGATGGCAGAAAGAGGCTACTGTTCTTATTAAGAAGAATTTGTGTGCCTGTTTCACATTATTATTAAAATGCAAGCATTTATCTGTTTCTGGAGTATTATGTTAGGGTATTGTATGGAATTCTTTGGTAGTGCTGAGTGTAGCAAAGAGAGTTAAAAAGATTATAMCAATTTAACCGGTGTATGTAGTTGGACTGGCATTTATATATGCTTGATATTCCCATTTGTTATGATGAATTACTATTTTCAAAGCAAGGAAAATCTTACCACTGTTAAAGAAAAGCTTATAATATGGATGAACATCAGAAGAAAGAGATTCCCAGTGGTTATATATAAAATGAAAAGCAGAACCAGCTTCTATTGTGCTCTGTTTCCATTAGACATCTTGGAAGTTTTATAAGCATGGCGCATAATAAATATCTAAGCCATGGTTTGAGGCCATTTACAAAAGAGAGAATTCCTGCTAATGTATTTCTGGATTGGTCCTCCCTCTTACACCCAGATAGATACAAATATCTGACATTCACCCACGAAGGCAACCTGTGAATTTGTTAATATACTTTCSATATTGCATTGTAAAACTGTGAATTTAAATCTGAACACCACAAGTTTGAAAATAAGCCTGAAAGAGCCAAAGAAACTGGATTAAATTTGTTCGTATATCTGAAAAGAGGAGATCTGTTTCTGAATAATTTTGATTAAAGACCTAAAAAATGTAAGAGGTGCAACTTGCTCTGATTTGTTACGCTGAAACAGTCCTGTGATGGTTCTGGAGAGTGATCACAAAGCGCTTAGCTGTTTGGATCTGTTACACCGCTGAGGTAGATACCGAGCGTAAAACCAGACCTCAAAAAGTTGAGCCTGATTCCCCCTCCCTCCATCCTTCCAAATGTAATAATGAGTCTGGTGACATCATCAGATCTGAAAACTAATATGGACATATGGACTTTTACTGTTTTTTTTCATTGCTCCAATATAAATGTAACTCGCTGTATGTAAAATGCATTACAACCAATCCGCAAGCAATTTCCTTCATTGTAACAAATATTGTATCTCATTAGAGCAAAACAAGCCCTCCGTTATATTGCAGAACATCTGCTTAATAATTTCAAGTTCCTCCAACATTGCTGCCAAAATGGCTAAAAAGTCAGCATCTAGTCCATTACTTTGATCAACTGAAGTAATAAAATTACAAATAATGTGTCAAGTGCAGATTTGGTGAAAGGCAGAGTAATGCCTCTGAATCCAGGCAGAGCTCGAGCTGTTACTCATGGTATTGTGGCTTACRGCACTGGACCTGGTATTCGGAGGGAGAGGTAGGAGTGGGTGCTTACATTTCCTATAGARCAATGAGAAGCTTAGTTAATCTTACTGTGCTCAAGTCCTGACTCTAAAACTCAATTAAAAAAACATGACTTTGGTAAAAATACCCTCTCCAAGGCTTTGGTATTCTCTGGTACATGTGAGGTGTATGGAGGTGAAGAGTTTACCACTAATGATAGGAACTAAAGCATCTAAAAACATAGAGTACATCAGTGTTTAGATCAAATACTGGCATGATTTGTACTACTTGTTACTTGTTTGCTTTGTTACTGTGTGAGTTTCTCCTCTGGATGTCATATGGAAAATACCCCTTAAAGTTGTTGCAGTGGCAGCCTGGGCCGTGCTCTGGGTTGCAGGACAGCACCCAGACGGGGGCAGGGGCTGGTGCGTGGGCTGCTGGCTGCACGAAGGTGACCGGAGGGACTTGWGGTGGCTTGGAGTCTGTTCCTGAAAGGCAGTCTGAGCTTGTTCTGTTCAGTGGCGAGTGGGGCAGCTGAGGGGCTGGTACCTGTGTGTGGTGCCTCCTGCCAGACTGCAGAGCAGCCCTGTGCTGGGGCCTTGTCCCTCTCATGGCCACTGCCAGGGGTCCCCAGCTCTCCCCCTGCCACTGGGAATCAGAAGTAWCTTCCAGTGAAATGCTAAAGAAAAACTGTGAACGAGCACACTGTGCTTCTCTGAGCTGTGATACTCCCTCTCACCTCTCCCCATGCATTACCAGCCTGAAGGCAAGTGGTACGCTGGAGTGAGCCCAGCTCACAGCAGCGCTGGACGTTTGAGGATGGGCTTTAAATTGCCTCCGAGTTGTCTAAAAATACTAAAAGAGCTTTTACTTCTGTAATTTGGACTAGGGAATTCTGCATAACTCAGCACAAGCTCCCCTGGAAGACATCTACATTGTTAGCACTGTGAGACTGGAAAATATTGAAACATCTCATTTTTAATATGGTCATTTTTTTCCTTTAATTTTAACTGTGCCAGTAAGTCTGAAAAATGTCAGGTCTTGTTATGAAGTGTTGTCATGGAAACATTATACTACTTCTGGGCATGATACTTTAAGTTAATATATAAAAGTCAAATTTAGATAAAAATCTGCACGAACACAGAAGAATGCCAAGCTTTCCATGGGACTCAGTGAACATCTATGCATGTTTACTGCAAAGCAGCATTTTACTAGCTACTTGAAAGCCAAATAAACAGACCTGCCACATGTGCRTATCACAGTACCCAGTGCCACGGGAAGGAATTTGTGACAATGACAAGAGATCAGGAATATTTTCCTCTTGGGAAGCTTGAGTGCACTGATAGACATGTTTGGTAAAACTCAGTGACAYGAAGGCGCCGAAGCGTGACCTGGCAGGACAGAAGGGATGTGGTTCAGCATAGAACTGCTGGAGCTGGTCCTACTGCCTTGGTCTAGTTAAGACCAGCTCTTGGAAAAAGCTTTTTATGGCTTATAATTCTTTCTCTTTTGCTTTGGTGGCACAACTGAAGTTGTAAATCGCAGTGGTAACTTGTTAAGTATCTATTCTTAATTCAGGATTTTTTCTTCACCTGCAAAGATGTATGGTTCTCACGTCCCTCAAAGGTCCAGTGAGATCACGTAATACTGCCATCTACATAACATAGGTTGTAAAAGCCCTTTGGGCATGAATTTTTCTGTATAAGCCATAATCTATCTTTCAGGATGAAATTTTGACTTTTGATACTTCATTTAAAGTCCCAGCTTAAATTCTTYCAGTGATGGTCTCCAGCTCTCCCAGAAATCCATTATCTGACTAGATAATCTAGTAAGTGATTTCTGAAGCACTTAGCGTTGTGCTCAGCGAGACACTGCGAGAGGTAGTAGATGCAGGACGAGTTCATTGCAGTTCTTATCTATAGAGCTTAAAGACAGGCTTGTAACTGCAGAAATATCCGCAAACAACAGTTTGTCAGTAGGTAGATGGTCCAAGATGGTCCAAAATTCCTAATAGGCTGTGAACAGTGAATCCCAATGGCGTGATTTGGTGGCTGCAGAGGGAGATATTTATGTTTTGAGGAGAGATGTGTGTGTTTTTCTTGTCTTTTTGTGAGGAGCAGCTCAGACCAAGACTAAAAGATGCCAGTGTGACAGGCGATATATGCAAACTACTTAGTAGATGCCTGACCTTGAGTCATTTCCAAGAGATTTGTGCACCCTGCCAAGTCATTTGAAGGGAAGCCTGAATCTGAACTGATTAAATGTCCTCTACAAGAACAGAACAAGTCACTAGTTTGTTTCATGCTGCTGGATACAGTTCAACTGAGATTATTTTTGAAACTGCTGTCATCTTCCAAAGCACTTGTAAAATAATGGAGAGGGTCATTTTATGGAGTATCGTTTAGCATAGTTTCTCATTTTTCCTCAAAAGCAACTTAAACTAACATGGTAGAGTTAGCTTCACCAATTTCCCTTGCAGCATCTCTTGGTTTGTTTTACTCTATATGTTTAGCATTTACTGTATACGTTTAGCTTTAACGATAAGTTGAAGGGAATGTCTGGTTATTCATCTCATCATTGTGAAAGAACACGCTAAGTCAAAGACTTCAAAAATAAAGGACTTTTGCAGGACCAGGACTGCTTAAAATGCTTATGCTAGATGGTAATACTTATTCAGATGTTAAGCAGAGTTTAAACACCTTGTTTAGTGTCAAATGTCTATGACTCCATTTGCAAAAAAAAAGCGGAATGGAGGAATAGGAAGTATTTACTTCATGTGGGTTCATTGGGCAAAACACAAATGAGGTAGATGGCAAAGCTACTTTGGCAGATTGTGGTGGGAGGAAGGTGTTCCACAAAAGAGCTGAATTTACTGGCCTTGAGTCCTCAGCCTTGTTTTCTTTCCCAGAGCATGGCATAACCTGTAACCTTTTTGTTCTCTCTGGCAAATACAAGGTAGTTAAATTGAAAGCTTCAAGGATATATTTTGGAAGGTGGATCTTGCTRTTTCTGGTAATGAATGAAGACTTGCTGAACTTGATCAGTGAGGAAGTGACTGAGACAGGAAAAACCTCAAAGGTGGTCCTGGATATTTTAATATCTAGGAAGAAATCTAATGCTGAGTTTTATTTGATGGAGATTGTGGTATGTGGTTAATCCAAGCACGAGCATTAGTTTAAAATAGATATGGTGTCTGTAGGCAGGATATTTGTAGCTGATAGTGTATGTTCAGATTAAGGTAATTTCCTTTGCAGTGTATGAGTTAAGAAAGGTTTCTTATTCAGGATTTATGGTGAAAATTGTKAAATTCTATAAAGCCTTTGTTTCTGTAGAAGCAGGTGTGGTATTGATTATCCTCAACATATACTATTGTGTTATCTCTTCTAATGAAAAATTAAATTAGATAAAAAACAGCATGAAAAAAMCACTAATGCAAACTTTAGTGTTATAGCTGCCTGTATTCATGCTAAGAATAATCGGTAGAAGAAGGTAAATCTAAGACATTAAAAACATACCAGAAATCACTTCAGGGCCTGAGAACAAACTTAATGGTAGATAATTGCAATGTGTATACCAAAGCTTTTTAACAGCAATTCGATATGAAAGTTGGCTTTCTCTAGTGACCGCTTTTATAAGCTTTCTATGTTGGCTTTCTAGCACCATGGTTAGAGCTGTTATTAGAAAATGCTTTMATTTACTTTTTCCTTGATACATTGAGTTTCTTGCATCCATTTTCTCTCATACATCCTTCTTTTTATATTAACAATCCCTTAATCTCTTCTGCTTCAAATATGAAGATAATTCATGGATCTAATAGGCCATGTGTTGCTCATTCCTCAGTAAACCAGGCAGAGACAGCCAGCTTCCTGTACAGCCCCACTCCATGAAGTTCAAGTTCACTATTGCATGACAGAAATTCTATAGCACAGAATAACATTTAATATCAACTTTTATAAGGAGAAAAAAAAAATGTACAGTGAGCATTAGCAGTTTATGTGGAGTTTTAGATGGTTTTTCATGCAGGGCATGCTTAAAGCCTGCAAATTTGTCAGCAGACCTGCCTAGCATGAGCCTGGATGATGACTGAGGTGGAGGAAACATGATCCTGTTTACATGTCTGCTCTTATCGTGGCCTAGAGTAAAACTTAAATCTCAAGTAAACAGCATTATCCAGAAAGGAATTTTGAAGCTCAGAATGCATTTTTAATAGAGAATTGCCTTTGGCTTTCTAATATAAACTATTTTTGTAGTCAGCTTTGGCTCATGGAAGAGTGACATTAATTCTGTGTTTTTACCCCCACTGTTTCAGTGATCAGAAGTTGCTTTAAGGTGACACACACTGTGTTTCAGATGGGCAGCATTTTCCAGGTTAATTTCAATTGGCAGGAGTTCAGACTACATGCTTTAAGATTGCTTAGCAAAGTGAAAAATGCTTATCCAAATGAAAAAATATAATGCAGATATAGTGCAGATGTATTTATTAATACTTGAATTAATAACATTTTACCTAGTACTAAGTATCTAAATCTACATGGGTGGATTCAGGTTTGTAATGAATTGTCGTATTAAACTTCAGGTGCTTCTCATAGTTTCTAGGTTTTGAAGGACTAGTAAATGAATTTATTTCTGCCTATCTCAGTTTAATTCTACCATTGGGAACAATTATGGCTTGTGTGAAAGTCTGCCCCCTTGTGCTTGCAGTCTGCACGCCGAGGAAGCGCTCAGGGACACCCAGTCTGGGTGAAAGAGGATTGAATGGTGTGAAGGAGAGGTGAGTTCAGGAGCAGAGCTGTAGCTTGCAATCTGATCTCATTTCCGTGGGTGCACCTCAGTTGTAACTGACGTAAATGTAGTGGCTTTATTTACTGTAAAGAAAGACTTGTAAGATCCAAGTCAGAAGTGACAAGCTATAATTGAATAAAATCCGTAAGAGTGGCAACAATCTTGGGTGAACTGCTGAAATCCATTGGGCTGAATGTTTCAGGAGCAGGCAGGAGATGCGTCTGGCTGAACTCTTCTGGGATGCAGGTTATATGTGGGGGAAATGCACTATCGCACAGTGTTCTGCTCATTATCTACTCGGCCTTGGAAATATTGGAAGTGTTGGGCTTGCATGAGGTCATGAGCTGGAAAGCTGCCTTTCGGAGTGTTAGGGTGGAGAAGGCATGCGAAATATGTAGAGTATGTGTTGATGCATGTCCTGTAGATTGTGTTGTGTGTACTATAGCAAGGCAAAATACAGAATTATTTTTCAGAACAAAAATATGTTTATTTCCTTTTCCAGGGTCAATATTTTCTTTACAAGTTCTTCTACTCCACCCTCTTTATCATACAGTTAGCTGTTTCTTTCGCATGCTGACATTGCTTGTGTTTATCCCTCTGAGGAGGAGTCACTTCTTCAGACCTGAGATTTCTAACTGCTTGACTGGATTTACAGGGGACCTTCCTTTTGAAAAGCCTTATTCCTAGCCTCCTTGTTTTCCCCACCAAGAATTCATTTTTTTTAAAGAAGTCTGCAAAATTTTACCTAAGCTGCTGAGCAAAAAATAGAAATGTTGATTATGAAATACAGACCTGATAGTATCAGCTCATTAAAGAAAACTGCAGTTCTGTTTTCTGGGTTTAACTTTCCTTTCAAAATATTATGCTAAATTCCGGCATGGAAAACTTATCAGTTGGGCTAATTATTGGTGGTTATATTTGACCAAGATTGACTAATTGTAATCTACATAGTTGAATAATTGAAAGCGTAAAAGCAGCACTGAAATCGTGAAGATGAATTTAGAAATTCTTGGTGTAAGTTTCCATGCACATGKAAAACCTTTATTTCAAATGGTCATCATATACCCATTCTCAGAAGATATTTTGACTCATAATAAAAGAACTGTTAATTGGGCCGTTTAGATTATTTCTTGTTTTCCCTCRTTATGGCTGATACTAGCCATATTTCTTCTATCTTACAAATTCATACTTGCAAAAGGGGAATTTCTTAGTGGCATAGCGTTGTATGCAGTACTACCTACAGCTTACAGCATTTGCCATAGGGCGACATAGAAGCACTRAAATTCTCTGTAGTGATTTAGATGGTATCTGTGTAAGACGAATAAGAAGTTGTTCTTTTTCTAATGAGTAGGTTTTGAATTGGTCCTTCATTAAATCTCTAAATGTTCATTTCTGCAAGATAAAAAGATCTTACCAACGTAAAGAGAGCAATACAGGCAGACATTGAAACAATTTAAGGGATTCCTAGTTATTATTTCTGTATTCACGTTATTTACATGATTTAAAATTTAAAAATTTAATTATCATTTAAAATTATCACAGTGGAATAGAAATTTAAATTTAAAAAAATGTAATTGTCTAAAAGCAGAGYTATCATGAGCTTTGGTTAAGCCTTCGTAGCTCTACAGAATCTGAATTTAAGACCTATGTTGTTTCTAGAGATTTCTAGAATAAGTTACTCCCTTTGCCCTCTAGTTAAAGGTGTAAAGTGTATTTTCAGTTAATGAAGATATTTGAGATAAAAAAGTATGTTTAGATCTGTTTAAGAAATTATCAAAAGTTTAATTTCAGTATCAATTAGCTTCAATATTGTGAAATGCAGATACCATTATTTCTAAAGATGAACTTATTTAAAAGCCCATAAACAGTAAATAATACTTTTAGCTCCTACATTTTATGTTTATATACTTAAGCTTGAAAAAACTGCCCGAAGCGTGAGTTTCCCAGCCTTTTCCAACTTTTTTTTTTTTTTTTTTTATCTTTTTTTTTTTAGATTTTTAAGAGCAGAAATAATCAGGAAATGGCNAGTTTCCCAGCCTTTTCCAACTTTTTTTTTTTTTTTTTTTTAATCTCAGAGTATCAGATTTTTAAGAGCAGAAATAATCAGGAAATGGCAGCAGGAGCCACATATAGGAGAAGGGCAGGAATGGAGAGAGAGTTATTTTCAAAGACAATTTTATATGCAGAARGCTGATGGGTGTCAAGACACTCTAACATGGTTACTGCGCCTTGGTATTTTACTAAAAAGCTGCCTTCACCTTGGGGGACTGTCTAGGGAAAATACAGGGAGACACGTTGGGCACCTCGTCATCCTGCTGGTGCTGCTGTATGGCTTGGGGGTGAGACTCTCCTTGCGCCCCAGAGAAAGCCCCATTGCCCCCACCTGCACGTGCTCTGTCCTGGCGTAAGGGCCAAGGGCCTCCTGCTGGGGGCCTCATCTAGCCGCGGGAGGAGGATTCTACTGTAGGTTCCCCTCAGCTGCCCAGAGCTTTGTATTTCAAGCTAGCTTATCCATCAGGAAGGGGCTCTGTCTTCAGCAAGCCTGAAATGGGCTCAGGGAATCAGAACTTGACAGTGCAGTCAGATCTGGTGCTTTGGGAAAGAGTGCAGTTCCAGGAGGTAGTTTGTGAAGCACTGCTAGTTAGTTCCTACATACACACGTATAATTGTTGTGTCTTAGTGATCAAGACAAGGAAAGTGTCGTCTGTTCATTTGAAACTAAGGGAAAATAGTGGCTATCAATAAATTGAAGGAAGGAGATGATAGTTTTTACTTTCCACAAGTAACAACAAGCCAATACAGTATAATAAGAGTAACCCCCTATTGTTCAAGGTGTGATTTTCATAGTACTTCTTGAGGATTGTGTCATGCATCCCACTGTCCTACTGCATCTTTTTGACTCTTCCCTTTATAATGGTATGGCTAAAATTATCCATCCAGAATTTATTCAGATACTATGTAGAAGGCTACACAAGTTTAAGTTATTGAGCATGTGGAATCTCTGCTGAATATGATCTTGTTTTAGGTCCAGAGACTGGAGTTTTAATAGCTTGCCTGTAATACTGTCAATAAATCACAAGTTGAAATGACTCGTTTACCTCATAGAAAGATTTGAATCGCTCATTGCTGCTTCTTCCAACAGTTGCCTCACTTGTTCTGTATTTGGAAGTATTTCCCATGGGCTGGAAATGCTTACTGAATTGCTAGGTTACCCACGAACGTTTCTGCTATGAAGACAGCTCAGCATTCACTGACTTCAAAGACTGTAGTATTTTTCTGTTAAATATGCATCTGTAAAGTGTGCTCTACTACCGCCAGGTTTGAGTGATAGGATTGAGGAACGAAGCCCTTGCCAAGTCCGTAGGTGTTTTTGGTGATTCTGACGTGCAAGGTGTGTAGTGCAGCCAGAGAAGGTTGTCTCATTCTCGGTAGTGCTGGTGCAGCCAGGTAGAGCCTGGCTGGTGGCAGAGGTGTGTTTTGCTCTTGTAACCCTTCTGGTCAAGACATGACTTCACAGGGGGTGTGTGAAAGAGATACAGCCTGTAGTTTAAAAAGCAGCAGCCCTTATCTGCCAGCTAACAAACGAGCCAGCACATGTGCAGGTAGAAAGGGGTGAGGCAATTTGAGCCTTTTGGCTTTTAGATGCCAAACTTCAGGTATGGAGCTTAGCCCAGCATGCTATCCTAATATCTTATGGTTAGCATAGCGATCTTATGGTTATTGTGCCATGTGTCATCTATGTATTTTCTTAAAGGAATCAGTTCAAATAAAGGCTTAAAAACTTCTGGAAGATGAATGACCTGTATATAAGTGATGAAGGGGTCACAGTCTCAGCACGTAAACTGCAAGCAGTACATGCTGCAAAATGCCTCTCTTGTCAGGAAGTGCTTGGGAACTACTATAATGTAGGTGCCTGGCAATGCAGATACCCAGCCTCTTAGGAGCTGCTTAAAACGGATCATTTCTTAACCCGAGTGGCAGCTCTCATCCTTCCGGCAGTAGAAGTTGTCTAACCAACCATGATGAGCATGGTCCACAACTAAGAAAACTGAGTAGATCTAGGGGAAGGAAAAAAAAAACCCAAGTTTTTTCAAAAGGAAATGATTGGTAGTAAAAGAGCAGTTTATTTTGAGACTTCTCAAGGGCTATTATTGCAAAGGTCGAGTTATTAAAGCAAAGAAATTAAATACTCAGAAAAGATCTTTTTTAAGTATGCAATAATTCTTCTCTTATTTATTTCTTGTGAGAAATGCAGTAGAAGAACAGAAAATCCATACGTTGGATTGCAACTTTCGCAAAGTAATAAAGARATGTTAAAAGAGACTAATCAGGGAGAAATTGAGCAAGCTTTCAGGGAGAAAGATTTCATAGTGCCATGTGATTTAGCATAAAGAACTGCAGGGACATGAAGGAGTGGATTTTGGACTCTAATACTAATGGAACCACTTGTTCCCAGTATGACCTCGGAAAATCAACTTGATGTCTGTGTGGTTCAGTAAATGAAAACAGGCAAAAAGCAAACTCAAACACTATACTCTTAACCAAGGAGAAGCAAGCTGAGCCTTCCAGCATCTCAACTGTGGAAACAAGAGCCCGAAAGTAAATGTCTCTTGTTACGCTACTCCATACTTCACTTTAGTCAGGTAAATATTCAGAATAAATGAGAGACTGTTAATGTTTTAGAAGTAAGCATGTCTAARTATGTTTGCCGAATCAGAGTCTAAAAATGAAGCAGCAAATAAATCAGAGTGCTGTTTACTTTAGAGTTTTATGTTGATTGCTCCCAGTAACTAGATGTTGATTCTACAGAGTTATATAGAAAAACAGAACTTGCAAATTGTGACTAGCCCATACACTCGGCTGTCTCCAAAAATACCTCCAAAAATACCTAGAGACTTGCTAACTGACTGGAAATATTTTTTGATTTGCAGATCTACAGAATGGAGTAATAGGAGATATGGTTTGCATAAAAGTAGCATTAGTGGGCCCTATTCATTGGGTACTAGTGATCTGAAAAGTGCTCTGTTCTGACTTACTGAAAAGAGAAGTCTTGAAGAAGTATTTCAGGGACTGAACCAGCAAAAACTAAATGAGAAGAATAAGCTTTACTGCCGTCTTCTTGGCTTGCTACGCTCTTTCCTATGATTACTCAAAGATAGCAGTCCCTGGTTATATGCTAGCTAAGCATGAGCCTTTCCGAGGCCAAGAGAAGACCTGAGAATCACAATTACTACCATGAAATAATATCAGCTTTTTATTTTCTTTTGTATTTCCTGTGAATTAATGACTACTGGTTGAAGCTTCCCTTTTTTTTTTTTTTTTTTTTGTAAAAGGTATTTTCCTTGGATAATTGCCTCGTACGCTTTCTGAAGGACCATTTTACTTCATGTTAGCCAAGTAGGAAAAAAAATCGCAGTCTTTACTGTAAATTTCTACCCCTTCTTCTTCCTTGAAGTGTGATTACCTAGTTCAGCGGTTCTGGCAGACTGAGAAGATCCTGTCCCCAGATGCTTATTCCTACCTCTCTGTGCAGTTCAGAGCATCCAGAAATTGTGTGAATACAGTTGTTTGCCAGGCTGTCCTGTAAACTGAGCAACTTAAACAATTGGAGTTCATAATAACCCTCCAAGGAAGGGAGTTATTTTAACCTTGGTCATGTCAGTGGCCCCACAAACAGGGCTGATGACACAGCTGAGGGGGCTGCAGAGAGCAGGGAGAGGGGCTGAGAGGAGAGGGTGAAGGAGGCGGCGCAGTGGGAGCTTCTGAGGCTGCCTTCAGTGCTGGGGGCGGGCGAGTAGCAGCATCCTGGGGAAACGCACGAGGTGTGAAAGCTGAAGCACAACCAACACAGCAATTGTTATAAGTTCACATTAAAGTAAAAGTGGGACAAAGGCTCTTTCCCCCAATAAGTCCATGTTTATTGCCTATCTAGTTCAAATATTCAGTTTATAAGTAAACTGAATGTAACTGATATGAGTTCTTGCAGAGATGTTCATACTTTTACTGTCCAATGCACCAGGAAATTCAATTTTAATAAACAACATTTGGAGATATTGCAGGTGTCTTGCCTGCAAAATTAACTGTATATTCTTATCATATGAGTGGATCTACTGTTAACAGTATGTTMTAGAATAATTAGCACAACTTGTTAACTATGACAAAAAAGTTCATGTATCTCGTGATACAAAAGTTAGTGTGACTTCTGCTAATTCTGCCTGTAAAGTGTAATTACTTCAGTGTCATGGAATTGAAAGATGTGTCACATTGAGAAACTTCGTAGGTTAAATTCTGGCTTCATGAAAAGTAACGGGGAGTTTTGCTGTTCCATGCTTTCTAATGTGGTGTTGGAAGCTAATTCTCCTCTAATGCCCAGAGAGGTGCCTCTTTTGGAGAGGCAAAATGCGTGAGGCTGTGGACATGTGTGCTCCCTGCTGTGGTAGTGCTGGTTGGTGGTGCTGCAAATGGTTAATTTTGTGTAGTGTCTGTCAGCCAGCAGCTAAATGTGAAAGGTCATTAATGTGAGTCTCTGAAAATGGAATTATGGAAGTGTTAACAATCTGAGCGAAGTGGCAGTACAATGGAATGAAGCCATTTTGACAGCATGATGTTAGTGTGCCTTGCCTAGTTGGCTGGAAATTTATATTCCCAAACTGGGAGTATATACCTACCACTTTTATAACTAAAGAAAATGACTGCATGCACCTTTCCAGTTCTGGGGGAAAAAACAAAAAAAACCCAAAAAACAAAACAAAACAAAAACACCAGAATTTAAAGAGTGAATAAACAGCTTTCTGTCAAGCTTTTTATATATAGCTTATTGTAGCTTATTAGTTGCTTTCTAACTTCTGATGTGTATTTAATGTATGGGGTAATGATGAGCTATGATTTTTACTCACATTGCGTTGAGATTGTGGAACAATATTCTTTGACCAAACACTTCAAATTTTCAGTTGAAATATTTCAGATTCATACTTGCATAACAGGCCAAAAGTGTGATCTGACCTTGTTTTCCTCCATCTCCTGAAATTTYAACTACATAAACTTCTTTTGAAAACCAGTAAGATTTTCATTTGAGATGGTACTAAGCTGTCTGCATTAGTTTGGTTTGTAATCAGTAATTATTTTATTTCTCCTCGTGAAAAGTGCACAATTTTAATGGATAACATAGATTATTCTGAAAATGTTCAAATTGTCCCCATGTAATACCACCCTCTCCCCTCCCCAAAATACTTACTGAGGGAGGTAAGAGGTCAGTAGCTATAGATATACCAATACCAGTTTCTTAATGGCAGTGGCTGGCAATATTCCTGCTTTTCCTTTGTTCCCAGACAGAACTAATCCTCTGCGTCTCTCCATGTCTTTTCCTTGTTTCCTAGTCCAAATGCTCCTTAARTAGTTTTGTTTCTGACTTGAAATAGCCTTAACTGCTGTGAGGAACCTGAGTCTTGGCGTTCCCCACAGCATCGGACGTTTCCTTGGAATTTCCTATTAGCGCAGAACAATCCGTTGGCYGCCGCGGTGTGTTCCAGCGGTGTGAGCCCAGCGCGGCGAGGCCGAGGAGCTTCGGGTTCCTTTGCCAGCTCTGAGCATTCAGTTGCTTGGCAAGGCACTCCCCCAGAGCCAGGCAACAGCACTGCTGGTAACGGTGATTAGAGGGCGCCAATCCTAGTAGGAAACTAGCTGCTTTCGGGGTGAGTCTCCCTGAGAGGGGGCTCAAATAGTATTTCAAATAGTAACCCCAGAATTATGTCCACAAAGCGCAGGTGGATGTGAGCATTGCGCAGTCGCTCTGCTTAGCAYGTTTTGCTAAACTTCAGTCACAGTGGCCTTTGCAACATTAAGCCTGGAGATTTGAATGGCAACCTGAGGAGATGCAGGTGGCACCATAAATTGCATTTTCATCACGTGGTTTAAGTTTTCTCTAATTCACCAGTGAAAACAGACTTTATTGAGTGCAGGAGGCTTCTACTTTGACTCCCTTCTGAAGAGCCACACCAGACGCTGTTGTTGCCTGCACCTTAGGGACAGGGAGGTTGCAGATGATGGGGATGGAGAGGCATTGAGGGACAGTCTACAATTCCAAACAGGTCCTGTTCCAATTCCAGCAAGCTTTATGCATGTCAGAAAATTCAGTTAGGTTCTTCCCTTTGACTTCTGCAAGTACTTTCCAGAAACAAGGACTGCATGATTTGATTTCCTTTACTGCTAATTTACCAATTAATCAGCATGATATTTACCCCCAGTTTTGAAGGGGTGTAGAGGAAGGAATGCTTTCATCCTTCCACTGTTGCAGAATAGTCACATGAAGATGCTAAATGTAAACAGATGTCCATTTTTAAAAAGTCAGCATATTACTGAAATTTAATATTTTTGTGAACGTCACTGTCAGAAATTTTATTGCAGAAAATTCACTCTCTGATTTGTTTTCAAACAATATTGAGATTGTTGCTGCACTGAGATTTGGAGAGAGTTCAGTAAGATCCCTCACTCTGCATGTATTTATTGTTCTGACTGGCATAAATTGGAATTACAGAATTCCTTTGGCTGCTACTACTCACCTTGGGGAATGGGGTGGAGTGAATGACTCCTGATTGTCTTTTTTCTCCTATCTGGTAGAGAATGACAGAGTTGTGCCTCTCAGTTTTTCTTCACAAAATTGAATCGGCGTAGGAAGCAAGGAAGTTTAAAATCAAGTCTTTGAAGCATTAACAAAGGATTTTTAATTTTTTTTAATTTTATAATGAGAATAGTGGTTAGATGAAGTATCTTGGTGGCATATAGTCCTTTTTACAGCACAAGAGAGGTGTATGTATGGACTATCTATCTTCCTGTTCTAGTGGAAGGGCGTAGGGAAAGTAGAAGGAAAATGAAACATTAATACTGTGTTCTGTCAGGTATTGTACAAGTTCACTTGCCACTGATTCAGTAAAGCAATATGTAAATACTTAAGCATGGATGAAACTGAGTAAGTCACAAATAGTGTGTTTGTTTTTACATATGTATGTAAGCTTGGTGTGAGGATTATCCATCACAGAGGAATTCAAGTAGCTCCTGTTCAAATCAGTTCAAATCAAATAATTTCAGTCATTTCTCTAGCAAGTTATAGAGTCCTCATGTTAAAGAAAAGCTTAAAATATTCTCCAAATGGTAATAGCTAAGTTGGAAAGTTTAACTTAAAAGTGTCAAAGGTCCTGTTGTCTAGGGACAACAGCTTTTGCTGAATAAAACTGCATTTGGCAAGAGTGAAGATTCTTACGGTTAACTGAGTTGACACGTTTAGCTCTTCTGGGACTCGAGGTCTGTTTTCTTTTGGGGTGGGAGCTGTGAAGAGAGCAGATGCAGCATATGCAGAAATAAGCTGAATTTAATAAATGAGAAATTTTGATTTTCTTTGCTTAAATAAACCCTTATCTTAGTGGAAACACAGTGTATTAGTCATTGGCAAATTAAAGAAGATATCTAAAAAATTTTGGATCTGCTTTATGAAAATGAGTTTAGAAGTCATCATTGGATCAAGTCTCCTGGGGACCTTGCAGGAACACTGGATAAAATCCAATTTAAAATGAGGTCAGATTATACTTCCAGTAATATCCAAACTATGGGCTTAGTTTTCCCTGACTAAAACAGCTGCAGATAGAGCTGATGCTGCGTCTGCTCTGGCAAAATGAAGATGTGTGTGCCGTGCTCCTTCTCAGCAATTCTTGCTTTCAAAAGCTAGTCCTGTTGCGGGGAGTTGGAGGCCGATTCTCTCCAGCTTTGTCCGTCTGGGCACAGTCTCACTCTGCACATAAACCTGCTCTGATCACAGAGGCATCTTGTCACGTCTGATACCACCCAGTGCTGCAGGACAGCGGACCTTGCCTGCTGGGCGCTCATTTGACCCTGATCCAAGTACTATGTGAATGTCTTGGTAATTAGTGGATTTCATTCCCCTGTTGCTTTCACGAGAAAGGAAAGTGTTCTCCTCACTTTGCAGTTTGGAAGTTATAGAATATGGTTGATTAGTAGCTTGAAGCAAGTTGTAGCATGWTCTGATACGAATCCTCCTGCCTAAAATATATAGATTAATTTTTTGTGTAGTCCGGTGCTTAAAACATAGACAGCAATAAATATTTGATTGCATAAAAATGATAATTTTGTTCTATTCTAATCATCATTCTTAATGCTATTAAAGGAGACATTCAATGTCATGATTAATTTAACACTTASAGCTATGTATGAGTTTTTCATGAAAATTCTGGCACAAAGGATTTCTTTTTCACTCATGTGGTAAGCCTTTTGGAAATGATATTGAACCCATCTCAAATGCTTTCAGTGTAAATACAAAAGAAAAATATTGTTAATTGCTCATCTTTTCTGTTAGCTAATCAATTCTAAATGAGGCATGGTAAATCACATGTCAAACCAACATGCATTCTTCTTCCTCTTGTATGTTGTGTCAAAGTGAGCGTTTTTCAGTGGAAATAACATATAATAAGAAGAATTATTTTTGACACCAATTATCTTCTAAAATGCTTAGCTCAGTTAAAATACATGTTTCATTCCTGTCTTATTCCCGCAAGCCATCCTTACTGCTTTCTGAAAGACGTAGAGCCAAGGCTGTTGATGCCTCTTGCAGGATGGGATCATGCCCTCGTGCTTACAGAGATGCCTGAAAATGGACATGAAGCCTCAGTAAAATAATCCTATTTAAACACTTATAGACTGTAGATTTAAGAGTGGTGGAAAATACTTAGAAGATAAAGGAATTTAAGTACCTGTATGTATTTAAAATACAATTTTAATACCTGTGCATCTGATCATTTGCCAGGTCTGTTTGTTTCTGGATTATATACAGAGATGCCATCTACAGGTCCTTTTATCTGTGTTCTTGTCTTCTCTTTGAAAACTAAAATAGTTGGTTTCAGCACTATGAATTAGCTTGATATTTTAAAGCCTATCTTTATTTTCAAATGGAAAGATGGCCCAGGTGTAACCAGGTATACAAGTGGCAGATAGGGACTCTGAAATGTGTAACTCAAGTTCACTGTTTGAAATCTAGTTTGGTGTAAGAAAATACCAGCCAGTCAATGGGGTGATGTATCGCTGTTCCTCTGCCTCTAAGAACAAGCTTTGCTATCTCCACCGTTTACCTGGTGTCATAACTTCCAGTGTGGCTGTGGTTCTCATCAGATTCAGAACTGTCTTTCACAATGAAAGAACTGCAGTAGTTCCACTGATGCATCCATGCATCCCAATGCACAATTCTGGATCAGTGCCCTGCAAAGAATCACGGAGTTTGATATTGGTAGATATAGGTGCAGCAATTGCCAGGTGTGTTTCTGTCATCCTTTTCGGCATTGTCTGCAGTCAAGGAAAATGCCCCTGTATGGTTAGGGTTCGAATCTCTGGCCTTTGTTGGAGTTCTCAGAACACACCCTTGTTTTACTGTGTGATGTTGTTCTATGTTTGTGTTGCGTGGTCAATCTGCAGGCACCAAGCCTGGAGCGTCTGGAGGGCCAGCACAGGTAGGGATTAGCTAGCTTGAATCCTTGTTCAATCCGTATTCTCTGGCACATTGCAGCAGAGGCTCGCTGCTCTTTTGGAAAGCCACAAAATTTAGAATATTTATTTCATCAGTAATTGCCTTGCTTCTAAAGTCTATCTGAATATTTCATTGAATCAGCATCTTCTTTAGTCCAGTAATTATTAATTCCTGAAGAATGCAACTAATCTAGCTAATGCAGCTTCACAATTGCTGTATTTTCCTTTGAACTGTTCTGTTTTCCTTTAAAGACACTTTCACTGGGCTACGGTTTAAAGTTGTTCCCTTATGATACTAGGGTGCCGGTTCGTGTTTGTACTCCTATTTCACCRCAGAGTATTTCAGAATTTAAGAGAACGCCCAATAATAGCATGTTGATTGTGGAGGAGAAATGTTTAATTGATTTTATTAATCTGAGTATTGAATAACACTCTAAAACCCTCTTATGTTTCTATTTAAGATCTGTAAAGCAGTGGAATTTTTTTCCCAAATCCTTAATTATTGAGTGTGGCTTGGGCAGTGCACTGAGAGAGCTGCTTAAACGACTTCAGCTAGCTCATTTTCACCAAAGAGTGGGCAATAATTCAGAAAGGGGGATGGTGGGCTGCTGAAAACTTGTATGTCTATATAATTTTAAAGTATTTGAACCAATATGGAATGGTTTCAGTGGAAAATGGATAATGGTTAACATCAGCTTTTGTACAGCTGCCTTTTGGCTAAAATAGAGGTAATTTATATTTTGAGTCTGTGAGTGTGATTCATTATTTTTCACAATAGCATTTTGCTGGAGCTTCCCCTTCTCTCCCCCTTGGATTCTTTACAGTTAGTAAAGCTACCTCTGCTATTTCGGCACAGTTTCTTCCTCTATTAGGTCAGTACCAGGTGAACCCTAAATCTTCTCCTAGCTCACAAACTGTGCTTGCTGTCTGTTTTTGGATAATATTTGTGAATAGCTTGCATATTTGGCAACAACCTTATGCCAAACTTGAAAGGACTGCTGTGTTACTCTACTGCACTGCCTCCAACTTGAGGCCAGAGCAGAGAGAGCAGCCTTAGGAAATGTTATGGGGTTGTGACCATGTGGGGTGGTGAGTCCATGCTATGTTTGCAACCACCGAGCAATACAGGGTGTAAAAGCAACTTGCACATTGAAACATKTCCATTCTTCTCTCTCCCCACCAAATGCTTTGAAAGAATGAATGTAATTAGAGTAGACACAATTTATTAACTTAGATTTCTTGGGGTTTGGAAGCATTTTTGAAATGTCCCACATCTCTACTAAAATTCTTTACTGTTTTGCACTTAGCAGTCTGGCTGTAGGGGCACAAAGCAGTAGGCTAATCTGGCTCACACATTCGCTGCATGGTTTTAGGCTTTAGTATATATTGTTTTGTCCTTAACACCTTAAAATTACAATTTTAAGCTTTAAACAAAAGTGGTCTGTAATGCTCCCTTGTGATGTTGCTGATGATTATGTCATTATTCAAAATAAGGATTTTCCAGATTTGAAGGATTTGTGTAGTTACTAGGTGATGATCCTGATGTTTTCATTCTGAGAGATTGATGGTTTGGTGACAGGCACCGTATGAAGACATTTACACTGAATGCCAACTGTTCAAGCTCAAGGAAAAATCACTGTAAGGCTGATAGAGATTAAGGTGTTTATGTAAGAAGTTCTAAAATAGTTTTAACATATTTTGTTATTTCAGAATAATTTTCAAGTAAATTTTAGAAACTGTGAACAGCAGTGTTTAAATCAACACCCCAAAACCCAAAATATATAATAATCAGTGTTTCCTGTGCTTGTTATTATGTAAGTACTTGCTGCAGCATTTACTGTAGGGATTGTTTTAAGCGCAATGGGAATAGTATTTCCAGAAAGATTTCCAAGTGTTAGTACTTTCAGTAGCCCTACTCTGCTAGACTCAGTTTTGCATGGTTCACATTTAGAAATAAATCTGAAGATGTTTTCAGTAAACAGTGTTGGTGAAGGAAATCTACACGTTCTAATTATTCTTTCTGCAGCTAAAAGCTCGAGGTAGGTTTTGCAAGACAGAGGCAAAAACAGACTTGTCAGAAATATTTTGGCAATTAAGAGCTAATGATCTTTGGTGCAATTCTCCTTGACAGAGTTGAGGAAAGGAAATATTTTTTTCTTTTTCCCTTTGTATCTTTTGTAATCTGAACATGTTTGTTTCTATGACTGCGCTTGAATATTTACATTTCTTTGGGGAGAAAGTGTGGTGGAGTTTATTCRTGAAGGGACTGTTGTGAACTGTTTATGTTAATGGTAACCATTTTCCTTAATGGTAAACAACAGCATCTGGAAGTTTATGACAAAAAAATTTTGAATGAAAGCTGCTGCTTGTATACCACTCTGAAGGGAGGAGGAGGTCAGTGGTGAGCACAAGATTGCCTGTGTGTTTGAGCTGAGCTGAAGCTCGTGGCATGGTGGAAAGGGTACAGGGAGCTTCACCCAGCTCACCCCAGTGCAGAGATCCTGCAGCCTGCATATGTAAATGGGGTGCTGAATTTTCCCTGACGGGGAAATCTTCTGTGAAACATTATATACATCTTCCTTGCTGCAACCTTAGTCTGTGATTTACTGTGTGCGCATAGAAAGATTTTATTTGTATTTGCCTTCATGTTTGGGAGACTTTCGTTTCCCCCTGTTTTTCTTGAAACAGCATATGACTTTAGGCTTTCCTCTTTGCCTATGTTTTCTACATCTCTGATCATATTCATGCTCTTCTCGGAAATCTCTTCACATGGACCTGTCTCCAAAAGTAGACGTGCTCTAGCTTATCTTTAGCATTATTGCTGTGATCTGCAAACTTCCTTCATGTTTATGCCTACAAGTACAACCTTCCTAGAAACTTCCATGCTCAAGTTTCCTCTTCTGTGGTCTGCTATGCCGTGGTGGTGGTTTGTTTCTGCCCTTTGAAGGGAATGGTGGGGTTGGGTTCCTCTATGTTTTGCCAACAACTGAAGTCTCCCACTATAAATTGCTGTTGGGAAGTTTTAGGCGGGAGAGTACTCCACAGTGTGAKGATGCTCCTGTCACACACCTGACCTCACCCCTGATTTGAGAGACACATGAGAGGGGCGGAGAGAGTTTAGCATTTGTTATCTTGAGCTCCAATCCCTAAGAGAACAGAGGCCAGCAGTGCTAAGGTCTGAGCTAGTGGAGACCAGCTCCCAGGTCCACAGGGTAGTATTTGGTGCTTCAGCCCCTTGCACTTGGATTTTCACAGATTCAAGCTCATTCACTTGTTACCTTCCAGTTTTCTGCAAGTATATTAAYATCGGGAAATGAAAACATAAAAACTTTGAAAACGTATGTTAAAAAAATAGGGAAGTTAGAAGCAAACTTATTAAGAAATCTTGCACTGAGCAATGACCATTATAGACTTGTCTTTAACAATAGTCTTTAAAATATATGTAATATGAAACCAAATCCCTGACCTTTTGTATGTTTAGGATTTTATCTCTTACCAAAGGGAGAGCAGCTTTAAGGTTAACTCATTGAGTTCCAGGTCATTGACATCCTGTTGAAAACCATGTTATAACAAACATCCATTTTTAAAAAATTAATGTTTATGAGAATGTAGGAAATAAATATCTTTGAGTATGTAAATAAAAGCACAGAATGTTTTAACTAATCCTTAAAAATTTATTTGGCTATTTAAGACTGGCAGGAGTCCAGAGCAATGCACTTAGAATAAATTAAACCAAATAATTTAAATAACAAATAGTGTGTTCTAATATTCCAGAAAAACTCCAATTATAGGGTTTTTTTTAACTTAAGTATATAAACATTCAATTAGAATGTGTTTGCATGTATTGGCTAAGGGGCAGTGTCGTTCAGTGTGGGACTGACTTTTAACTAGTGCTTGTTTCCAATTATGTGCTGTTCCTTCAGCAGCCTCTGAAGTGGTCATGTCTTGGTGTGCTTCCAGACCAGAGAGTTCTCAGTAACAAGCTTTAAAAAAAGAGAGAGATTTAGTCTCATCTCATCTAACCTGCGCTAGGGGTGTGTGTGTTACAGGATCCTGTGTGTAAAGAGCATCCAAGTGGTTGCTTTGTTTCAGTATGGAGCCCAGGATAGAGCTTTGCTCCTTAGCTGGGAAGGTGGGAATGTTGGACCTTTCCATAACAAAATATACAAGGTGTGAGAGCTACAGTTTGTGTTGCAACCTGTTTAAACATTTTAGTGATCTGTTTATTCTGCTGGATATAGGAAAAGGAAAACAGCTTAAAGGGAATAGTTTAAAAATAGTTTATTGTACATATTTTTATATGCGTTAATTTATAGACAGGTGATTGTTATAATTTGGACAATAAATTTAGTCCCAAGACCATCTATGTCTCGTCTGTAGTGTAAGTGCACATCACAGAGAAGCAAAGTAACCACAGCGATGTTTCGTAGCCCCATAAGCCTAGACTATCAAGTCAATTTATGGGACTATTAAAACTTTAAACCTCTTTCTATGCTTTCCCCTTTACCTGTTCCTTGATTTCCTCAACACACATGGATGCATGCTCTTTAAGTGTCTGTATGACACCTGTTTTCAGTAATGACCATCTAATCTTGTCAAACTGTCCATTCTTTTTTCTCAAAAGTTTACTTTATCAGCAGTGAACCTCCACTAATGAAAGAAATGTGAAATAATTAAGATGCAAAAAAGTGGGTTGCTCCCAGGTGGCATAAATCAAAAGTAGCTTCATTAATTCATGCAACCAAAGGCAATGGATCTTGAGTCTCTGTTCGTCAAGGCTGCCATGGCTTTGTCAGTCTTGAAAATGTTGACTGGGAAAGCTGTGTATCACAGAGCTCTGAGTGATCTGCAGTATGTTAATCTGTCAAATAAGTGGATTTGTGGGTAAAAAATTGTGTTTTCAATTCACTGCTGGTTCTGGAGAGTGCAAAGGAAAAGAGTTTGGGAACAACAAACAGTTCTGTGGTTTGATCTAAAATGATTTTTTTGGACAATGTTGGCAAATTGCAAGTTTGCATAACGAAACTAACAAATTCTGATTTTTACAAGTAAAATGTTAGATTTCTTCATTTTACTCTAAATAAACAAGCTCACTTTCATAAATAGGATGTTGAAGAGTTGATATAATCTGCAATTTTCAAAGAAGAAAACCATTTAAGAAAAAAAGATTTTATTGCTTAGTCATGCAGCAAAGTGAGTCAATGACACCTGAATTATGTTGTGCGGGAGCAAGAAACAGCACCATTTGGTGTTCTCTTTTCCTACTACTTGTGGATTTGGTAAATCTTTTTCTTCATGTTAGAGAAAGGATTCACTTTTCAGGGAGGAGTGACATCTTGAATATGTAAAAGCATGCTGTTAATTTCATAGAAACCCACAGGGACACAAATGTTAGTTATGATTTTCTGTGCATCCTTGTTAAGAGTGTTATTAAATAATAGACATCTGAGTATTATACTCATTACCTTTTCACTTTGATGGGAAACATGACTTTATGCATAGTTATTGTTCAAAAACAGAGTTCTTGTTTAATGGGAGAGAGACCGCTAGGATATTTGGCTTTGTGAGCATAAAGATATATATTCCCACGAGAGTTGGTCTGGAATGTTGCTGGGGACTTCACAAGCCCAAACTTGAATCTCCTTTGCACCCCTCCATCTTTTACATTTGTAATTCTGARGTATAATATGAAGTCCTTATTCAGTAGAATCTTTTAAATAAGAACAGCCAATAACTCTATGGAAAATCTGTATGCAGCATTTGGAGTTATATTCATTAATACTGCTGAGGTATTGCTTTTATATACTAATTTTACATGATTTTACTTTGCAATTTTTTGGACTACCTGCATGGAGACAGAGATGGGATCATACCTCAAAGTACAATCAGGACAAGCAGATATTTCGGCTAATAGAGTCAGATAGAAATACTAAATTGCTCTATATTTTGAAGACTAACAGAAAGCAATACCAGAGCCCTTTTAGAGSCATTCCAGCAGGAGGATAACTTGCTCTTAACAACCAGTAGCGGCAACTGGAACTGACCCCTCTCAGCTGCCCCAAGGAACTAGTTAGAGCAGAGCTTGCTGGCTGAGCACTATAAGGTATAGATGAGAAACTGCATGTGGCAGGTTTTCTCCAGTTAGTGCCAGACTTGGCACTAAAATCAACAGAGATGTTGATTTTTTTGGATGGAGTGTATTTTTTTGTGTGTGTATCTGACCTCCCTTGGGCTTTTAATATTCAAATATTCTCCTTGTATTCCAAACATATAATGAATTTTGTATTGTGCCTCTCTGAGAGCAGGTGTCTACCATGAAATCCTAATATTTCATCTGCAACAAGAAGTTCTTAGGGGATGTCAAACCATGCAGTGACCAAATGGTTAGGCGCCATCACATGGATTAGCCAGCTATTCCAGAAAATCAGCAAAATCTTGAGCAGAAAATCTCACTGTATTTTAGAAGAACCTACCTGGATTATTTAGGCAGTTCCTCAACTATAATGAGTTTTTTATTGATACAATTTAGCTGTTACTGGAAATAGAGGGACCAAGCAAAAACTTCTGAGTTAAAGCAACTGCTGTATTTCTAGTACTTAACTAGCAACATTTTAATAAATTAGATTTCATATGATGGGCGCTGTTATTCAAAACTTAAGCAGAAATAGTCATCTCCAGGGGTGCGCTGAACGCCACAAAGCACGACTTAGTGAAGTGTTGCAGGTAAAGAGGAAGTGACTGCTTGGAATAAGCAAATGCCTCCTTGAAAGTCGTTTTTTTGTCCTCACACTTTCATCTATTTCTGCATGGAATAGTGGAGACATCCAGTGGCCAATGTCCTCCATGACTGACAAATTGTATTCTCTGACTTCTGATTGCCAGGCAGAGAGAGGCTCGTGTGAGAACAGTCCTTACTGTTGCTGTTCTAACTTGGGAAAGAGTTCCAGATGCTACACAGTAAAATCAGAGCTCTCTAGAAACAACTACAGGGACCGTTGCATGTCATATGAAGGGGTACTGGCCCTGAGCCACTGCTGAGCATATAACAGTTGTACTTTTGACTTAATATCTGAAGCCTTGTACAGATATTTTAAATATATATGAAGATCTTGAAGCAAGATGAAGTGATAAACATTTTAGATATATGAGCAAATGAAATTTGAAGTAAAAAAAAGACATTTCTGCATGACTAAAATGAAGACTAGAAAATGAAATTTGAAAATAAAAATAGACTCAGTAATAAAATTTTATAGAATGCTATCAAAACTAAAAGAGACAAAGTCGAAAATAAATGCAATGCTCTAGTTGCATCTTCCCAAACCAAATGGAGTTTTCTTTAGGCCTTGTTAAGGACAAAGTATCAAAAGAGGCTCAAATGAAGACGCATCCCACCAAAGTAGTCCTTTTTGTTGGGAAAAGCAAGTTACATGTAGTTATTTCTTGGAGAGGGTTTGCATATTGGGAGTTAGATATCTATATTTGCAATGTAGCTGTCAGCTTACAGCCACAGCACTGTTTAAGTTCCTTGACATCAGCTATTATACTGTATAAAAAGCCTAGACATCTGCTAGTAGGTTTTGGACCTGTTCTTATTTTTCTCACAGTGCTTTAAAGCACTTCACATGTGAAAATAAAAATGTATGTCTTTAAATAGAAACCTTGGTTTCACAAGACTTAAGTTATGACCAGAAATGGTGCAAACAAATCTCCTGAGTGGGAGACTGTTGCAGGACGGCAGTCCTGCCGTGTTAAGTTTGGTATTGCGTGGTGAAAGCCAAGGTAGTCACCCTAAATGTATATATGTATATTTGTAAATAGTTATATGTTATGGGGTGCCCCACACAATATGGCTGCCGGCAGGCTGCCAATCAACCTGCCCGTTGGGTGACCCCAGTGAGGTGGGGGCCAGGGCTCCGGAGGATTCTGGAGTTGCTGGGCAGAACAGGAGCCCTGGCCAATGGCAGCCTGTCCTGCTCCTGCCATACGCACCACCCTATCAGAGGGCCCCAGCGCTCTGTCCAATCCAGATTGGACAGAGTGGCTCGGGCCATCCTCTCCACCAATCGGGGCCCTCCGCGGGAGCTCATGAAGCTAGCAGGCGCCCCTCCTGTTAAAGTTGGACTGTTTGTCACCAGCCTCGCCATGTGTGATCCTTGTGTGTCTGCGTGTGTGGACTGGGCCCACAACTGCTGTGTGCGTGTGATATAGGGGCTGGCTGACACTCACGTCTCCCGCTCTCACCACCTGAGGTGACCTTCCTGGAGACCCCTGCCAGTTCCGCTGTCTTAGACAGTTGGGGCTGGGGCTGTCGTTGCCTCTGGCCAAGACCCGAGGACGGCGTCAGGAGACCATTCTTCTTCCTTCAAACATCATCAGATGTAGACTTACTCCAGCTTTACTGACAGCTGTAGGGGATACCGGAGCCTACAACTTGCCATCCCCTTTCTTCCCTACCTTTGGACACCTGTGGGATAACCAGGAGTCTGAAGCGTGACCTGCAAGCATTTTGCATAGCTTACTTTACCTAAAAGGGACATGATGTAGATTGGTCTTGCAGATCTTGCCAACAGCTTTGCCAGTGCCTGCTCTACCACATTATCTTCCTGGAGAGCAGATGCATAACTTTATCATGAGAAAATACTGAATTACAGCCTATGGCAAACTATGCCCTGAAAATAACAGGGCTGTGCAGGAACAACTTATTCCTGCAACAATTCTGACATATTCTCAATGAGAGACATTCTGGAGACATTTARGGAGAACTGCTGGAGTTGACTTTACATGGCAATGTGCATGCAGCATGTGGACTCATTTGCTTAATGCCGTAATGCAGGAGTAGTGTGAACATGACATTAGCCTGCCAACAGAGTGCATGCCACTTCTCTGAGGGCACCCCAAGGCATCTTGCTCAAATTAAAGAGCTTGTTATTAACTGTATTTAGACATATAGGCAAAATTACAATAACTGACAAATCGTAAAAGCATCCTGTGATATTCTGTGAAAAACTAATACTGGTACCAGGTAACAACAGGGAATCAAGATTGCATATTAAATTAAGATTTGGATTGAGGAACCGTGCGTGTGAGTTTGTATATTCTAGCCCTTAAGCTTACAGCATGTGGAATGGGAAATTTTTATTTTTATGGTGATAGTAGGTTTACTGTCCATGCAGTAGGATCCAGTATATTTTGCAAACTAGGGAGCTGAAACAGAGCAAGAAAGGAGGAACTTATTATCTACATTTCACAAGGGCACTAACTGTGCAGTTCTGTACAGTGATATATTTTTTCTATTAATTTACTGATAATTGCATTTTGATTTGATTTGCACACTATTTCCTGCTTTTCTGTTTTTTTCTTTCTTTTTATTTTCTGTTCTGTGGCTATTTTTAGTTTCTCTTTGAACAACTGAACACATTATTTAGCAAAAATTTTACAGTTGGGCTGCTCTTCATTCTAACTTTTCTTCCTGAAGCCTATCACTAGGTTGGAATTGTGCATATTGGCATGCAGCCTCTTCATCTCTCCAGGCTCCTTGTTGAGTGACTCCCCATCCTGGCCTGTGCCTGCTTCTCTTCTGTGTCCATTTTCCTTTCTGCTGCCAATTGCTGAGCATTTCATTAGGCTAGAAGTCGGTGGCCGGCACAGAATGCATTGGAAGAGGAAGCGGGAAGCGTTGGCGGGAAGTCCAGAAGCGCTGGCTGCACGTGCTGGCTCTATGTTGCTGCTCGCTGCAGGGAGAGGGATTTCTGTCAGGCCTTTTGTAGAGGAAGGACAGAAGATAAGAAGAGGGAGGCCTTGGCAGAGGGAGAGAGACGGGGCTTTTGTTGAAGATGAGCTGAAGGTTTTAGTTCTCCTTGTGAGCGGATGACTGTAGTGAACTTAGTAACGGAGTCGCAATTTTAAAAGGAGACCATTTTGGAGTGGAAATGCATATTGCTGATAGTGAAGTTTGGAAAAATCTTCATCTTGAAGTCTTGCTCTGGTCCCTGAGGCCAGATAGATTCCTTTGTAAAGTCTGGCATCAGATGACAGCAGTAAAATTGCTGCCTGTGTGAAATCGATCATTTTAGAGCTCGTTGTTTAATTGGTGTTTCATGTCCTGCTGCCAAACCAATACTGTAGTTTGACTTGAGCTGAAACTACATAGAAAAACTTGAGAGCAGGGACAAAATGTTGGGTAGGTATAGAGGAGGAGGTATAGAGATACATGTGAGGTTAATTAGCAATGGTATACTTTTTACGAGTTTGATATCTTGTTTTACAAGCGAGCTCTAAAATGTATTCGTTTTGCTGCAATTTATGAGCAGTAAATGTTCAGTGCTTCTATAAATCTTAATGGGAAATTCTTGTTGCTCAGTAGGGGCAATTCAGTTGACAGATTATACTCTTCATGGATGTTGAAAAGTATTTTAAATCTTAGAAGTATGTGGTCCTTTTGCATCAGAGGAATGTTCTCTGTAGGTAGTAGCATTTAGTGTATGGCTAAGTGCAGCAGCGTTTTATAGTTACTCATCAAAAGAATTTGTTGACCAGAGGATCTGAAACTGTTAAGCAGTCTTTCCTTCTGGTGTGTGTGTGTTGTCCTGTGTTAATTGTTTAATCAGATGTTTTTCAGTTTTGGTTCAATAATAAAAAAACATGCTAGGTCCCTCATAAATAACTAGAACATGCTGTTTTCTCAGAATTTTATACTCTGGAGGGTTTTCAGTTAAGGAGAATGCCTTTATGGTAAATTGGAATATAGCAAAATTAGTAGAATGACATGTGAATCTATAGTGATAATTATTAAGTTTTGCTGGACAAAAGACTGAAAACCTCTTCTTTTTGTCTTTTTTTTTTGTCTTCTGCAGTGAAGGGAAGTCAGAAGTGCGAGCTGAACTGCCGTGCGATAGGCTACCGATTCTATGTGAGACAGGCTGAAAAGGTGATAGATGGAACGCCGTGCGACCAGAATGGCACGTCCATCTGTGTGGCGGGGCAGTGCAAGGTAAGGCTGCTATCTCCAGCAAGACTCTGACGGGCTCGCTGGGTCCTGTATATTTTGTATAATGGATCATAACATAGTCAGGTTATTGAGGACAAAAAAAGCTGTAGAATTCCTATTTGATTTAGTGCAGYGGTAAGATAGTATATGTTTTGTTTACCAGATGACGTCAGATAAGTTACAACGAAGAAGTTGGGTAATGCTGAATCCTTTCTTTGGAAATTTAGACTATAGCCTAAACTTTGTAGGACTGTGAAAAGGAAAAAGGTCTTGTGAAAGCATTTAGAGGTTAATAAAGTTGTTTAATTCTGATCTATATGTGTTTAAATGATCTATAATGCAAAATGATTCAGTTTATAAATGCTTACACTTTTTGTTGTATAAGTCCAAAGCATTAAGAAACTCAGTTAATGAAACTTCACAGTAGATGACGACGTGTCTCTGGCTAACTAACATTATTTTTGCTAGTAAATCCCTTTACTTTTACTGTTTTCAACTTCTGGAAAGATTCAGATGCCATTAGAATACTTTCTAATTGTTTTGAATGACCATCTTTCTGCATCTGCCTATCTTTGGGAAAACTGCAGAGACTGTGGTTCAGCACGATCATTTAGCATTCTTTATTCAAAACGTGTATAAACAGCATTATAATTATATCATGATATAGTATTATTATTTTTATTATTTTTAATTTTTATTAAAGCTACTTGATTTTTATTAAAGCTACTGTGCACTTTACATTGTACAAAATACTGAACTGTGTTGTTTTAACTAGAAAGAGGTACTTGAATTACTGTGTTTATTATCAAACATAAAACCTAAGCTATTGTGCAGTTTTGTTGTTGTTTTAAGAATGAAAAAAATGTGTTCAGAATGTTCAGAAAAGTGTAATGGCTGATGTTTCTTCTTTTTCATTGTTTTATGCATCTTTCTGCTCCCCGTGCAGGTATGTTTTTGTTAGTTTGTGCTTATTTCAGTGCTAATTCTGTTTTTGCTGGTTACATTTTTGGTGACTGAGCCTCAAGCAGTCAGTGTGGGCAGCAAGTGGACTACAAACTTTCATAAGGCTTGAGAACACAAATGTATATGGTTCCTTTATTCTTGTTAAGAAAGAAAAAAAGTCCAATGGTTGCTGTATTCCTGCTGAACTTTGTGTGACCAGCTCCCAGGGGAGGAGACGGCTCCTGCTGGCTTCACCGAGCTGACCTTACCGTAGTAGAGAAAGTGTGTAACAGCCATCCAGTTTTGGTTCTGATTGCTTTCTGAACAGATGCAAATAGCATATAATGCAAAACATATAGTGGTTTTTGACTGTTTTTTAATAGGACACCAAACAAGTTCATCTCTTGTTTGTTTAATATATATAGTAGGAACATAATAGGTAGAAACAACGTTTTGCTGCTGTTCAGCTCTCTAAAATACTATAGATTAGGTTGACAAGCAGCTACTTTTAGGTGCTGTTGTTTTCAGCATAGAAACATAGTTCTGTCCTCGTAAAAAAGCTGTTTGGATTATAAGTGGTTTGGAATGAAGCTGAAAGGTATGAAGAATTCTTGCCAAAAGAAACAAAGCGCTTGAAAGTTATGCAAATACTTTTCTAATGTCTATTTCTTTGTTGCAGTATATTTACTAGGCTTTGGGTGATAATGGGATTTAAACTCTCAAGTTTAAACTCTAACAAGGGTGTTAGACTTGAAAAGATCATCTAACTAGCTTCTTTAGAGGGTCTGTGAAAGGAAGTGTTTTATTTATAGAATTGGCCCACAATGGACCAAATTTCTCACTTTGCCTATGTTAATAGGGCTTCTGTTAGAGTAGATTAGTTTTGGAACATCATCTGCTACTGTATTGTGATCCACAATAGCTACTAATCTAGGGCATGTACTTTCATTGTAATTAACTGTGACATTGGAGAGTACTACTCATTATGAAAAACAGTGGCAGGATCTAGTCCCTTTCACCTCTTACAGCTGGACACAACTAAATCACGGGTGCAACCCAAGACAGAAGAAAGCTTTGTGCTTACAGGACAGCACAGAGAAATCTGTGGTGGTGGTGGTGTCCCCCCTGCAAATGCAGCATTGGTTGTCATCCTGCAGTAGATGGAATGGCTTGTATTTCTTGGATTGCTACTTTTTTTTTTTTTTAAACTAGATTCATAGTTAATGATTGAAAGTTCTTAAAATGAGTGATGTAATGTGATCTAAGTAATGAATGAGTTCTTAAAAGTTTATTCTCCTAAGGATTGCATTGAGGAAAACAGGTGACATTTATAGAAGTTAAGGGCAATTACTGTTTTTTGTTAGGTTGTTTCCTATTAACATTTATATGCATCATTCTGTAAGTTTTAAAAAAATCATTTATTTCCACCTAAGTGGTCTGAAGAGGTTTGGTATGGGCTTCATTTCGTTTTTCTGAAGTAACTTCACTGATCACAGTGTTCCCTTGAAGTGTTTACATATCATTATCTGCTGCTGTCAAGAGATTACCATGATTAAGACAAGTTGGTTGCAAAGCCAAGTCTTCAGGCTTCAACTTCGGGCCTTTCCAGTTGCTAATGAGGGAAATCATTAGCACTCTTCCTCGTCCACTCTTCAGTTTTCTAGTGCTCCAGACCCAGCTTGCCAAGCAGAATCCCCATCTAACAATGTTGATATGGGTTTATTTAGATGCAACAATTTGCTTTCATTTGTTAACATTCAATCTGAGTATGTTAATAAATTCACTTAGTACCTTTATTTTATAAATGCAATTGCTCTGTGGTGTTATGGTGTGTGTGGCAAAATGATTCCTTTATAACAAACATTGGCAAGGTTCGTATGACGTAGGGTGTGATTGTCAGATTGCTTAGCGGTAACTCTTTTACTTGCTAAAGAGTAAATAAAGTTTTAACTTTTTAGTAGCTTTACCAGGGTGTAAATCAGGAGTATTAATGTTAGCCTATCACTGCAGCTGGTTATAACTACAGGTCTTAGTTCCTGTTTTCTGTGTATTAAGGCTGTATTGTGCCTGAAGTCTCTTGTTATGAGATTCCAAAAAGACAAGTTGTTGATGATCCTTGCTGCCAACACTTGAACTTGTCTCCTGACGTATGGGGTTTACAGTTTGGGTAAGTTGCAACTTTCTCTAGACAGTCATTAATGGCAAGATTTAGTGTTAGTAATGAATATGCATTTTAAAATAAAGCTTATAAGAAAATAAGGTGTGAAAGTTCGATTCTGTGTTTGAAATACGTGTGGAAACTGTAAAGAAAGTGCCTATACTGGTATTGCTTTTAGAAAACTATCCCAAAAAGCAGCTCAGACTTCTTATGAATACATCGTTTTTCTGTAAGCTGTATTTTTGGGGTCAGTGTTTTATAGCTTTCTTCTGCAAACTATGAAGGAATGTTTTGTTGAATATATCTGGTATATTTAAATAAGAGAGAAGGCTCAAGAAGCTCCTGGGGAATGTCTATAAAATATCAAAGTTTAAAAATTGTAAAGACAAACTTGTAGTCCAGACATATAAGTTTTCAGAACTAATTTCCTCCCATGTGCATGCCAACATTGGTAGAAATAGAGAAAGTAAAATGGGAATGAATAAAATAATTCAAGTACATTGCCTAATGTAAAAATGCCTGTAGTTTCCCCTTAGTTTCTACAGATAGCAGCTTGTTTTAGACTGCTTGGACTGCTCAGAAAGATCTTTAGATTTACTTCTGGCAAGGGGAGAATAGTCTTGGGTTGTGTGTTGTTTGGTCCATGACTGGTTGTCCTAAATAAGTAGTATATTTTTAATGAAAAGGTTAGTATTTTTTACAGATCTGACACTTTGGCTGGTGATCAGCCTCTTATTGCAGATGCTCAGCAGCTTTCAAGATAGAGATAAATCCCATTTGGATATTCTGGTTCCAGATGTGCACACACTAGTGCAAGTCTCTGGTGAAATTAGTGGTATTTATTGCCTGGCTCCTTGGACTAGAGATTTTGTATTTTGCTTACTTAGGAAGTACAAAGCTCTCTTAAATTATATTTAATAGGGATTAAATTGTCCGTACACTGTAGAGTGAACAGGGATGTCACTGGTGGACTGTATTTTGAACTGTCAAATGCATCCGAGTATTTTTCTGAAAAACTGTCTGCATTTGCAATTAACACTGAAAGTACCTCCCCAGTAACAAAGCCTATTCAAATATTAGTGGCTATCGGTAGCCTTTCCCAGACTGTATGTTAGTGTATTCTTGTTGTGTTAGTTGTGTGTGTGTGTGTGCATATATATATAAAAAATATACAGATGTACATATATATATTATAGATAACAACTGTTTTTTGTTGTGATTTTTGTTTTTAATCTGGTGTTTAAGTTGTCTAAATAAATCAGTGGTGTTTGTCACCCTCTGTTGGACATCTTACTGCATTACCAAAACAAGAAAAAAAGACTTTAAAAAATAATTCATTTTTACCTATGTATATTTCTGGTTAGTATGTTGAGTTTGCATAATTTTTAAGTGGAAGATGGAAAATCTTGCTAAAATAAGAAAAAAAGATTATTAAGTGAGAAATAGAGGTAAGGAACACAATAGAGCTTACCTTTGTCTAGAATGAAGTTTATATGTGCAGTTTTAAAGATGTTTCTTGCTTTTTAAAGACTCAGTATATGAGGCGACCATGGTTTAGCCAAGGGTTCTGGTGTCACAAAATGCAGCTGTAGCTCTTATACTGAAAATTAATTAAACAAGGAAATTCTGTCCAAAGACCTTCCTTTTAGAAAGACTTCAGGAACTAATGCAATTTGGTGACCACATATAACATAATAAGCAGTGCAAACATGCCCATTAATTCATTCATCAAAACGATTATGTACTTTCTAATTTAGACTAGACTTCTAATGAAATAATTTTAAAGCAATTAAATAATATCAAAAAACATTAGACAAAGTAAGAAGAATTTGGTGGTGTTCTTCCTATGTGGAAGCAACTGTAATCTTACTAATCAGTTTAATTATTTTTGTATAAAATTGTTTTTCGACGCACTTGAATTTCTGATGAATTTTGGAACGATATTAGCCTGTGTCTGTGATGATTATACCAAATCTCAGTTTTTATTTTGGAATTGATATTTGGAGTCATAGCAGCTTGTTCTCATATATATGTGGAAACCCTTTGATAATACATTGGGGTCCTCTCTCTTTACTCTAAAGTTTTACAGTGCTTTTAAGCTCAAGAATGTCTATATGTAGGTTTCTTCAACCTTGCTTTTCAACCAGAAGTATGGTGTTCTGCCAGGCAGGTGCAGTTTTTTGTGTTCCCCCCTATATTTTGCAGTTGCTTTATATTTTTCCTCTTCTCTTGAAGCCAATGACATGAATCCTTCTCAGCAACTTTCAAGTTCACCTCTAGGATATTTCTAATACAAGTCTCTCCCAGTAACTGGGAGGCTATAAGCACTGATTCATTGTAAGTTTTTGGAAACTGAGGAGGTTATTCTGGAGCATGGAAGTGAGGAGTGGTGTCTTTGGTGGAAGTGCTCGTGAACCACAGCGTGGCGCACTTGGCAAGGACACGGAGTAGCTGCTCACTGAGGGCTGCTCCCTGGGTGAAAATTGTCGATTGCTGTTAAAACAAACGTGTTTTATCTCCTGAGTTTATATTATGCTTTCTCTTGCAGTTTATTTTTATCTTCCAGTTACTTTCTGAAGTTATCTGAGCTGTAAAGATCTGAGTAGTTTTGTGATGCACACAGTACGTAACCTTACTAGCAAAATGGCTAGCAATAGAAACTTTACTTCCTTTTTATGAAAACAAAAACAAACAAACAAGCAAAAAAGCACACATTGTGTTGAAACTATTGCCAGCTTTGTAGGGAAGTATCTCAGTCAACTGTAGAAAGCAAAGCCAAGCATGGCACAGCTGTATCAAATAAAAACATTATTAGGCATCTGCAAAATTCTGCGGACATGCACTAGTGTCTGGTTAGCAGAACTGTAAGTGTAACGTGCACTATAACTGTAGATTAGGGAACTCTTAATGACTGTAAGATCAGAGTAACAGGCCAGGACTGAGAACTATGCAGTTCTTATAAATGCAGGTTATTCTCCTGACTAAGAAGTGTTGGAATATAGACCAGCCATAGAGGCTGTGGATGGTGATTACGGTATGGTAAAGAACCTGTTTTCTATAGGAAACTCAACACGATTGTATACTTTTGTTTCCCTATACCAAAGAAAGGGGTCCTGGGGCAATGTTTTTGTCATGCTTTTTTGAAAACGAAGGGAGACTTTTTCTGTTCTTTTGCCTCTTTTATTTAGTTTGTGAGTTCCTCGAGGCAAACAATCTATTCATCGCTAGATTCTGTGAAGGTGGTCGTCTTGTTCCTTAGGAATTATAGTGTTTATTTTTACCACTTATAATCTGAGGAATAACCTGATCTGTGGATTAATAGATTTGGAGCAAGGATATCCATATCTGTCCTTCAGCAAGATTACAAAAGATGCAAGTGTCATTTGTTTATCCTGCTGGGATTCTCAGAAGAGTCAGATGTATTTTCCATAGCACAGGAGCCGTGTACCCGGTGTGTCCTGAGGTACAAAGGCTTGGGAACACCTTGTGCCTCAATAGTGCATTCTGGCCATCAGTATCTAATATTAACTGGATTGAGACCATTTTGAGGAGTAGGCAAGATTTGTTCAGAGAATGGCAATTTTTTTCGTCAGCATTATTGTCATATCCTTATTTAATTTTGTTATTGTTATACATGTGTTGAACATTTTTTATTTCAGCCAACATTTGATTTGGAAAATAACCACACAAGGAGGAAAATACATTGAAACAAAACCAGCAGTAGAATATGTTCTTCCACTCTTTGCTTTTTTGTGTACATTGTTACAATTTCTTGGCTATTGGAAATGTGACTCTTTGTTTTTCTTCATCATGGCTTGCTAATGCCAAGCGGTGCATTGGGAAACACCTGCCTGGCATTAATAAGGTGTTAATGGAAGAAACAGATCTATGGGAGCAAAAAAACACCTTTAGCCACACTTCTCCTTTGTTTGTATAATATTCTGTTAAGTGTTTTACAAAGAGTAAGTTAGTCTCTATGAGGTTGTTTTCTTGATGTCACTATCCTAAAAGTGTTGGTTTCCCATAGCATCCCATAGCCATTTTTTTTCTGTCTTCATGTAGTTATAAAACAGTGCTATCAGATTTTTGCCATATTGTCTTTAGTCATGATCTTTGTTGTTTTTAGTAGCCTATATACAGCAAGTACAATTGCTGTGTGCAAAAGATATGGAAAGGCTAACTATTGCATTTGAACTGAAATAAAACCCATTCAGAATCTCTTGATGGGAAGTCTTGAACAAATTTCAGGCCAGTTCAGCTTCAGCTAGAATAGTAGGTACCTTTCACTCAGGTCTTTTATGCTAGTCACTTAGTTTGACCACTGTACTTGAAGCTTCCTGTGTTGCTTAAAGCTGTTGATATTTCAGCAATTTTCAATGACATCCTGAGGTCTAGAACTGGCAGAAATCATTAGGCAGGAGGTCACAGAGAGAAACAGGACTGTGAGTAGGTGGTACCAAGAGCAGCACTTGCCAGTTTAGGAATCCTTTATCATGTTCTGTACCCAATATGCTTTTAAAGAAGCAAGATAAAATCCAATGAAATCTTTGGAATGTGTTCTGAAAGGATAATATACTGCTATTGTGAACATTGTCTGGTGCAGCTTTATTAGGAAAATGACAGTAACATACAAGTAAGTACCTTCATACTATTTTCCTTAACAGGTCTGAGCTCCCCATCAGTGGTCTTGCTGCTGCACTATTAGGATTCTGCCACAGTGTGTGAATTCCATTCAGACAAGAAAAAAAATGTGTGGGTAAAAATACAAAATAAGCAGGAACTCAAAACCTTGAGTTCTTTCCTGGAGTATTGATGAGCGTCTTCTAACCGAATAGACTGTGACTGGGCCAGATGAAAAACTGAATACTGGGGCTGAGGTGAAGTGATTCATGTGATACCTCTAATTTAGGAATTACTAATTTATAGTTGACACCTTTTAAGTGAGCAGGAGAACTGAATCTGTTTCATATTACATTGGATCAGAGTGAACAAAGAACAGCAGTTCAAAGAAAAATTGTATGAAAAATTTCAACCAGTTGAAGTTCGTTCGAAGGAGGCAGGAAAGTGATTGTAAAAGAGACTCGTAGCTAGTGAGAAACCCTTCTTCAGAAGTTAAATGGCAAAAGGAAACAAAGTCATTTAGATTTTATTGCATCAAATCAAGGTGGGCTGCAACAGAAATACTGTTCTGAACCTCAGAGGCTAGGGATCTGTTTAACACCTGGACAAGCAGTGAGGAGAAAGCTATTAAAAAGCAGGCTTGTGTGTATGTATATGATATATATTCATTCTTGTTACTCTGCATGGGTCAAAACTTTGTAATTATTTCTAAATTATAATTGATACCATAGAAAAATGTTGATCTTTCTAGATGCAGAATTTTTGTCTGTGGTTCACTGGCTTTTGTTTGTTGTGCTAGAATGTTTGGACTTACCAGACTATCAGCAACTGTAATTATGTTGGGATTCACAAAAGGGCATGTGGATCACTGAAGTTAGATGTTTTTCTCTCTACTGAATTTATAGGGAGGCCCTAAGACCTTAATTAGATACCTAAAACTAGACACTGTCACTAGACCCCAATAGAGAAAGTGACATTTTTGCTGTTTTCTCACAAATTGTATTTATGTCAATAGAAACTGTGATGCATCATTTGATTCAGGATTAGACTGCACAAATTTTGTGCGAGTATAGCACAGTAAAAATACATAGGGAAACATAGGATAAACATAGGGAAAGACAAAAATTAAACAAAAGTCCCCGCACACTTTTCAGTTTTATGGTATCAGCTCATGCCGTACTTGTGGTGATCCAGTTTTAACCAAGTGCTCTGCCTGCCTGCCTGGTACTGCGGTCTCTTGGTGCCGTTTGATCTGCAGCGGCCTTGAGGAACAAGGAAGGCTGCAGTAAGTTAGCACGAATGGAGGTGGGAATGTTGAGCTTCATGCCATCTGTTTCCTTTCTGTGGAAAAGACCACGGACTTCTCGGTCTTCCAGTGAAGTCCAGGGTGTGAGACTCTGCTTCTTAGGTCCTGGGAAAGAGAGCAGCCATTTGGATGTGTTCGAGGGTGTGAGAGGAGGGGAGGCCGGCCGGGGAGTTTGGAGGGTCGTTGCCCAGCGAGGAGAACACGTTGTGCACGAGCTCCGCGCATGGTGAGTTGCTCCCTGGGCATGTTCAGCTGCGCGACGGGGACCCAGCCTGCTGCCTCGGCCACCGTGGGGCTGCGGCAGGCAGGGTCGCAGCTCAGCGCGTGGACCCGTCCGCCGAGCAGGAGGGGTGTGAAGCAGGAGGCAAGCTGCTGTGCAGGCACGTAGTGCTAGTCCTGGGCAGAATGGGAGGGGAGGCAGTGTGAGCACATGCGCCGTGTGCTCTGGGAATTTCTGGTTAACTACATTGGCTAAACACAGTTCAAAAAGTTGTAATGCCGCGTTCCAAATACAGTATTTTTCCTAAAGCTTCAGTGTACCTGGACAGTCTCAGCAGAAAGAATTTTCCCTCGATTTTAGTCCAGAAGGGAATTGTGATATAATATCAGGAGACAATAACATAACATAATAAAGTAATAATAACATAAATAAATCTCAAAGAAAAAAGTATATACTTATATAAAGTGACAAGATGCTGTCTGAGCTATGTTACTCGTTTTTCTCAAAGGAATGAAATAGTGAGTGAAGTCTTTATTTCATTTGATGTTTCTTGGGAGCAAACTTGACATTATGTAACAAAACTGAACCACAAACTATGGAGTGAAGTAGGTGCTTTTGTAAAAGAAATGCATTGCTTGTCAATTCTGTTCAAAATTACGCCTTTAATTTGAGAATACTCATAGAACTTGTAACAGAAGATTTCAAATATTCTATTATTTAGTCAAGAAACTGCAACAGCAACCTCAGAAATTTTTCTGGTCTCTCAGGAAATTAAGTATTTAGACATTGTTTTCATTTAACTATATTACATTATTACGTGAGAGCCTGGAAGGGATCCAGTATGTTTTTAAGCGTTTTTTAAATTAAAACACAAATTACAAGTTCAATAGACTCTGGGCCTGTGTGTCCCGTGAAGAAGTAAGTTTTGGAGAGGTAGATGCATGAACATCAGTTTGAACATCAGCATGAACATGTATTTTTATATGTCCTAGCCAAACCAGCAAGGCTCCTGTGCTGTGGAAGTCCTATGTATTTGCCTTATTTTGGGGCACTAAGCATATTTATTAGTGTAAAGGCAGGTTTTCCTGAAATAGACAGTTAAAGGCAGTGATGCTGATAAAACTTGAACAAAACAGCACAAATATGATGTTATTGCATGTTATTGACAGGTAAGAAGCTGAGAGGCCACAGCTGCTCTGCAATCACAGAGATATAGATCTTTGAAGATATTAATGCTGGAAAATGCAGCTTCCAGGAATTCTGAAAATATGGAATTTTTGAACAGGAGTTTTATAAAGCCTTCCTCAACAGAGAAGTAGTTTTTAAAGAGCTGGTGAACAAGTTTCAGTTTGTGTTTGTAGCAACAGTGATATCTGATCTGTTGAAAATTGCCTGTAAGAAAACCTACTTTGGCGCACATGTTAAAATGGATGGATCTGAAATTACGGGGCATTTAGAGGCCTCAATAATGTGTCTGCCACATGACACTAAGCTGGCTCTGTAGTTTGGGGCAGCGTAACCTGGCACCTAAGTGCATTTTGTAGTGTGAAAGCCTTGGCTGGCAGATGGGAGTTGTTGCTCCCACAGGCAGCCATGCCCAATAGTTCCTTGGCAGTATTTTAATGTAGTTTGGCTTGTGTGTAGTTTTAACAACCCTGGGTAGTGAGCATTAGAAACATGAGTATGTTTGTACCTATTTCATAGCAGGAGAACATGAGTTTCAAACAGAAATGTCTTGTATAAAGCCTGAAATATTTTTACATATTTTTGCCTTTTCCCCTTCTGTACTAGAGCTGTGCCTGTGCTTTTAACGATCACTGCGGTTTGCTGGGTGTTGGACGTGGGGAAATGCAGCATGTCGGAGGCCTCTACGGTCTTGACCTTTAGCAGGTTTACAGGCATTGGGCTGTTGTTGATTCTGCTAACATGCAGTGCAGCTTATTCTGCTGGGTTCTTGAGCACATGAGGACCTAGGGTGGCAGGAGCAGTACTGGGCGTATCGATTTGGTTCCTTGTATAAATATGAAAAATACCTGTAAAATAACAGTGCGGTAACTTGAGAAACTGCTTATAAGTGAAGTAAGTCTGTCCTTCCCAAGCTGCTGACATCTGTGATGTAGACACTTTGTCTCCCTCCATCTCACAGTTTTAGCCCATTTTAAAGTCCCATACTTTCTGTAGATAGGTGTGAACCTTTGCTTACAAGTGTAATGAATTTATGCAAGTGTCTCAAGGGTACGTCGGTGACCTCTTACAAAACATGAAGTAGAAGAATTGCTGAGGATAATGATTTTGAATAGGAGTAAGTTCTTGCTCTAGTGTAAAATCAATGTTCTCATACAGCAGATGCCTTTTCCCCAACAAAGTTTTTGCCATCTGATTATATAAATCCATGTAATCTTGCTTTGCTGGAGAAGATTGTTTTGCAAAATGCTGTGTCGCTCACACATTCTCTTAGGCTGCTGGTGAAAACTACTTTAGGCTAAAGGGAATTTATAGTGAAGCTAAGTGATGGAGCTTGGGATGGTGGTTTTCGTGAGTGAGTCTGAAAGATAGTTGGACCTGTGGTTTCTGCAGCGGGTCCCTCAAGATTCATGCAGTCTTCTCTGTTTTTCCTAATGTGTCATTTCACTGAGAGTATTCATTAAAAATGTCTGGTAATACTTACACAGAAACGTTTTTGTTTTAGCGATTCTCTTTTTTGGGGGGAGCCCCTAATGGTGAATTGTTGCCTTCTTGGCAGCTTCTTTGGAAGAAAACAAATTTTAGCAGAGCGGTGGGTGTTGTTCAGCTGAAGGAGACTTTGGTTTCTTATTCTATAAGAAAACAATGGCTAAAGCAGCTATGAATAATGATACAAAAAAATCTTGAGTTTGAAAAAAAAATAAACATGGAATATTGCAGAGCACATTGCTGCTTGATCTGAGTTACAGAAATTCAAAACCAAACTCAAATGGAATTTTAAAACTAAAATGTTCTTTTGTTCTTTGCTATGCTGTGTTACTGCTTTTTTCAGTGAATGAAATGTTTTAATGCTTTTTGATTAAGTAGAAATGCATTTTTTTCCCACTGTCTTTAATATTTAAACCCAGAGATTATTATGTCAGAATTTGCTTTTGTCATTTCAAAACTTCTTGCTGGGGGTTTGTTTTCATAGACCAATTATCTTCTTGTTATATTTCCTGAAATCTCATAAAAGCTGTGAATAGAATAAGCTAAACTAGAACTTGGCTGGTCTTAGCCTCTTTCCATAAAAGATTACATATTTAAGCATTTAGTATGCGTTTTGGCTGCATTATTTAGTATTCTTATAAAGCGCTTAGAGAAAAATATGTTGTAAGATTTCTTCAGTGGTAAAATGGGAGGAGGATGTAATGTAAAAGCTGGAGAGATTTGAGGGATGCCAGATTCCTTAAAGCTTGTATAAAAAAATTCAACATATGAACATAGGCAAGTCAGTTTTGGGTAGATAATTTCATATTTTTGCAAAGATCATCTTAATATTTTGAGAGAGGAAGGAAACAATTTGCAGATTAGGATAACCATATGTGACCCTTGAATATTACTCGGAAACTAGAGTATTATAGTAGTGAATGGAAAAATACGTACATTGGAACTATATTAGTGTTGAAATATTTAGCTTTTAAACCCTTACCCGGATACAGGGGACTGTGCAGGAACAGCGTGGGGTATCTGCATTCCTTAAACTGGGAAATAGCTGTGTAATAGCACCTCTAAATCTGCTAGCCAGGCAAGCCTTCATGTTAAAGGGATTGTTCCAATTTATGTTCACGTTTCAAGAAATGGGGCATGACGGAAAAGTCTCTGACCTGTGGAAATCCTACCTGCCCAAGGATATTGTTTTACAACCTATAGAATTTTATTAAAACAAATAAATTTTATTACTGTGGGGTTTGTTTGTTTAGAGTTCACTGGATGTGGCAGATGCAGTTTATCTTACACGCTCGGGGTTTGTTAAGCCCCTTTGCCAACACAAAGTCACCCTGTGACGGACGTGACTTCTGAACTGCGGGGGTTTGCAGGGGACTTCTGTGCGGCTCCGAGGTCACGCACCTCTGCTGGGGACGCTGATGAATTGGTGCAGCCACGAAAGTGGCACTGCACCTCGGAATTGCTTTTGTGTCAGTCTCCTCCCTTTCACCCCCCTTGCCGGCCCTCGGAGTTGTTAAATCAAATTGGATGAATGAAGTGCATATATTTTCTCTTTTCCTTATATATTAACTACTCCTTCCCCATTCCATGTTGTTGAGCCAGCAGTCCCAGAGGAGGTGATGAGCAGCAAAAGCCACCGACTAGATCGGCCCAGCTATAGGCTACTTGTGGCTGTACAGCTTTCTAAAATGTGGGCATCCTCTTGTTGCATAACCATTCTAGTGGTTTTTGCAAGGACTTTATTTAATGTGTGATAGCAAAGAAGGGCTTGGACAGACGGAGGGACGGAGGGCGCTGCCTCGGAAGGTGCGTAGGGCAGCCGGACAGGGCAGCCAGGTGAGAGGCGCCGCACTTTATCCGAGGGCTCTTCCCCTCGCTGGACCTCTTCTCCCCACTCTTAAGATATGGTTATTTTTGAGAGTGGCCACTGTTTTGTGAAGGTGTAAAAATATTTATATTTTGAGACTATGGTAGGAAAAAAACCAGGCAAAATATAAACCAGWCTGATAAAATCTTTCAATGCTTATTGCTGTATTTTTAATTAAAAACTCTTTATTTCAGAAGTGGGGTTTTTTACCACTAAAATTCTCAATAATACTGACTTTTATGCTGAACAAAATCTTTCCTAATGCTTACAGCCTCAATTGTACCAGACACTTAAAACTGTGTAAAATTCTGTGAGGATCGTGCAGGAGCCAGTACAAGCAAATGTCTGTGAATCTAAAGTATTAGGACTTCAATTTTGCAGTTGTGTTAGTTTTAAATTCTGCACTGAGTTATCAACCAGCCATTGAAAACAGTGCTTAGGGAAAGCTTCAGGCTTAGTTTTTCGTGATGAATCATTGTTAAAAAATGAGTTCGTCTTATTTGCGTTCTCCTGCAGTGCAGCTTTGCTGAGCAGAGTATAAGAACTACAATTTGTGACCACTTCCTTCAGAAAATATTTTCTGTAGGTTGTTCCTTCTCATGTTAAAGTTTCTGCTAACTATTTTATACTAAAGGATAAAAAGCTTACCTGTTCAGTGTTTGAACTGTCATTTGACCTGTCAGATACCTAAGTTTCACTCTGACTTATTCCAGAGGTCAGAACCCGAAATGTTTAAACTAAAAATAAATATTAATTTAAATCAGATTAATTTATAACTTTGTTATTTCAACCCTTTCAAGGAGTTCCTTTGGAAAACACTGGAAAAGCAGTATATTCATAAATATCTTTGTTTTTCATCAGATGTAGAGGTGGTTGAAATTCTCAGTTTTTAAACTTCAATAAATTCAGAGGTATTTGGAACTGTAGTTCATACCTTTGAGAAAAACAGCCCAGTAGCTATGCTGCCTTGTACCCCCAATGTGGTGGTGTCCGTGTAAGGGTGGGAACCGTTCCCTTTCCGATATCCCTTCCCAATATCGATGCGACGTGGAGTCAGTCCCACCTTCCGGGTAGATATCCACAGCAGGCTCTGGAACACTTCCCTCTCCTGTTCTTTGCCTCAATATGGAGTAACTCCTATGGAAAGGGCTGAGGAATTTAGAGATATCCCACGATCAGGTCAATTCTCCCTGCTTTAGAACAAGGATCTAAACACTGTGGCAACTCAGTGAGTTAAGGTGTCTTTAGTGAGTGTCCTCACTCCACACCTGGAGAGGTACTGAGAGAATGTCACTAGTAGCTTTATTTATTTATTTATTTATTTGTTTGTTTATTTATTTATTTAACTGAGCCATTCGTTTCTTTTGTTTTTATTTCAAGTGCGTCAAAATGAAATAGTTATTCTCAAACTGAATGTGCCTCTAAACTTTCGAGGAAAGCTCTATTGTGTTTCTCTTCAAGTCCATTTGGACTGTGCTCCTTTTGCATTTCTGTGAAGCAGACAGAGAACTTTGTGATCAATAAAAATGATAAGTAGAAGTGGCAGTAAATTTTTGGTTATGGGTCCACCAGAGCAGGAGCTGGTATATGCAGCTCTGCATTACTGCCACATATGAGGATCACCTGAGTCATTGCATTGGACTGCATCACAGTTAACATCTAGTATTAGAAAATCATATCCATTTTTTGTAAAAATATTTATGTTCACGTGAGGATTTGTAAATCTTTGCTTTGAATAAAAAACCAGAGAGTTTAAATTCTTGTGCAAGTTTAAGCTGCAAAACAGAAATTGTATATTAAATAAGCACATCCAATTGAATTTAGCAAAGAAGTTCTATTCCAAACTTAGACTCAAATATGTTGTTATAAAAATATCTTAAGTCGAGCCAATGGCAAGAATGGAGAGTGGCAGTGCCCAGCAGTGTGGGGCAAGAGTGTTCCTTAGTAACCCATGGCTTGCGTGAAGCTCCGTAAACGCCTCTGGAGAAGCTCCTGCGCACTCCGACATTGCCTTTCCGTTCAGCTGCTAAGGTTTCCAGCCCCTTTACTGAGTAAGTGTGGTCACAAATACCTATAGGCTTTGGGTTTGAAAGTATCTCAGTGAATCCAACAAATAGAGCCACAGTTGACAGATTTCTGTGATTTTCTGCAATATGGTTGAACTGCTTCTGATGTTGTGCACATTCCCTAGAAAGCTACTGTACTTTGCAGCATTACTGAGCAGTTGTTTGCCATTCTGTTTCTTTCTTGATTTCCTTTTCTTTTCTTTTTTTTTAAAAAGTACTTGGGCCCAGGCCAAACAGCACAATTGCACTTCCATGGGCCCTGCTTCTTAAATACATGTCTAACTAAGCAAGTAAGAAGTCCCATTAAAAGCAATGGAATTACTTGCATAGTTTGAATTAGGTACAGGCCTAAGTGCTTTGAGCTGAAGCTTTCCTGACTGAGCATTGTAGCACAAATCAATCTTTCCCAAGCACAACTATACTAATTAAAATGCTCAAGTGATGCATCACACATGGATGGAAGCAGAAATATGTGGTTTAAAAGAAGCAAAGGGAGAGATTTCTCTGCAAGGCAGCGGTCAGCTTATTGTGGGATGCGAAGCTGCCGTTAGTGGGGCTCTGTTCATCAGCAGTCCTGCCCTTCCCTGTGTCTCTTCCGAAGTGCGACCTTGTGTGACAGGGCCCCACAAGTGCCCTTGCTGTGGGGCTGATCATGGCATGGCATGGTTTCGTGTGCTTCATCTCTGATTGTGGCTGCTCTTTCCTTAGAGCACTGAGTCTGACTGTGCTTGGGAAGGGGAGGGCCAGAAGGCCCCTCTCCTTGTTTCATACCCCCTTTCCTATGTTCCTCTGATCTGAGAAAATGAGTTAAAGCGCCTGTGTTTCCCTGTTCCTAGGTTGGTGTGTGTCCCAAGCTCAGGGCTTTATCTGTGCTGCTGTATGGGGGAAGCTGAGCACATGTGAGCATAACCGAGCAGACTGGACAAGCAGTATGCGGGAAATGGCGAAGGAGAACTGCGCCTTCAAACCCGCATATTTGTCAAGTGTTGGGTTTTGCAGGTGGCAGCTACTTTGTTAACCCGTTGTAATTACTTAAAATGGTTCTGTTGACTATTAGAACAGTTTTTCTTCATCAGAACAACTTTTCTTGTTACCAGTTAAAACTACAAATAGTTGACTGGATGTATGGAGAGACTGGGCTGAAGTGTGCTCTACTTTCGTATAGCTTTGTGCAAGGCAGATGTGCACAGATTATAATGTGCATAAACATTTGCTTCTGTTTCTGAATTCTCCATTGTCATGGCATGATGAAAATTTGTTTGGTTCCAATTTTAAGCAATATGAACACTTTTGCTCTTCAGTTTTATACTCATGTGAAATCAAGTAACTTTCTCAGTTGTTGAAGAATTGACTTTTCTGGCAACCATTTCCTCCTCCATCAAGCCCAGTTGTGTCACTGTACAAGCTTTACAAGGAAAATCTAGGAACTTTGCAGACCCCCAGGTCTTTACTGGTCTCATGGGGCAGCAGGCCCTAGTTTGAGAACATCTGCTTTACACAAAACCAAGTATAATTATTTAATGGAATGTGCTTTTCAGATGCCAGACTATGAAAGTTATTTTTCCAGCTGTTTGCGGACTTCAAACAGCAGTTCCAGAGACCTTCCTGCCCCCCACGTGGCCAGAAGACTGTGATACTGCAGCCTAGGTGATCCCTGCCACTGTTTTTGAGTGATTTTGTCCGTAAGAAGAAATCAGTCTGCCCTCCGTCCCACGCAGTGGTTTCAGAACAGAAACCTTTGGGAAGATAAGCTGAGAGAACTTTCTTCTTTTAATTAGGTGGTTCTCTGTCATGGAAATGCAAAGTGTTTCTTCCATGGTAGATTAGTTCAATGTTTCTCATCCAAGAAATAATAATTACTTAGCTCCAAGTGCTCTCAAAGAAACCAACTAATTATGTAATATTATTTATTTTAATGTCATCCGCCATTGATTGAAGAATTTACTGAGCATCCTTTGACCAAAATTATTTCTGTACTGTGAATTTGGTACATTTGGTATTTGTATGATAATTCCATACTTTAAAAGGATGTACACTTTATTTTTTTTTAATGCAACATATGTTAGCATTTCCATAATGAAAATCTAGCAGTTGTGAAGTGGTACAAAGAACTCCTAATACATTGAATTTATTTTAAATTGAGTTTATTTTTAACTCATCTTTGTCCAAATTATTTTGTCTCCATAAGAATTTATTATTTTGAAGCCAGAGAAAAGTTGAACAGGAAAACTACATATTCTAAGAGCCCATATAGGCTGCTGTTGGAAACTTCTGTAGCTGTTGCAGATCCAAATCCAACAGCTGCAGAATTCCTCCAGGAGTGGTGGAATTGCCGAGTTCTTGCCGAGTACCGGCTAATTAAGCGGGGAAAGGCGTCGGAGAAGCTGCCATTTGGCTTCCCTGGCTCTCCCGAAGCAGGAGCGTGCTGGCGCTGTGTGAAGCCTGCTGGCAGGGCACCCTCGCCCGGGGGCTGTTTCGTACATGTGCTCATGCAAGCACAGCTTTGAACAAGTCCCTGTTTTGACTTCATTATAAGTTGAATATTACTCAAGTGAGAATTGTAGTAGAATACTGCACGTGTTTTGTGACTATAAATTTTTGTTTAGACATGATTTATAAAGGAAAATATAAGCAGGCATATTTAGATGTATTTTCCTTTTACTTATGTCAGTGCATGGAAAAAAGAAAGCCTTCTTCCCTCCCTCCCTCTCTCCCTAGCTGTTTAGACTGTGAAGATAAAAGTCTTCAGAGAATTTCATCTGTTGTTGTATAATGTAACTTATATCCTACCTGAACTAACAGACACATTAATGACATTTTTTGTTAGGAGCACATTCACAACCTAAAGTGCCATATCCTTGGTGAGCACAAAGTTATTTCGTGTTCAACACCCTCCCAGCACCCTCTTTGTAAAATGGTTAGTGGATCTTGTGGATCCTGGGTACCTGCCGTATTTCTTATTGCTGTTCCTCTACCTCTGTGAGTGAGTTTTGACTTCTTTGTTCCCAATGCCATTTCCACTTCCCTCCCTTCTCAGTCAGTTCTGCTGTGCATCTACCCTTTGATAATGAGGAGGAAGAGTATTTGTTCCGGGATGTTTTATTCAAGGCAGGAACACTATAATCAATTAACTTTGCCTTCCTTCAACTGAATTAGACTCAGCAGACTTAAATATTGCCCACTGCATCTAGCTGACTTGTGATTAATGACTAGTTTGCTTTAAGATGAACTCTCTGCCTAAGCATGTAGCACAACGTACCTGTTCACATACCTAAACAAAATAAAAAATTAATTAAATTTATCTGGCATTGTAGAAGAAGGTTGTTCTTAATAATTCTGGTTTCAATTTCTTATCTTAGACAGAAGAAAATCCTTGACTTTCCTAAGATTTTTTTCCCGTTTTTAAACAAAACCAAACAGGGAACCAGTTATGACACTGATTGTTTTGAAGTTTTTCATAAAATACCTAGTGGTGTAAGTTTACTTTGTGTGGTATAAGTGGTATAAGTATACTTTGGTATAAGTTTAAAGGTGCCTCTAGACTTGCTTGGTGGATTCTTAGGAGGACAGTGTAAGAAGTTATTGTTCCTAGTGCCAGCTGTGCCCTTCTCCCAGAGGTGGTTGCCCATCGTGTAGAGCCAGTGGAAGGGGATGGATGTCATTTCTTCAGTGACTTTAGTGACTTCTACAAACTGCTGTTTTTAAGTTGGCCTGATGTCGGTGGTCAGGGTAGATTTATTACGTGTGGGAGAATTTAATGCTTGATGGCTGAGGAATGATAATCAAAAATACCTCATTACAGTCTAGATACCTGAAGACAGGGGACTCCAGTATTAGTCCATCTGAATTTCTAGTTTGAGGTTTCAGAAATGTAGTTAGGCCACAGTCCTCTAAAAAGAGATACACATAAAAGTTAGGATTATCTTGGATCTGTGTGCTAGCAAATACGTAATGGAAACATGAAATGATTTTCTCTTAGTTGCTGAGGGGAAGAGCTTTGCCTTCAGATCCCTGTTCATGCCTCCCGGTCACCGGGACCATGTACTTCAGGGCAGTGTCTGGCCATGAATGCTGTGGGAAGATTTGCTGTGAGAGATTAAGATTGGTCTTTGAATTTAACAAGATCCATGGCCTTCGAAGTAATCAGAAAGCTCTCTTCCCTGAAGGGACCTCTCCCTTGCATGTCTTTTATGTTTGTGTGCTGTAATTGCTCATTTTAGCATCTGTCAGTGCGGCAGTGGGACTCATAGGCCTTGCTATTTTTAATTACATATTAATTATGCACAGCGTTATGTACTTTATAGCATACAAGCAGAGATGAACTGTAGCAGCTGTTGGCAACAGACTTTTCCTGATGTTTGTGAAGAGATTGGAACAATCAAGTTTCTTGATGAGCAGATATTGTCTGTGACTGCAGTTCCTTGCTCCGCTTGGCTGCGTACGTGAGGACCAGGTGAATGAAGAGGTACCTGTCGCTTGACAGATGCTCCCAGCAAACAGCATGGAAACTGCCAATGTATTTTCTCAGAACAGAACTTGTTTCTGAAATGGAATATTGGCCAAGGTCCAGAGGAATGGTACCACTTTATATGTGGGGGAAAAGGACTAGGGAGAAACAGGTCATTTTTTGTCTGATCTACTTCAAGCATCCCATTAGTTTGAACATCTGCAGGTGTGTACATAGGCACAGAGGAGCTGAAGCAGTGAAGTGTCAGCCTTCCTCAAATCCTGGGGATCTGATCGCTTACCAAGAGGAAGGGTTTTGACAGGAGCTTATTGCAAGTCATGACGGCTGTTGCTTTTCACTTGAGAACTAGGTCAAAATAGGTGAGAAGAGATGAGATTTGAGCAGTTCCGAAGTGTGCGGGTTGCCGTCCCAGCAGCGCCATTCAGGAAAACTGCAAGAGCCGAAGCTTTTTGGAAACGGGTACTGATGATGTTTCCCACAGCCCTGAGTCTTAATTCTTAAATTAAGACTCTTCTTTTTTTTAGAACTTAAATTTTTAGGAGGCTTTGGTGGGTTCTTTCATTCTTGAATCTCTGAAAAGTAAATAACTGTGCTTAATTACTTGCAGAAGGATTGTGGCTGGAATGCTTTTCTCTTTTCTTTAAGGTTGTATTTCATTAAATTACATGTACATAGTCAAATTCCTTTCATACTGGAATTTATGAAAAGCGTAAAAAGGTAGGCAGAGGAGCATTTTGATAGGCTGTATGACTTTCTAAAAGTGTCATTTAACCTCAGCCAGAGTTACACCTGAAGCATTTTAAACCTGCTGTTGGAAGTTTTGTGCATTTGAAATAATGGAAGAGACAATGTTGCAGCAGCAGCAAAGTGAGAGAGACTGCAGCAGTATTCAGAATAGAAAAATCCAGATGAAGCATGCAGTATTTGGGTCGTGAGTCCTAATAGGTGTTTCTCATTTTATTTGGTGCAAAGTTTACTCCCCAGAAATTACGCTTAGAGTTCATAGTTTGATCTAGTGCGTGGTTTCCTAAACTGTTTCATATAACACTACCAGTACTAAAATACTGCAACAATTTGTAGTGCTGTGCTCAAATGATAAGCCAAGGCACGAGATTAAGCCACATACCTTTAGAGTGGGAGCTTTATGCTGCTTTTGTGTAGGGATCTGCTTACTAGGTGTGCCCTGAGTGACTGGATTTTGGCTAAAATCTGGATGTGAAGCATAAATTACATGCAAATAGCACTGTATGGTCCTTTTGTGTCTGAAATACACAGCAAACTGAGTTGGGTGAACTCTGTAAAAAATAGTTTTGTGAATTTTGTTTTTTGCTGTGTCAGGAATGTTTGATTTATTTTCACTTATGGTGTTAGCTTAATATCAGTCCTTTTCATGATTTTACCCCTTGAGAAATTATATGTATAAATAAAAATTTATTTAATTGAAATCAGATTTGCACCTCTATACTTATGTTCCAGTAGAGGTGCTTTTGATATATAGAAGTGTTGCTGAGATTAAAACCAGGCTTAACTTGTGTCATTAAAATGACTGTGCAGCATTTAATATACAGTTACTGTTACAAATGGATGTGTGATCCAGCGCCAGAGCAGTGAGTGAGTCTTCTGCTTTGGTACCAGTACTTACTGCAGTAACTGCTCTGTAGATAAACATGCCCAGAGCTTAGAAAGCACCCAATGTGTCCGAGTCCTCGATTAACAATAGTTAAAAAAGTTTTGTCCCTTTTGTGTGAAATTTATTTTCATATGAACAAAGCTATTCATTTTAACAGTTTTTTCTATAATTGGAGATACTGTTTCTCTTAGAACTAATCTTCCCTAACCAGTAGACTGCGCTGGTTGCAATTCCGACTGACCCAGCCACGCTGGGAGGAATTGGATGTAACCCAGTATTACAGCCATAGGTGTGATTAGAGAACAAGAGCCTAATTAGGCTTTCTGGAGTAGGCACTTGGCAATATTCACTGAGGCCTTCCTTGTTTGGAAGCTGTTGACTGTGGAGGATTGCTTGGAATAGGTGCTAATCCAGATCAGAACATTGGCACGGGAATAATCAGGATACAGGTTCCTTCCTTGGGGCCTCCATGCGTGAATGTTACCAGTTGGACTCAGAAGAATATGTTTGATTTTGATTTTGATTGCTAGTTGATTCTTTTAAGTGCAATATTATTATCCTCAGCATATAGGTATAAAGGCCATCTGTTAATCCTGGCCAAGGTCACTGTAGAACCCATGCTTGCCCACTACTGGTCCCATAGATGTTTATGGCCAGAATGAACAGTTTCTTCACACAGGAGTCTGTAGCTGGGTTGATAAGTCTACATTTTTCATGAAAGCCTGTATTTTATTAAGGGCTGTTAAGAGCTGTTCAGGCGCATGTGTTTAAACCATAGGTGGTTCATATTTCTCTAATTACAAATAAGAAAAGTATGTCAAGATTTGCTTCCTGCTCGCGGAAGACTGCAGTGCAGCAAAGGGGCTGTGTCAATGTTAGAAAGTCATTTTTGCACAACAGGAGTGAATCAGTTGCAACTGGTACTTAGGTACTTACATTTGTTCTTTGTAGGTTTTATGTTGTATGAGATTTAGTTCAGTGCCCTGGGTGAATGTTCACACCACACACATCAGTTTAAGGCCGTTCAAAGTACCCGTAACTGGTTTGGACTCTTACGTGCACCTTGTTCCCAGTGAAAGCAGTGATGCAGAGGTGCCTGAGAGAAGCTTGTCAGAAAGAACAGTCTAAGGACTAGCCAAAGTATTTCTTGAGAATTTTAAGATATAGTGAGTGTCAGGTTTTCAGTTTTGTGTTGGTCTTTGTATCAATTACATGCTATATTTGTAAATAGAAAAAAGTTGTCTTTTACTATTTTTTTTTCTGTGTTTGTGCTTGATTCCAGTGCCCACTGTACTCAGTTACCTCGGTTTCTTTCCTTAGGAGCTGAACCACATTAAGATTCAGAATCTTATTGTGTTTAAACTTAGAGCTGATGAAACTAAAATCAATTACTTTGTCAGAATATGTGGTTACAAGAATATAGTAATATTCTGCAGAGAACTGTGACTTTAAAATATTGTTGACAGGAAAAAGAATGAATCATACTTTTTTTTTACTGCAGTGTTGCAAAAATATTTAATTTCTAAATGTTTATTTCAAGCAATTTTGGTTTTGATTTTTTCCCTAAAAATAGTGGAAATTCATTGCAAAAATGAGTCAGATGCAACTTCCTTGTGAGCACACAGAAAACGTAGGACTGCAGTTAGTTAGCAACTCAGACGGAATTCACATGAAATCTACTTAATAATTGGTTTTGCTTCCTTTGTATTTGGAGTAAAAGTATGGCACCCTTCTGCAACTGTCAGTAACTTGTGAGCTACTTCTTGATATAATGTTGATGTGAAGGTACTTTTCACCTGGACTGCTATTTTAGTGCATTGCTATTTTTCAGTTGTTGAAAGCACAAAATAGGAAAAAAAAAAAATTGCTGCACATACGTAATTTCTTTCGGTCATGTTGGGAAACTTGACAGAACTTTACATGAAAGTTGTTAACTTTTTAATGGCTCTTGAGTTTATGCTTTTTAGATCCAGAGGGTGATGTGTTTTGTTGATGTTGTTTTTGTGTTTTTCTGAAGTATTACAGTATTCCAGCTGAGAACAAGGCTTGCATATGATATCCAGTCAAAAGATTTCTGCCCAAAGCTTTATACAGTAAAGCAGTCTGTTTTCATCTTACTCTGACGTTATGGGTGCTGCAGCGTGTGTCCAATGGAGACAGGCATGTCGGCTCGTGCTGTAGCTGTACTGCGCCGGTACCGAGCCAGCCTCCTGCTAAGAAGGTGCTGTGGCCACGGGCCATCACCCTTGCATCTTGGCTGCTTTGCCTCTGTACCTGGGAGGTGCAGAGTTCGCTTTCGCTGGCCAGCTTGAAGGAGGACAGATTATGTATATGCAAAAGGAAACAGGTTGTAGCACATTCTCAGAAACACAGCAGAAAGGTAATACTGATTACAGGAGACCAATCAGACACAGGAATTCTTTTAGGATATTTTAATACCCTATTTGTTTATCTGGAGAGATTTTCCCAAAACACTAGGAGAGATAAACAAACAAACAAAAAAAAGATGCCTTGGTGTGCATTAGGATCTATAGTTTTATCAAAATTCAGGCACATGTGAAAATTTCCTCGAGGAAGAAGAGACTTCTTGACTAACAAACGTCATCAACCTTTCTTTAATGTTTGCCAGGCATTGATTGTGATGCCTTGGACTTGAAATTCAAGATGAAATTTTACTTTTGGAAATAGTGGTTCCATATGTCATGAGTAGAACCTTCAGTGAATTGAAGAGATTCCAAACTCACTGAGTTTCGGTTTTCTAGTCTCCCCTCACTTTCATATCTTTGATATCACTCGCATGCTTTTTTGTAGATGAGTCTCTGGAGGGTGTTAGGACTTTTACCCAGTGGCTAGATAGGTCAGTGCATATTCTGGTCCTGATCACTGTCGCTGATACGCAGGTGCTCACCAAAGAGGAAAGGCTCTTTTACGAAACTGCTATAAGCTTATGCGTTTCTTTTCTGTGTGACTTACACCTCCAGTCTCATTCTTACTGCATGCAGAAAATGTTACTGCCTCCCAAAAGCTTCTGTTGGGGGTAAAAAGGTAAGAGTTTACAGCTCAGTGGGAATGCTGTATCATTTTTAATTACTGGATAAAATACAGATGAAAGCCATTCATACTGATGTTAGTGAAATGTCACTCTTGCAAGTCTTCCTGTCATTCTGCCTCAGAGGAGACCCAGCTTTGGCTCTTTCTAGTTGGCCAGGATCTTGGGTCCTGTCCAGACTTGTTCTATTTGACAGTGTGACACAGGTAATAGCTGCTCCAAAGCATCTGGTTGAAATTTGCAGGTGTGTCTTGATTGGTTTACAAAGGCTGATTCTTACATATATTCTTCATTTTTCCATTTTAATGTATTTTAATTGTATGCCATGGGTAAAACAGACCTGTACTATGGGGGCGGGGGGGGGAAGGTAACTGAAAAGGGAATGCTTTATGTGTATGTTATGTGTATGTATATGTATGTCTTTTATATTTTATGTTTGTAGTGTTCTCGAGGACTACTGGCATCACCTATATAGTGGGCGATAAATCAGTTGTATCATTATTCTTCCTAAGAAACTAGCATATAAATTGCTTCATTTTCTTTTCCATTTTTTTTCCACAGTAAGCCTCACTTGCATATGAAGTGCAATTACTGTGGAACTCCTCCTCCTGCTTCACACGGCTTTCCGTTGTCAGCCCTTTGCCATGTTGATCTTGTGTTTTTGTTAGTGATAGTGACAGCCCCACTTCAATAATCTTGCCTTAGTTTTCCACATTTCCTTTCATCAGGGACCTAAAGGAGCCGTTTTCATTTTCAGCACTGGCTCATACGTCAGTCTGGTTTCTGTGCACAGTTACATTCAGGTAGAATATTTGTATTGGTAATTTGGCAAACTTTGTAACACAGCTCTACCGATCTCCCTATCCTGAGAATATTCTGACTCGGGTTAAATTTAGCAGAGAGAAGGTTGCAGTGGCTACCTGCATAACTATATCTTTCAGGAGGTGAGTAAAAAATCATTAAATGTCAAATAGACCACTCACTTAAGTGAAAAATAGGGAATAATCTATAAAGTATCTTTATCAAGTTTTGGAAGGTATAAACCATTTGCTTTTCGGTTGAAGCATTGCAATCTGATTAGATCAGCCCTAACAGAACGGCAAAGTTTTTATTAGCTCATGTCCAACTCAGAGGAACAGTAACGTTCCTACTATTTAAGAGTTCCATTAAAATATTTAAGAAATCTAATATTTTAGCGGTCCAGCAGTGCTTATATGGGCCTGAATGAATTTATGGTGTTAGTTACTATTAAAAGTTTCTCTTCCACTCCATTTTCCTTCCACACTAATTCTGACTCTCTGGTGCCAAAGATTCAGTTAAAACAAAGTTAACTATTAATACTGCAAAACCAGAAGGTGAAATCTGGTTGGTATAAGGTCATATTTCATAAGCAGGAGTGCACACATCGAAACATGCTGGTGAAATGTCCAAGTTAAAAGTTTGCATGCCTTTCCCAGAAAATGCTTATTAAGATGTTTGAAATACTGTAGATTAATCAGGTTGAGTTAGTGCAAACAGTGATTAAGTTAATGGTTTTATGTATCAGACTGACAAGTTGCGTATTATTGCTATTTTAATTTTGTTAAACTTGATTGATGCTGAGCTGTCCCAGTTATCTAAGTCTCTTCAGGGCTGACTCTTCACTACGCATAACATACTCATTTGAGCTTAATCTTACATGAGGAGGGGAAAAAAAGGCTAAGTGTCTTAAACATGCAGTGTTGTGTGTCTTCCATCAAATCAACAAATACTCCCGTGCTAAGTTGACACAGGGTAGTCTGGATATTCAGTTGAAAGGTTCCCGCATTTGTGTTCTGCACTTGATGAGTAACTGATGTCTGCCCAGGGTTTGTTCTGTGTGCTGAGTACAGAAACCTGGAACAGAAGGCAGGAGGGAAGAAGGTGGATGTGAGGACTGACTAGCGAGGAAAACAGAAAGGTACTAATGAATTCACCTGGGCCACTTAATTGCCCATTAAAGTCATTGGCAGAACTGTTCAGTTATTTTAGTGGACGCAGGTTTATTAGATGTGCAGTGACACTTCTCTCTGAAATGTATCCAGCCGTTATTTCAGCTGTGACAAAGAATATTTCCTGTCACTTCTTTTTTTTCTTCTTGTTTTCATTAAGTCAGCAGTCTTAAATAATTTTCAATTTCCTACATCTGTACATTAAGGTTCCCTGCATTTCAGACTATCACTAACTGATTTAGTCACAGAAACACGACAGCTGCTCTTGGCAAGTAATTCCTGAAGAAACTTATCTTCAACTGTCTAATGGGATTTTTAACTCTGAAGATCACGTCACTTAAAATTTTACAGAGTTTTCTCATGTGAATACTAATTTCTCAGATCTCTTAGCTCTCTAGATATGACTGAGCTAAGCAGGGAGTAGCTGTAGGACTGGAGATGATTTAAGGAAGGTGCCAAGATCTCTGTAACACATACAAGAGTAACAGAAGTTCTACTCATGTATCACGGAAATCATGGAAGGCATTTTAGAAAAGAAATTATTAACAAAAGTGCAGACAGCTCATACCTTAGTTTTCTGACTACTTTCTATTGTACATAAATTAGTTCAGATGTTTTGGGAAGTCTTTGCAGTTGTTAATTATTGTGTTTGCTTGGAGAGAACTATTGGGCTGTAGAACACCTATAGCTACAGAGATGCAGGCAAGTCATTTCACTTGTATATAAAAGGCTTGTACTGGGGCTAGAACCTGACACCAAGTTTTCCAAGTCCCCTGACTATTTCTGCAGGTACAGGACCATGGTCAATCCTTCCCATTACTGCAGGATGAGTAAGAAATGGAGCGAAAGATTTGCAACAACAAAATTGGAAGCTATAAATAACTGACATTTGCATTACCTACATTCTCTGTGGCTCATTCTCAAGATGAGTATTTCCTTATTTAGGGAAGTAAATCCTGATTTTAAGGCAGAGACTGAGCTGGCATGGGTATGAAGAACAGTTTGCCTCTGCCTGGAAAATTTTGAAGATACCTACGCAGAGTTAGCTTATATAAAGTATTTTATCACAAATACTAAAACTCAACAAGAATACTGCATCATGCAGTCTAATTGCTGTGACCAGTTACATTTTTATTGCCCAGAGAATATATAAGGTGCTGCACATCCGACTGTACACATTTCTTTTTCAATATGTTTGGTAGAAAAAGTATGATTAACAGTCAGTAGTTTAATGGCTAACTTGTGCTTTTTACTCTAATGCCTATTTTCCAAAAATGAGTTTGATTTTTTTTTTTTTTAAATTCCAAGTCTTTTTATGTCACTAGAAGCCCACAGTATTTGGCAATTACTGCTGTCTCTCATGCAACGCTGCTCGGACAAGCAGTGTGTTATACGGCCTAAGGATCTTTCCTTTTGGATCAGGTGGTGGCCAGACACAGCAGCTGAAAAGCACATTTAAAAAGGAAAACATTTTAATGTAGTGAGAGTTGATAGACATGCATCAAAGTGAAATGTTATTTTTTGTGATCAGCAGACTTCAGACCTCCCATGCTAATCATAAACTTTCCAGTCCAATGAAGCTAATTTATTCTGTTGTTACTACCCCGGCTTCACCCTTTCTTACCACAGGAGGATATTTTGCTGGCTAGAAGGTTAGCAAGGGACATTCTCTTGCTCTTTTTCATTAGACTGCTAATGCCTGTGATATTCGAGTTGGTTTATATGGTGTCTATGGGTGTGTCTTCATGAAAAGAAATTGCACGGAGTGCCCTATTCTTTTCAGTCCTTCTCTGTTAACTTAACACTGCACTGGTTATGGCAGCCATATGTTCAAGCTTCATCTCTTTACTATAAAATATGTCCGTTTTTGTTTCTTCCTGGAAATGTTGACCTGAGAGAGTTGAAGGCTTTTGTGTGTTTGTCTAGGGTATCCAGCTTACAGACTTAGGCTAGCCCTTTTCACGTGGTTGGAGAAGGCGCTTTTAGAAGTAAAGCAGGTCCCTCAGCAGGCACCTTAAGACCATGAAGACTGTCAGGATGCATGGGGCCTAGTCACGTCATGACAGAACACGACAGCTCTAGTCACATCTTCGGTGCATTGCGGGTAGTGCCCAGCTGCACTCTTGAGTTCCCTTGTGATACATGAGCAAGATGCTCTGTGCCTGAGCAAGGTGCAGAGTCGAGGAGCAGCTGCTTAGCTGCCCTGTTTTCCAGCCAGGAGAAGAGGCAGCTTTTGGAAATTGCCTCTGCAGGATAGGGGGGCAGTGCTGAATCCCTCAATTTCAGCTTTATTTCAGCTTTATTTCTTCCTCCCACCCGTGACTGATAGGAGCAAGTAGCAGATGTTCTGAGCAGCAGCGAGCAGAGCTCTATGCAGAATGTGTGCCTGTTAACCAGCGTGGAAGCTGGCCAGGGCGAGCTTGATGAGTGTGTATTTGAAGTTGAAAAGAGATCCCCAAGATCAGTTATGAGCAGAAGGTAGAATTAATACCAGATAGCTTTTTCTTTCAGAAAAATTCCTGAATATTTTTTAAAAGCTTGACTTAATTAGGTTTGTAAATATGAAAGAAAAGATTATCTGGTCAACTTCTGGTCTATAAAAGGGGGACTGTTAGACCATTTTCAAGAATTTTGATAGATTTTTTTTTTTTTCCTTTTCTTTTCCAAATATAGAGTGACAGAAATAGGTGCACTTTTCAGACTCTACAAGCTGGCTATATGAAGTGACAGGAAACGAGTTTTAAAATGTTGATTCTGTTTGCAAAAACATTATTCAAGAAGTAAAACATATTTTAAAAGGGAAAAGTAATGTCACTCTGCTGCAGAGAGTGATGTTTTCTTTAGCTATTGTTGTACTAGTTTTATTCTCCTTAATTATCTTCATTTGCTCAGTTTATCCATGGGAATTTCTATATTGCTGTGTGCCCACAGAGGTTGAACATACGTATGTTAACATTAGGTATTACATGGTTGATGTGAATAATAACAGCAGTCTTAACCAAGAGGTACGTTAAGGCTTGCTTGAGTTTATAGCAAAAGGTAGAATCAACAGCATCCTATACCATGTCTTGCATGACAAGTCATATTTAGAACAATTTAATTAAAGCCTAAGTTAATTTTGTGATAAGAGTGAACAATTTTGTTTCTATAACATAATCTCAATCATATTTCTGAACTTGCAAATAAGGGTTCGAGAAAATTAAAAAGAAAATAATGTTCCATCTCAGACGTTTTTTATGAATCTGTCACTTAGGCATCTGCCATAATATTATGACCCAGGCTGATCCGGTATGCTATTCTTTCAGAAGTCTGATCTTCCAAAATATTCTCTTGGACCTTATTAAAACTGAAATAAAAAGGAAACTACATTAAAGTTGTACCTCTGAACTACTCTGTAGTCAACTCTGCTCGTCTTGGATAAACTATTCGCGCAGTTGTTACTGCATGGCAGCTCAGTGTGTTTTGTCTCTTCCCATTGCTCAAGACTTTTAGGAATTACACTGCTGAGTTTGAGAGGGGATCTTACCAACATGTACAAATACCTGAGGGGAGAATGTAAAGAGGATGGGGCCAAACTCTTCTCCATGGTGGCCAGCGACAGGACAAGGGGTAATGGATACAAATTAAACACAGGAAGTTCCATCCCCATATGAGGAAGAACCTCTTGACAGTGAGGGTGGCAGAGCCCTGGACCAGGCTGCCCAGAGAGGCTGTGGAGTCTCCATCTCTGGAGAGCTTCCAAACCCGCCTGGCTGCCACCCTGTGGACTGGATGTCTCTGGTGGAGCAGGAGTGTAGGACTAGATGATCTCCAGAGGTCCCTTCCAACCTTAACCATTCTATGGTTCTGTGTGTGTGCTTTGCTTTCAGTTTCTCAACTTGCTTTTTCTTACACATCTAAATACAAGATGAGAATTTTGTTTTCAGCACTCTTTTTTATTTTTATTTATTTATTTTACCACAGACTCGTAGTTCTGGCAATATTTGTTGTCTCCTTGGTGTAAGATGCAGCATACTGCAGCCAATCAAACTCTCCTGTTGGTTTTCAGTCTGTAGGAGAAATGTTAAATTAAGCATGATGTGTTGACTCTCTTTTGGATTAAAAAATCTGTATATCCTTCCAATGAAAACAATGTGCTAAACTACTCGTAACACAAACATATGGTTAGAGAAGATATTTGTTGGGAAAGGGGTTTTTGAATGTTAATTTTTCTGCCATATCTTGGACAGTCCCCATTCCCTCTCTGGTATGCCTGTTTATTTTAAATAAATAAAGAAAATTCTAGTTGCGAGCTGTTTTCTGATGTAGGATGGTTGCTTATACATCTAAGTCTGTTTTCTTTTTTTTTTTTTTTTTTCTTCTCCAAAATGACCTGGTGGCATCAGAAGATTTCCTTGTTTTAAATAAGCAGTCTTTTTTACTGAAGCAGGCCAAGAGCCTGTGACTCGAAAGCTGCGTTTCACCATCTGTGCTCCTGTAGCTACAAGCTCTTCCAGCAATACGACTGTTGTGTGAAGGTGAAAACCAAGTATAGCTAGGGATGTTTTCTCTACTTAGGTCTTTATTTTGAAAACCCTGTGTGCAAACGATGTTCTTGTAGCTAAGCAGTCCTGAAGGGCACTCAGGTGTCGCAAGAGGAATGTGAAGGAGCCTTCCTTGGCTGAGGGGGTCGTGTGTGTTTTCCTTTGGAATAGCTCTGCTGCTTGCCAAGCGGCCTTGGCAGGGAGTGGCATGAAGGCTAGATACGGAATTATGTGTATGTACTGCATTTTTCTTCACAACAGGAATTCTGAATGTGGAGAGTGTTTTCTTTCCCATGGAAGCATGATTGTAATCCAGAGCTATCCCAACACCAGCACTTTGGTGGTTATTCACTTGTCTTGGTGGTTCTGAGGAAACCATCAGCAGTCATGGTCAAGTCAAAGGGCAAAGTGCCCTCACTATCAGTTGGGCCCTCTCCATCAGACCATGGGGGTCTGCTGGTATAGGAAAGCTTTTCAACTTATGGAAATGGTGGTAACTCTGGACAACCCAACGATATGTAATTTGGGAATATGTTGTCCTTCTGCTGTCTTGAAAAATCACCAAGTTCAGTATTTTTAAGAATATTATTTTTCCAAAAAGACTAGTCACTTCTAAGTAAAATATGCTACCAGTTGAACAACAAAGCTATAATGCGACTACATCAAAAAAAAAAAGCTAACTGGTGAGTACCATTACTCATTTTACTGAATGCAAGTGTGTGTAAGGAGCTGTATATTGAAATGATATGTTCTGTTCAGTGAGAAATAGCTCACTGTGAGGAAGTCTTCCCTGAAACGTAGGCTGGAAGTGGTTTAAGAGATGATCCATGCAAATGTGAAGTTACTGTACTTGAACAGCTTTGGAACTGGGCAGAGTATCTTTGGAGTGTGCTTGGTGCATCAAAACTCAAGCAATTTTCTGTGGTTTTGTTCACTTGCTTTTTGTTGGAGTTCTGATTGTTTTCCAGCTGTGTGATGGTGTTGGCTGAGCAGATGTGCTTTTACAGCCTGATTTTTCAAACAGTTGAATTTTATGTCTCTCAAAGGGCCTTTAAGATTAGAACTGGTGTTACTGCTAGCTCTAACCCGTGTAGACAGTGAGAGTATGAGGATAAAGTAATTGGCACCATTTATGTCTTTCGGAAGATACAGAGAAGGTTCCCTTGTTTCCTTTGTTCTATGTGGCCTTTTAAGGAGTCGTCTTTTTCAAGATGCATGTTACAGTTCCTTACAACTTGTTATCAGCAAATTGTACTCCAGATTTTGTGCCAATCCCTAGATATGTTAAACTGCACACTGGGGATTTGAGTTTTTTTAGCTTAGAACTGTACACACTGGGTAAAAATAAAATGGCATGCTAGCTGCTTTGTAAGATGTTTTCAAGGACTACCTAAGTGTTTCCAGCAGTCACTTTGGGCTTAGCCCTCGTCCTTATTTAGCAGGGAAGTGTTTCTGAATTTAAATAGGCTACTCATCCCATGAGAAAATTTGACAGTACTGAACTTGTCTTGGCTTTCTATTTCAGGAAGATATATTCCAAGTTAGAATATGTGGGACATGCTCTGAGTGCTTACTAGCTTATCAGCTGATTGCACAACTTCTTAGCAGTTTTGTGAGCTGCTGATCCTTTAATAAATGAAATTGAAAAGACACATGAATGAATAATTAGTTTAAGGCTGTCTTTATCTAGTTTAGGCTTCATGTTTTACAGAATTAATATAAAGCGTATGAATACTGGGATTTAACCTAATCTAGATTTGTATTCTGTTTCCATTTTTTTATTCTGTGGACATCAACCATACAGTTTTGTTTATGTCAATATTCAAGACACCTAGAAAAGCAGAGCAATGTCCCAGTGTCTGCTGTGGGTGCTTCCCAACACTGTATAGCATGTTGGACCACTGACTCCTCATATGCCTGTACTGCATCCTCATGGCAATGTGCGCTTAGTATGCTTACTTTAAAAGCAACCCTATTTATAAGATAGTCTATCCCCAAATCTATTATGTAAGCCATCAGATTTCCCCCAGACTTTGTTTTCATCGAGATAGTAATGATAAACAGTTTGTTTTTACTTAAAAAGAGGTGGTTCTTTTTTAGTATAGGATACCTCTGCAGGATGAGCCTTGTTCTTGCCCTCTGACTTGGCTTCTACTTTGTGCCTGATTTGCTCTAGCCATGTAACTGCTCTGCCTGGTACGTTGTGTACCTTGATCTGGCACGGACCCCCTGTTAGGGCAAATGAGCTTCTAGCCCACTAACAGGGGAGACTTGTGACCGAGGCCAGTGTTAATTTGCAGTGCAATTAGGGTTGGGATGTGTGCTAACTATACTTAGATTAGACAGGTTTATGGGAAGAGGAGGTGAACTGAGAAAACAGAATTAAACCAAACCCAGAGAGGATTGGGGAATGTAATGCTTCTTTGGCTCAGTGGTTTTATGACTAGATAAGAAAGGTTGAGATGTGGTTGCTGCCCAAGGTAAAAGTAATATCACTRTGAGATTAGTTCTGACTGCTCGCATTAGGTATCTGGGTTGTGTAATAAAATGGCTTTGGAAATCTTTTCCCCTTTTCTTCTTGTTATTGGTTTTGGGATGGATGCTTAATCCAGTGTATTTTGGTCAGGATTGCAATTAAATCTTGAGTCTTCAGCCAAGTGCATTTGTTTCCTTTGGTGACACACCAGCGATTTACCTACCTTCTGAAGAATGGAGAAGAAACCTGATATTTCTATAAACTATTGAAAATAAAAATAGTCCCTGCATGCAAATCTTGAGGGTTTGCAGGTTTTTTGGTTTGGTTGGTTGGCAGCTTGGTTTTGCATCCAAAGTAACCTCTGGTTCAGCACCACTGTGGTGCTGGCTAAATGAGACAGAATTAGCCTTTCCTTTGGTGTGTGATTATTTGGTGCTTGCTTCCTGTTCTTAGATCATAAAGAGTGTCACTGTTACTACAGAAGTAATCGATAAAGAGAGCCAGTGATTGAACTTAAGTGGTAGAGTACTGTACTGTATGTGTACAAATGTCCATTTGAAACTTCTTGTAATGCATTTTCCACAGGATGCAAATGCTTTCAAAACTGTGATTGGATCCTTATAACAAAAACAAACAAACAAACAAAACAAACAAAAAAAAAACAGTTGAAAAGCTGGAACTTGGAGAGACTTTCAGATGAGAAACTATTGACAAAAAAAATTGTTCTGTTTAGAAAGGGAAATAAACAGTTAGAAATAGGCTAAATTAAAAAGGTAGATTGAAAGGTTTGATTAATAAAAAAAAATTTAAAAACAGACCTTATAAAGCAACCTACTGAAAGAATTTTTTTTTTCCCCATGGCATCCCTTTGTCTTAGTATATACTACACAGTAGGATCCTAAAATGATTAGGCATAAAAGTAGGAACATCTCTAGCCCTCGTACATAGGTATAGTGTTCTGCACTGCAGTGTGTTCTGTTTGCAAGCCAATATTTCAAAGTTTTAGAAGAAATTCTTTTAGGGGCATAATTATCTCTTTAAATGTTTTTCCATCAAGCAAGGCAAGTATACAAGAAATTACTTGAGCAACTTTATCTATAAAGGAAGTTTTTGAACTGTGAAATAAACATACTAAGATTTTGAAACTTAGAAAAAAATAGTGTCTGAAGTGCTTAGGTTGATTTACATAGGTTGATACCTTGAAATCCATCTGAAGCTCTGGGTTTTCTTTCTACTAAGGTGCTTCGTATCTGGCGTTCATTCTAAGAAAGCTCCATATGCGAAACTTTGAGGCTGTAATAAACACCTCATATTTGGACTTCCCTATCAAGTGGACTTTTTCATTTGTTTATTTTTAATGGCACGTATAAAAGTTCTAATATTTCTTTTCTGTATGTTCTCATATCTGTTTTTTATTTGTTCTTGCTCAAGGACAGCTAGAGATGCTGATGAGTGGCAGATTCAGTAGATGCATGAGGGCTTTTTCTGGACTTCAGTAACAAGCAGGAATATTTTAACTGGAAGTGGTGAGTGTGGTAGGAAATCCCCTGCTCCCTTCCCAGGGAAATGCACAAAGCTGTGAAGTGGATGGAGCGAGAGGGAGCCTGGCAGGGCGGCTGCGGAGCTCCCGTGAGCCGGGAGAGGCCTTTTGTGCTGCCTCCTCCTTGGTACCCGTCCTGTCTGCGGGCGGCTTTCCTGCGTGCTCAGAAAGACCCGTGGGGTGGCAAGAGGCTTGCTCTCGGTTTCAGGTCTTCACACATTTTTATTGAGAAACCGTGGGCCTCATACAGGAAATATTGAGGGAATTTTTATGTACATTGTGTCTCGGTGTTTCAGACTTAAGGATGCTACTCATTCTGTCCCTGGAATATCTGAATAATGAGCTCAGAGGCTAATACTTCCTGAAAACAATGAAATGGGAGACTTATTGGAAATGCCTATCTGACAGTTTTAAATATGGTAGCCATCTTACCAATAAATCTATCAAATATATATGACTTTTCTCTATGAAACCTGGCTTTTTTCTTTCCTTTAAGTAGCCAGTAGATCATTAACTTTAAAAGATGCATAATTAAATAAAATGAAAAAAACACAAGGGAGATTATCCTCTTGATATTTATCCACATCTTGTGTAATTTATACTTCTCTTATCGTACAGTCAAATGATAAGTTTTTCCCCACCTGAGTCTTTTGCCACCAATATGCAAGTTTCTTACCTAGAATGTTTAAATAAGGAAATTAATAAATATTAGAAGAAGCTGCAGTGCCTACGTTGCTTAGTGTTCCACACACTTGTCCTTCTTTGGGAGACAGGTGAGACTACAAATCTTAAACCTCTCATGCTCTCGTCTTACAGAATAAAATAGCAGAACTTGTAAGCCAGTAATTACGTGATATTTCCTTGCTTTCAAGACCTGTGTGATACCCAGATTAGAAGCAGATTATGCTCTCCATAACTGTGCCTGAATTGACCTTTCCAGCAAAGCTCTTCATCTGTAATTAAGAGTTCAAGGATTTTTAAAAAATCCTTATTTTCAGTATTGAAGTGCAGATTGTCATATTACAAAATATAGATGAAAGGATTGTCATGATTTGCAGTATCTTAAAGTTTTGAAAAACAAAAATTGCAATAGAGGAAGGTAGTTTTATTTCACCTTCTGATATGTCATGACTTTTTCAGTTCTGGACTGAATTAATCTGGACATCTGCGAGCCCTAGAAATCCCCTTCACAAGAATTAGAGCTGTGATTGCAAATAATGCCCTTCCAAAAACTGGTGATATTCAGAAGCCTGAACAGTTACAAGTACGGTACAAGTACGGTAATGCTGGGAGTGTTTCAGACCCTCCTCTTTCAAAGCCTAGAGAAGATTCATTCCCCATTAATTTCAAAGGGGCTTGATGTTGCTGAGAAACTTTGGAGAGTTACTGAAAAACCTGCAGGCCTGGGCACTGAAATGGCAGTAACAGGATAACAGAGCAGCCCCTCCTTAAAGTTTAAGGCTTTGGCACTGTGTTTTGCTTTACAGCAAATGGGTCAGAGGGGTGGATGGGTGGAGTGATTTAAGACTGGAGTGACATGCAGCGCTGGCTGCCGTTCTGAGCGGCGCTGGGCGGGCCGTGAGGCGGTTTGTACCCGCACTCTGCTGCGGCCGAGTGAGGGGCTGTAACCCCTGCCCAAGGGGCCACGGCTCCTCCTCAGGCGCCGTGGGGCCCCTTTCTCTGTCCCTTCTCTGCCCCGTGGGGGCGCCTCCTGTCCCTCTCTCTGTCACCTTCTCCCTCCTGTCCCCCTAGCTTTGCCCTATCCTCTGCCTCCCTCTCTTGCACCCCTTCCTGCCCTTACTCCCTGTCTCTCTCCTTTGTCTCCTTCCCACAACGCTCCATCTCCCTCTTTCCAGAAGAGCCAGTGCTGCAAAGCAGCGCAAATGCAGGATGTGCCTCCTTTTCCCAACAAGCCTCCAAGAGCCAGCCAAAATAGTGCAATTAATGTTTAAAAAACCCTCCTGCTTTTGTCACATGCTCCCAGGGACCGAGATGTCCTAACAAAGACAGTCAGTTCTGAGGCAACCCCAGGACCTCCTGTTGCAGCAGATTCCTCTCAATCACTCCTAATAGGGAGCATCCTGACCTGCCCTTCCTAGGCATCCTTTGCTGAGCAGACTCCTTGTTGCTGTCCTTTTCCTGCGGTTTTCAGACTAGGGCTTGTTACCCAACCTTTGCTTTTCTGGTTCCCACCAAAAAAAACTCTGTGAAGAAGTGGTAAGAAAGGTAGTGTGCAAAATGAAGCTATTGCAGAAAGAGGAAATTTTCATGGCTCAGAAGATGAGACTTGAGATAAGCTACAATTCTGATTTGTAGGGTTCAAAACATTTAGAAAACATGTATTTTATGCTTTTTGCAATAGGCTCTTTAAGTCTGGTATTGAGTGAACTGCTTCTAAAGTATTTTGGGAAGTTTGAAGAGAAGGATACTCAGAGAGGAATATGTATCTATAAATGAATGTGTTTGGGGTCCAAGTGTTTTCAGTCATTTGCGATAGAAGGGATCTAATGTAATGGCAGTCTTAGCCTCTCCACCCCAGGTAGGGTCCACGCACATTTCCTTTCTTAGCTGTTACGTGGCTTGGGAGTCAGCGATAACTGAAGATAAATCTGCTTTGGGCCAAATTCTGTTGTCTTTAATTGAGCAAAATTCCAATTGACGTCAGTGGCAGTTTTACTCAATTAAAGACAGAAGAATTTGGACTTTTATCAACAAAAAGAATGCTGCTATTCTGTCCTCCTTTGGTAGTCTGGCCGTACCTAATTAAATTCTGCAAGCCTCCTAACGCATAAAAGTACTCTCTTGTCATGGGCGCACTTGTTTAAATATTAAAGAAGGAAAGGAAAAAATATGTGAATCTTTCACTTTTTGGTGGCAGAAGAAAAGACTGGTTAATGAAATCAGTTTAAAAATAGGATGAGGAGTCTGATGTGTTCAGATGTGTATACAATACGTGCAAAATCACAAAATAGAAAACTAATACACAGCAACGATGGGGCTCTCAATTATGCCCAAATTCTTTTTGATTTGACATCTCCCAAAATCTTGAGATGTTTTAAAGTATCTATATTTGGGGTTAATGTGGTTTACTGCCTTGACGTGAGAGACTAGGTTATTCTTGGATCATATTTTTGAGCTTTCCCCTGCAACCAAAAGGGGAAGAAATATGTATTTACATGAAAGATGAGGATCGAATGCGATTTTTTGACTTCAGGAGTTGAGACTTTAAGAAAAACATAAAGTCTCACATTCCCGTGATAAAGTACTTCAGTTGGCAATAGTAAAGTTAGAAGAAATTAAAAAGTAAAATGAGAAAGGGATGGAATGAGAGTGCAGGGCTGAAGGAGGGGCCCGTGGATGTTATGAAGCAGTTGTTCTCTGGTTGAATAAGATGCACGCAAATCTTGTGGGGTTCACAATTTTTTTTCTGTTCACATTTATATCTTAGTTCCGCAGCAGAAAGCGCCCTGTGTGGAGATGGCAACCGGACATAGGAGCGAAGGGGAAGCCGCCTGACTTCCCCAGCTCCAAGAGTTTTATTATTTATTTGTTTTTCTCCCCAGGAGAAACCTTCAGTGGCCTGCAGGGCTGATGGAGTGATTCAGACTTGTACCGTGCTGCCAGTGTTGCTTTCCTCTTTACTTGAAAATAGGTCTTACGGCTCCTCCAAAGTCAGCAACTTGCATTTTGAAGGCCTGCGGCCCCGATTGTTAGTCAAAACAGTTCCTCATTTGATGTGTAGGGCTGTTTTAAATCAAAAATTATTTTATTTGACATTTGCTATTAAAAAAGGAGGAGCTTTCCTGAAGATGGTGCTCCTGCTGACCGTGCAGGGTGAGGGCCACCTCAGGAGGCGCTGGTGTCGGGTGGGGAAGAGGGGCAGAGCCCTCCGTGCCCTGAGGAGAACCCCACCTGGCCGGCAGGATCGGGCTGCGCGYGTTGCAGGACTGCGCTAATGCAGGGCTGCCTCTAAAATCAGAGGCTGTTTCCTGCTTGGAATTTAAGGGTTTGTTTATTATAAGCTCCTTTATTAAAAGGAGGTGCTGTGCCTTTAAGTAGCACATGCTGTCTAACCATCACCAGGCATCTCTTGCAAGCTGCACTAACCTCTGTTTCTCCAATCATGCCTGCCTAAGTCAATACGGCACTGCCAAACCTCCCCGTGCATTAAAGGTTACCTTTCAGCTCGCTCCATGAATCAGAGCAGATGCATAACTTGGCAGTGACCATTTCTGTCCCTCCCCTTCCTCGCTCTCTACTGCCTGCAGCCCCCCAGCTCTCTGCCGGCCGAGCCCCCTCCCCCAGCAGGGAGAAGTCATTGCATGAGGAGATCAACTTACCAGTTGTCTCCAGAGCAGAGGCTGAGAGCGGCGGAGCTCCTGCTAGTGCAGCGCGTGAGCTGGAGAGGGCACGGAGGAGGAGACGCTACCTACAAGAGCTCGGGCTTTGAGACTGAGGCACAAGTGCATCTGCTAGCTGTTAGGACTTGGCAGAGCGTTTCCTCCTCCAGGGTAGCTCGGACTTTGGGTAATAATGTTTGTCAACTACCTGATACTAACGTTGCTGCACTCGCAGACAGCAGAGTTAGCAAGACCTGGGGGAGAGGTAAGCAACGCACGTCTGTCAAAAACTGTCTTCTCGTCAGAGGTAAACTTTCCTCTGTCTCCTAGGAGGGGCTGTGAGGCGTTTCGAGGCCGGCTTTGTCTGCCTCATGTGCGGAGGGCTTCTGTTTCTGCGGGGCTCTGCAGGTACGAGGCAGCGTGCCTGGGAGCTAGCGGCGTCCGTGCGGGCGGCCCCGCTTCGTGAGTCTTGCTTTGCCGACATACACAGAAGGGAGAGCCTTGCTGCTGTAGCAGCTCCCAGTGCCGTGTGCAGATTTCTGGGGGGAAAAAAGTGTCCATGGTGGAAAAAGTTTATAGTTTGAGTGTTTGGGGAGGGGATTTGAGTGGGTAGAAATTCCATGTCCTATTGCTTTAAGAACATACTTTTCTTTTCCTCCTGTAAATATATGTATTTTTTAGTATCTGTGTTGTTATTTTAGCAGGGCAAACAAAATAGCATCTGTTTTAAAACATATGGCACATCATTGAGGGACTTTATGCATTCTTAATATGAAAAATCTAAGTGATGGAATAAAACAGCCCTTTCTGTGCTCTAAAAAGTTACTACTTGATTTATGAAGAGCAGTTTTCCAGATTTCTGTTCTGATCAGAGCAGTTTTTCATCAAGTCCTTGTTTTATACCAAAGCAGAAAATTTCAGCTACTCATTTGTCATTTGGGAAATAATTCATCAAGCATAACTACTATTTGATACAAAATATTCCAGTTTATGAAGTGTCTGGCAGCCAGCACTCCTGCTGCATTTGATATTTGTTCTCTCTCACTGTTTAACTGAAATATGATGCACATTTATGTTCAAAGCAATATTTGGATAGTTCTGTTCCATAATCTGTGTTTTTTGTTTATGAACTGCATTGCAAAGGAGCTAAGTGGGAAGTAAATCTTCTCAAAATGGTGCTTCTGCTCGAGAGCTTTGTCTTTTGTTAGCTCAGTCATAAGTTTCTACAAGCCTAATAAAGCCCAGAGCAATTGCTTTCCCTGGTAAAAGAAAGTGGAAGTGAACTGAAGAAAAAACATCTCGAGTCCAAAGCTGTGTGGTTAATGCTGTCTATAACTCATGTGCCTTTACACAAAGTGTATTTTGCTTTCAGTGCTCTAAAAAGAGGGTTTGTAATAGTTGTGACTTCAGAAAACCTTCATTTTAGTGAAATCTGGTGCTGTCTTTGATCTAATTAGAAGAAAGAAGGGGAAAAAAATCATCAGAGGCTCAGGGAACTTAAAAAGGGTTGATGGTTACAGTGACTGGAGGCTGATCATTGCCCTCTAGTTGTCGCTGGAGTTTTTAACTTGCCGGTTGGTTGCTACTGAGCGTAGAAACTCGGAGGTGGACTCACCTTATCCAGGCGGAGGGACCTTGAAACGTGCGGTGGCTCGTATGGAAAATATTTCTGTCACCACCGCTTGCACATGTGGTCTTCAGAGATCCATATAAAGAGCAAATCTCCAGCAGCAGCAGCAGCACTGCCTGCCAATTATCCTCGTTAGCAAGGAGAATAAAAGCAGCGCTCTGTTCTTACCTGGAAATGAATTTGTGCAGTAAACGCGCAATGTGGAATGTTTTAGCACTGTGATCCTTATGCCAAGTACTTTAAACTGTTCTRTTCTTGTTAGTTTTCCAGCTAATACCCAGACAGAATAGGAAAAATGATTTGTTGCTGTATTGATGAATCTTGGAGTATGGGTTTTACTGAGGGTAGTGAGTTTCTCTCTTTTGTTATGTTCCTATGGCTGGTTTTGAAAATGAAATAATAAAAAATACATTCTGTTCCCTGTTGATACAGTAAATCTTTGTCCTGCCTTGTAAGAGACCACTGGATAATCTTGTGCATTTCCATGTTTCAGCTGCAGAATCTTGGCTACATAAATATTATTTCTCTAGGAAATTGCTCAATTAGGATTTTTCCTGTGGTGGACAGACGATGAACTAAATGGAGGAAAAATAAGTGAGAAGCCATTTTTAAAAGGAACCTGTGTTGTCCTTTTGTGCTCCTTGAACATTTCCTGATTACTTCTGTGAACATTTTGATCTATAGATATATACATTTTAAAAGTTCTGTTTGTGAAAATATCAGTATGTGATAGATTATGAAATCAGTCAGAAGTCACTTTTCTTGCCAGATGGTACTTATTTTAATACTCTCTCTCTGACCACTCAAGAGATACGACAGAAAATCACAAAATACAAATGATGTGGTTTCCTCTTAATGTTTCCTAACTCCCCATGCTTGTCCCCGGTGTGTGCCTGGTTGTGTCCTGCTTTTCTGCCCCCGCTGAGGTAGGGAGTGGCTTGAAGGGAGTGGAAGGGCCGTTCTGCCCGTGGCGCGGAGTATTGCTTCCCTTCTGCGCTTTCGAGGGAAATGTGCTGTAACTTTGCCACTCGGCCCATTTGCTCTGGCCAAGGCCATTTTTTTCTCTTGTGCCATGTAGGAGAGCAGCGTGGTTCTCTTCACCCCTAGCTGAAGGTATGACCGTTATCTCCTTTCTAGGTCAGCCTGTGTGTTTATGCTACAAATGAAGTAATCACAGAAATGCATGATATGTGACCAACAACAGGACTCTGCACAGGTTTAAGTGCATGGGACCTGGTTTGTAAGATTGATCCAGGGTTTCTTTTCAGTTCTTTGATAGCATTTGTCTGGATAGACATATATTTTACCTACAGTAACCAATAAACTTGGTACAGAAGCAAATTTTCTTTCCAGATACATGGAGACTATTTATCTTTAAGTATTTCCTGATACTAGATATTTTTTAGTTTTCTTTTGAAAACAGTTAACAGGAAGCACAGAATATATTAAACCATATTCCCAAAGATTCCTATAATGCTTTTTTGTTATAAATGCAATATTTGTTTAAACACAAATATGAAACTCTTCTGCGAACTTGGGCATAGAGAGAATGAATGCATTGAGGTCTGCCTCCTAATGTGAGTAAAGAAGTGGGAGTGACTTTCAATCCTGGCACTGGCCTCTCTGCTTCAGAATCTGTCAGGTTTGATGGATGACTAATGGATGGTACTGGGGAAAGTGTTGTTTTACAGTGTCACGAGTTGCAGAAGAAATTAGGAAACACACAGAAGTGTAGAGGACACTCTTCTTAAGAGCTCCTATTCATTTCTATTACAGCGTGACTGCTCTCACTGAAAAAAAACTAACTTGTCCAACGGAAACCAAGATGCAGAGTCACATTGTCAGCCTGCTTGGCCTACCTCGGTCCTGCTGCCTGGCTGCAATTATGAGGCAGCTTCACCAGTTGCATATAGGGAACACATGGCATGACCCAATGAAACAAGCCTTTCTAGCCCTGGCTTTCCGTGAGGCCAGTACATAAGAAAGAAAACATAATTTCTCCCACTGACCTGCTGACAAAATCATTTCTCATTTCTGTACCTGAGTATTCCCATCTGTACGCCTAGGTTAATAGGGCTTCCCAGATTCTCTGGAGACAGTGGTATGTCACCTTGATGGTATTTTCCCATAAAACATCACCCTTAACCCCTTTGTTTATGAAGCATGAGAAGGTTCGAGAGCCTTTGTGGACTGGTATCTAAGGAGAGATTGAACCATTTATTTATTTAGCATACAGAGTAGAAAGTTATTTGGATTTACTCTAAAATTACACTGCTCCATGTTAGAAAAAGCAGATGGTGATTTACATATGGCAGTAATTGCTGACTTCACCAGCAGAGCATCTGAAAGTGAGACCTAATGTAGTTAAAAACTAATCCTGTCAAGTAAGTACCCCCAGACCTGGCCAAATTCTGAGAATGTGCTGTGGGTGTTGGTGTTGTGTGCAAGCGCTGCAGGTCAAGCTGAGCTGGCCCCTGGCGTCTGTGCCTCGCTGCTGCTGCCGCCCTCGGGCAATGCTTTGGGCCCAGCTGCAGTGATAATACAGCCCTGTTCTGCTTTAAAAGCTTCCGTATGAGCTTGGTATAGTAGCATGTTTGACATTCAGTTTAGAGGACAGTGACACTGTAGCAAAAATGACTCAAAATGTGTCCTTTCTCCCTTGGTTATTAAGCAGAATGAGTGTTCTCACGCGTGCTTTCTTCCCGAGACTCCTGCAGGGCTTTTTGGTCCCCTACCTGCCTGTCCTTGCCTTTCTTGTGGGAAAGACAGGCTGCAGTGAGGTGCTCTGGATACCTTCCTGGTAGCATTCAGGTCACTGGCCTTGATCCAGAGCCTCCTGATTAGGCCCCTGGTTCCAAGCTGTTGCCGTCAGGAAAGACAGAGGCTGCAGTAACTCGTGCATCCTGCATCAGGAGCTCTGTCCTACTAGAGCAAAGGTAAATTCATTAAATAAATGGTTACCTGCAATTCATTAGGTAATTTGCTTCTTAAAAAAGATTCATAAACCATTTTTCAGAAAACTCCTCTAGAAACTTTTTGTTTGAATAACTTGGTCTTAAAGCAGTTCATAGAATTTCCTCATCCTGTTTTATTATCAGTAGTGATGATTTATTCTCTTTATATTTTCTTTCTACCTCTTTTTTTTTCAATAATAATTCACTCATAACTGAATGCTGATGATTGTGTTTTTAAGAGTGTAGTATAAATGGTTGCATTTATTCTGGCCTAAACAGTTTATCTTGAATTTCTTAGAACTTTAATATTTGTTTTAAGCATGTTATATATATAAATGGAGCAATGAATCTAGGAGTCAGGGAGTTTATATTAGGATATATTGAAACCCTTCCCCCCCTAAAAAAAAGAAAAGAGGGAAAAAACCTACTAATGCAAAATAAGTCTCTGTAATTATTTTAAAAACTGTGCAGTTGGTATATAAATACCCATTTCTTCTGTTCTTCTGTACCCCTTCCTTCTGACTTCTTGATTTTTCTGTCTCTTCATGGTAATGTGAAAAGGCTCTCGTGTATAATAGGGTACAAGAATGTTTTCCAAGTCTCATAAAATGTTTAATTAAAAGAATGGAAGTTCTTGTAAACTCCTGGTGGTTGCCTATATTAAGTATTATTGCTTCTTAAAATGTACCCCCCCACACACACCCCATGTCCGAAATTATCTTTAATTTTCCGTGCAGCCCTGGGCTGTTCTGCCTGTGTCTCGTGTCCGCAGTTAGAAAGCGAGCAGAGCAATAACAGACGTGCCTAGGCTCTGCCAGCAGGGTCCTGCTGGGAGCAAGAGCTGGTGCTTGGAAGGGGCTGCAGAGGAGCTGAACAAGCGGCTGCTGCTCGTTTCGGGACGGGCATTTTGTCCCAAGCTGCCAGCCAGGCACCCTGCGCTGTGCGTGAGGTGATGCAGGGAGCTATGGCCGGCTCCGCGGTGCTCGCCTTCCTCACTCCATCCTTTCCTACTGGAGGTTCCCTCTCCAAGAGCAGAGGGCAGCAGGGGGGTCAAACATCACTGCTCCCATGTTGAGGGACCCAAAGGCACCGGCAGAGCAATTATATCACCGACAGCAGCTACCTTGCTTCTCTTTAAAGACCTCGTCTAAATGAAATACATGAAAGCAGAGCATGAGAGCGCATTAAATTAAAGGTTTGCCTATGTGATTGCCTGCAGCAGTTGATCTGTTTCTTCATGGGTTACAAGTATTAATTTCCCAGCATGTGGGCTGTGAGGAAGGTTTTATCGGGAGACAGGACTTTTTGACAAATTCCCACTCCCACCTTTTTGGCAGATGCAGAAGAGAGGTGAATTTGGAGTCAATAAATTAATCCTTGCACTGCAACTTCTTTTTGACAACAGCGTGAGTTTGGATTCCATTTTTCGTGAAATTTCTCTCAAAATTGTTAAGGAGGGGGTGGAGGGGGAGAACACTTTCATCTTAAAGAGAAAGTGCTTTTGCTATTAAAATATATAAATTAGATTTTTTTCTTCTTAAATAATTAGAAGCATTTTTAGAACCATTTTGTGAAAAGATCCCAACTGTAATATGTAATTGGTCACAAGTAAAGGATGATGTAGCAGTAGAAAGATTGTCATTTTGAGACTGTTTTGCTTTCTTACTCCTTACTTTGTCTTTTTATTTAGCTTATTTTTTTATTATTTAATAATCTCTTATGTTTCTTAGCTTGCTTGTCCTCTATGAAAAATTACAGACAGAATTAAACATCAGAATTGTGACTCTAGAAGCATACAGGCTAGATGACTTATGCTGTTTTAGTGCAATATTACCAGTATAATTTTGAAACAAGTTTGTAAATACTGCTGCAGGAATAATAAAAATATTTTTGATAAACAGTGTATGGAGGATGTATCAACATCTGTACGTGAAGACAGCGTTTCAGACACATGCTGGACTCTTACTTGTAAGTACTTGAAAACTGAGATTTATTTTAGTGCTTGAATGAGCAGGTGATAGTAAGGTATTCTAGCCAAGGGCACGAACAGTTTTGATGTCAGCTTTGAGCCCATATCCTCTAGAAATGCACAAGAGACACAGTAATTACATAAACTGAATTTCTTCTTTCTTCAGTGGATGGAAAATTACTTGCTGTTTAAGTCAGTCTGCTGAACTAAGAACAGTGTTGTTTGGTAGTGGGTGTCTTGGATGCAAATTTGCTTGCTACTTTGGATGAATTGCAAGAGGAGTGGTAGGCGCATTGCTGCTCTGCATCACGCGGATAGCGTGGTACAGCACACGGGCACCTTGTTTGTGAGGCACCATCATTAGCTCTATGACAACATCTCATAGTCTTGATTTTTTTCCGGTGCTTGAGCGATTCTCTAATATATCAAGGGTGGTTGTTCAGGGTTGCACCAAGGTTGCCTAACAACGTGTGCCTCTGATGATGGTGTGATACCTTGGTTACTGGTGATATGATGGCACTCAGAAGGACAATGTGTTACCAAAGAAAATAGTAGTTGTCCTAAGGTATGTTCCTAGAACTGTTTCATTACAATTCAGGAAATTAGCAGAGAAAAGTGAATAGTAAATTACTGTCAGACCAGTCTGATAGAGCAAATGCATCCGGCTGTCATCCCATGGCTCTTGGTTGGGGATCTTGGTCTTGCGGTAAGACCAAGTGGTGACCAGATTGTGTCCTGCCTTTTCTGTTTGAATGGCCACTCAAGGGAGATCCAGTTTCTAAATGCATAACAGTGGGCGCAGAGTATTCTTCTCATTCCCTTGCCATCACTCCTCAAAGCTACCTAAAGATTATACTCTTTATTTAGTTCTGAGGTAAAAGTTTTCT
>PTEX01000021.1:3474648-3514704 GCA_003342815.1 Eudromia elegans | reverse complement strand
AGTCCAATTCTTCTGAAGTTCTCCCAAAGGCAGTTTTAGAAAAGAAAAATCATTAAGTGATTGGTTGCAAGACAAGATACAGAGCACTGAAAAGGCAGGACATACTTGGGAGCGCACAATCCGTTTTTTCATGTTGTCAGAAGTCAGTAGTGTGATGCTGAGAAGTCCATTAGTCTTTGGAAGGAATGGCAGTTGGGGTAGCTCCAGCCATCCTTGCAACTGTTCATTTTAAGAACTGATTGAGAGCAGATGAGATCAAAAGTTAACATCTGCAGCTGTTTTCAACTGCTAAATCAGCACTCTGGAGCTGGTGAAGCAGTATTTTAGTGAAGGAGAAACACTTCCCTACTGGCAAGAGCAAATTTCAACGCCTGTAGCCCAATAGCACTCTTTCCGTTTGGGTTTCGGGACTGGATTTTTTTCTAAGTTGTAGAGCAACCTGGGAATATCTAGCAAGCAAGTAAAAAATCATGGAACTTTAAAATCTCCCTTTAAAGGATATTAAATTATTTCTTGGATAGCAGTGAATGTTGCTAGAAAATGTTAATATTTCTGCTTAAAATCTGAAGGAAATTTCTACTTTATCACAAATGGTCTGGCAAAAAATCAGAAAGCAAGAAATGGGACACTTGCTGTTGCTTAAAACAGTATTTCCTTTGAGAAGAGTTGGCCATAGATCTAGAGCAGAGTAAGGAAATGACCTGAAAAATAATCAACCTTGTGGAAACTATTGGAGACTTCATTAGGGAGACATTACAGGGAAGTAAAAGTAGAAGATCCAAAATGAAGAATGTCAAGGTGAAATCTTGGCTTGGTAGAAGATGATGAAAGCCAGATTTTCACTGATCTGAGACTGACATAAATTGGATTTCACTCTAGGTAACTCACGGTTTTGGAAAGGATGCTGTTAGCCAAAGTCTGCCTGCCGTGATTAGATGCAAGTTTCCATGTATGCACTGTACAAATACCTGCACAATAGCGGAATTGTAAATGCATTTGTTGGGAGGATCTGGAAATAAATGTGGTATCCTGCAACATAAGAAAGGAAAAAAAACATCTGGTACAGTGAGCATTACCACTAATAGATCTAAAATAGTAACTAAATTCTGTGCAAGCCAGTTTAAATTTTAAAATGGCAATGCTAAAACTGTAGCATGGAATTCTATCACTTTTAATTGGTAGAACTTCAGCATTATAGATTTTTGTTTTTTCATCTAATTTAGAGGACATGAGGCTGGTGAGTGTGCGACCCAAGGACCATCTGCACCATGTGCATTGTACCTGTTGATACCCTAGATAAGGTCATCCCACGTATTTTACTTGTACATTTCTCTGCACAGCTGAAATTGAAAGTTTGGGGGCTCTCGATATTAGTCACTTGGGACTTAGAGATCATAGTTCTATTAATAAAAATACAGTTACTGTTATAAATAACCATTTGTCAAGGGGAAGCTGCGTAGGAATTCATGATCTATAGTAGTTGGGCACGTGTCCTTAGCTGTAAGATATTAATTGTCCTGGACTATTATAATAGAGAAGTAGTCTAGTACCCTAGTAAGTTCTACTCTAAATAAGTTTATGGGAAACTGCATTGTTCTGCACACCTCAGGTGCCTGAGCTAAACAGAACTATGAAAAGAGGAACCCTCACTGGTTCTCTTGGTTCCAGGCAAGTCACCTCAACCTAACTACAGCATGTGCAGGACTTAGTTTAGCTCTTTCAGTAGAAGCAGTAGAAGAATTAGGTATTCTAAATCCTCATGGGCAGTGACTAATCTTTAATGGACAGGTAGTTTAAAACTAAGGCTTAGAAGCATTCGTATGGTCCAAAGTATTTGGGGTTGAATCTGATCCCGAGAGGCACTTGTGCTGGCTTTTGGTTGCCTGTGGAGCCATGTGGTTACCAACTCCTACTGACACTATCCTCAGCAAGGAGGGATAACCACCGCATCCCCGAGCTCCTCTGGGCCACGAGGCCTGAAACGGCTTGGGAATATTGTAAGGGAGGCTACGAGGAAAAGCAGATCTCTGAGTGCTGGAGTGGAAAATAAGTTACTACATTTCTTCAGCCTTTTTTGTCAGAGTTCTCAGTGAACCCTCAGTCATATTTAAGGATGCTTGAACGTTGCTGAGATCAGCATTAACGCTGCAAACGTTTCATTGCGTGCAGGGTTGAAAATGAAACTAATGTCGTTGGAGGGAGAATCAACATCTAGTGTTTCACTGTGGACATTTAACAAAGTCAATCTGACAGAGTTCAGTTGTGTGCTGAATGAGTGTTTGATAGGTAAGACTGCATGGGGAAAAGGCTCCTTCAACCTTATTGCTCCTCTTTTACCAGATTTTAAAGGTTCTTATGTGATAGTGTGGTATGTGTCACGCTTGGTAACACTAGCATTAGTTTTCCTGTCTCAGATGTGTTTTGTATGTATGATGAAATCTTTGTATATGGTTGCAAAGCGCTTGTGAAAGATGAAATGATCAGACAAAGGCAAAAAAGAAAAGCGATGTTTTCCTGTTGTGTGTTTGAGACAAATGCAAATATGCAGAGGTATATGCACACTTTGTGGTATTGCAGCAAACTTCTAATTCTGAAAATATACCAAGTTTGTAGACAGATTTGGTGGTTTGCGGTACTATTCCGCTTACCCTTGGAGAAGCATTGCCAGGCTTCTCTCGAGTGCCCATTAGTTCTTCAATTTAGGATTTAAGAGAGAGAAAGAGCTGGTCCTGAGGCTGGGATTGGAGCTATGCAGAACAGAGACAGAGGCACGTACAGACTTCTGTTTAATGAAGAATTGAAGACACAGATATTGATGAAATACTGCTTTTAGATTGATGAGCCTTATGTTGGGAGCTGGTTTTTAAATTAGTGTATGGTCTGGTAGGCCTGATAGAATTAAACCAACATATCAGGTAAAGAAATCTACACAGTAAATGGAAGCCTTTCTTCCCTGGATCTGCATAACTAGGAGTGTGCTGAAAGGTAACGTGCATAACCTGCTGTGTTTTGAAACCTTGATTGCCTCGTGGTATTCTGCATTATAGGCCATCTGTCTGAGAATGGCTCCCTGTGATGTGGTCACAGCGGCCACCCTGCGTGGTCCAGCAGCTCTCCCCTGTGTCAGAGCTCCAGCATTGCCTCTTGCAGGTTTTCCTGGTTAGTTTGAGAAGGGTAGTTCAAATGGACAACTCAGGTTAGTGATTTCATTTGTGATATTATTTCCATGTTTTTCGATCAGATGTTTCTCCTTAGGTCTTCAGAGATGCATTAGAGCCTATGTTTTACTGTGGAAAAGAACTTCACTAGTTGTAAGGACTCAGATCCAGCTACAGTCATCATGTTTCCTGTTGCAGCACATGCATTGTGTGTTGTTGATTTTCTATAAGGCTGTTTAACCTTTACTGTTTTAGGCCTTGATTCAATGTCTTATTAGTTAGGATTGTCATTGGTTTTTCCTTTTGGAAATATTTTCTGTCTTTTAACTTGTCATATGTACATGGTATGCTTATGTTTAATGGAGAAATATGTATCAGTGTTGTGAATATGGTTTTTTTTTTCCCTTTTTTTTGAGGGGATAGGCTCCCTACTCAGTGATCAGGGCAATTACAGCAGCTAGGAGAGACTAATAAAGGCTCTTTAGCAACAACAGAGGTTTAAAAGGAAACAACACGTTGTTTACTTTTGGGCACCACTTGGATCAGAAATGTGCCCTTTTCAGCAACACACTTCACAGCATGTTCCCAACCTCAGGCATGAGCTCCGCTGTGCAGTTGTGTGCATGTTTCTCCTCCCGTGGGAGCACACTTTTTTCTGGGGATGATAGGAATTTCTACTGTAAGTTGTGTAACCATGTTTCTGATGTGATAAGGCTATATTATTGGAAGCTAAGGGAAAGTCAGGAATGAAATCAAATGAGAGTGCAAGCCTGGCTTTGCAGGGTTTTTTCTGTGGGTGTATTATGCAGTGCTTTGGGCCCCAGATGTTCTGTGGTACATGACATCTTCAGACATGTGGAGTTTTTGAAAAATGAATTAGGTCTAGAGTTCTTCAGGGTGCAGATACCAGAAGAAGCATTTTTTGCAGTCAAATAGCACTGAGATTAATAATGAGGACTTTGTTAAGATAGACTTTATGTTTAAAAATAGTTATCACATCTGTTCTTCTGGTTAAAAAAGAAAAAGAAAAAAAAAGATTAATTTGGATTCCTCCTCTGAGAGAAGAAAAAAATAGCATTTAATCTCAAAGCTACTCATAATTTTATTCTTGGTTAAAAAAAAAAGATCAGAACTTAATATGAAAGAAAGGAATTTTCAGACAAAATAGTAGTTTTTTCAAGTGAAGAAGTTAGTGTGGGGGTTGTTCCCAGCTGAGATGTAGATGTTCAGAATATGCCTATGATTCTGTGAGAAATTTGGCAGAGAGGACTCCCTAGAGTCCGACTGGGCTGCAGCGGTGTTCAAAAATTGTGTTGGACAGACAGCCCAGGGAAGATTGAGTAAATTTTGAAATGTCTATTGTGACATTTTGCAGTTTCTTTCTGTACAATTTTAATGGATCAAATAAAATGCCATTTCATGTTAAACAGTGCTATGGAAGAGTAAACTTTATTTTAACAGGTAGTGAAGAATTAAAGCTCTCTTTTTATTAATTTGAAACTGGAGAAGAATGATGCAAAGAATATGAAAACAGGTGTGGTGGGAGAGGATTGGGTGCCACGCAGCCTGTGCTGGGCATGGGAATAGATGGCAGTGCAAAATTGAAACTCTTGGTTTGTAAATACTGCTGTAGATTCAGAATTGCAGGTCTCTCAGTTCTCAATAAGGAAATAAGGGGGATATGAATTAGATTTTTACCCCAAGAAATGTCTGGAAGATCAATGTGAAACAAGCTGAGCTTCTGACGTGTGCACCCTCAGACTTCTGGGCAGAAGACTAGTTCCTGTCTCTTGTACGGCCCATGTCTCATCTCGGGTAGAGATCCTGCTCTATTGTTATGTAAGCAAAGGACAGCTCACATGAAGACCATCCAGAAACTGCAGAGTGAAAGAAGGTTTTGCAAAGTTCCTCTTTAATATAGGAGATCTTCTGACTTGTTCTCTAAGACTTCATGGTTCTTCTAAGACTTCATTGACTAGCTGTGCCACACTGGTTGTGTTACCTACATTCCAGGAGCGATTTACTGAAATGATCTTAAAAATTTGGTGAGGAAGAACTGATATCCATAGGAAAGAACCAGCATACATATTTTTCAGAGTACACGTGCAGTTTTTGAAGAGTGGGAATTGAGGAGGCAGTGTCCCATGTTCTTCCATATTTTCATGCTCTAGTTAAAAATTTCTGTTTTCTGCCTAGCTGTAGCTGTGCTTCCTCCGTGATCACGGGGAGAACTGCAGTCTCTAGGTGAACGTCTTTGCATGCTTGACCTTACTTTTCTCATCTGTTGAATAGGACTAACAGTAAATTATTAACTTGTAAAATATCCCAAAAAAAAAAAAAAAAAAAAAACCAAAAAACTGTTTCATGACATCCTGAACATTGCTTCAGTTGGCAAGTTATACATGACAGTCATTTCTGTAACATCCTATTCAACGTGTTCCGAACTATCCTGAGGTGGAGTGGTGGAGATCCAAGCCAAAGGGTGGCATTAAAGTGTCCACAAATGGCCTTAAAAATTGCTGGTGTCACTAATCCCTTATTAGATGTAATGAGGCCCCTATTTCTTTTTGAATTGCCTTCATTAACCCGCGTCCTGTGTAACTTGGAGAGGCAGACTTTAAATGTCTTTGTTAACGGAGCAAGAGAGGTTGTTAGAGGTTAATCCCTGAAGCATGACATTTTTTTATGCAGCTATAAATTTATTTGCGTACATTAGAAATACAAATGGTTTAAAGTTCAGCCTTGCAGTCTGTCTGGAGCTTAAGTCAATGCACAATCCTGGCGGCTTTCCAGGCAGTGGTTGTGCCAGGTTGTGGGGCTGGTTTCCCTGGAGTGGCGGAGCTGAAGCTGTGGGACTCCGTGTGCTTTGAGCCAGGGCACTATTGAATTGGCAGTAGTCACACTCAGGCTTCACTTGTAAGAAAGTGCTTCAGTGCATCCAAGTTGGCCTTTCAGCAACAAAACACTTACAAGAACATAAAACTGTGTCTTTCTTAGATCTGTCATGGCAACCTGGTAGAAAAAATCTATTTTTCTTTTGAAGAGTGAGTGGTTTTGAGTTATGCAGACAGCTGATGTGGTAATATTTGATCCTCCTTTGACTTGTTTCTTGTTGCTATAAGCTCTGTCCTTTCCAACATGTACTGGTCTGTGTCAAAGTGCAGAATTCAGTTCCTCCTCTGTTGCTTTTAAAACAGGTGGAAACGTATCCGCTGGGGCATAGATTATGCTGGAGCACAGTTCAGTGCTGTTGCCAAATGGAAAAGGAGAGACAAGCTGCAAAGGTTCAAATCCACTATCTGTGTCAAGTGGCAAAAATAAATATCTTCTTCCCATCTAAATCTCCCACATCAAATCTGTCCTCACTGTTTTATATATGGTAAACTCTCATGCTAAGCCATCTGTGGACCATCTGACTGCACAACTTCCCCTTCCTTGGCCTTCTCAGCCTGCGTGTTCGAGGCACGTGTAGCAGTGCCATCCTAACAGGTTCCACACACAGCCCCTTCCAAATGGGAGGCTCGCGGGTGCGTTAGCTTCTGTCAGACGAACCTGAGCAGAGAATCCCTTCTCTTGTGGTTACCTGAAGATATGAAGGTGCAAAGCTGAGCGATTTCTTTTACCAGAAGACAGGTTGGTGCGTGAGGAAGGTGAGAATCTACGTATGCATTACATGCCTGCACTTTTTTGGAAATAGGACTTTGCTTCCTGTTGCACACTTAGCATCTGTTTATCCCCCTTTCAGTATAATTAGTTTAGATTTTGATGCAAGAATTCAATTTAGATTGGAAAGCTGGAGGTTATCTCTTCTCTTGAGGCAGGAAGGACTCAGAGCAGGACAGCCTGGGAGGTGAAGGAGACACAGAATCATAGAATGGTTGAGGTTGGAAGGAACCTCTAGAGAACATCTAGTCCAACCCCCCTGCAGACGCAGGGTCACCTAGACAAGGGGCTACTCTGTGTGCTGGGTCGCTGGAGGAGGAGAACACGCTCCAACCTGTCACAAGGCACGATGTTTCAGTCTGCCGGTGCTGCCATGTCTTCATGTTTGGAGGATGGGCTGGCCTGGCCCCTGCAGCCAAGCTCTCCCGGATTCCGCTGCCTCCACTCCTGCTCAAGGCCGGTGACAACTTTTGTCCTGCCTGTTTGTTGTCCCCACCCCGGGAGATGTTGGCCCCGGGGAGGTCTGGGGAGGAGCACAGCAGGGTGTAAAGACGAAAGTGCTCTTAGAAACGTATACCCAGTGAGCCCTGCTGGGGAGGAACAACAGTGTAAATGCGTTCTTGAAATAGTTTTTAGACATTAAATATTACATAGAGATTTAAAATATACAATCTTATTTATTATGTGCTAATACTCTGACAGCATTATATAATTACTGGCAGAGTAAGATTGCATACAATTCTGTGAGAGTTATGGGATGACTGAAATACCTGTGTAGTTTATCCATTCCTGTCTGTTAGAGTGGTGGAAACTTTCTTTTGAAATGTGTGTGGGAGCAAATGAAGCCCCCACATCTGGATCCTGCAGTGGTTTTTGCCTGTTGGGTAGGGGAGCATTTTGTTTTCTAGGAAATGTTTTTCTGACTCTGCATCCTTAAACAAGGTAAGTTATTTTCACACTCTAGTGATGCTATAAGTCATATTGAAGAATGTCAATATCTTGTGGGTTTTAATAAGCCATAAAGTAAAAGGTAGTAACATGACTTACCTAGCTCTGAGCAGAACTGCACATCTGTGAGGAACAGAGCTCTTAACAAGCTGCACATTCAAGTAATCATTTTCTTATTCTCCTCTTCACTCCTCAATGGATTTTTATTTTGGGTCTCTCTTTCTTTTCGTGGTTGCTAAGAAAAGAGTTATACTGAAAAACTATAAATATACACAGCACTGGTGACATCTTGGTCACTTCACTCAGACAAAACTTTCTGTATTTCTGTCTTGTGTGTTCTGCAACCTAAGGTAAGTACTCCAAGATTGTTTTTAAGATGTTTGCTTGTACGCTGTAAAGCGATTTACAGTTTTAATGGCTAGAAATGCATGCTACTTACATGTAGCTATGACTTCTGCTCATGTTCTCCTTAGCTCCTAAAACCAGCTATATTCTAAGCCAAACCCAGCAGTCCTTACCAGGCAAAACTCCTTTCATTGGCTTCAGTGGGAGTTTTGCCTAAGTAAAGACTGAAGGATTTAGATCACCAAACTTAGAACATGGAGTTTTCTATAAACTTGGTTTGGATTGCACTGAAGACAGTGGGTATGTGAAGCAAAAAGGAAACACACTTCTTTCTACAATAATTTCAGCCCTGTTAGTGATGAAGTTAAAAGCATTCCTTCTGAGAATGCCTGGCTTCTGAACACTGCCAGTGTCTGGGACTGGGGACGCCGAGAATTACGTTTGGAATTCTTTGTACTCAAGTCCTGCCAAGTTTAAGGAGATACTCTTTAATGAATTAGAATAAGTATTAGTATGGGCCATGTTTTTGTCATGTGGTAACAGAATGGGTGTCCTGTGAAAAACAACAGCATACTTGCTTTCTCTTGCTTTAAGTTTAAAACAAAGACTTACTTGTATAGATAGCCCACAAACACACAAAGCGTGAACAAAGTCCAGGAAATCTTTATTTATTTACGCAGAATGATAAATATACAAAAAGTCCATCTTACGATTGTTTATTGCTTACAGCTTGTTTAAAAAGTTTCTTCAGTAATATACAGTCAGGACTATTCATCACAGTACATAATGACTCAGGTACCTGGCTAAGGATATCACTTTTATTCAACAAGGCAAAAATAAGCATAAAATTACTGTACTAAATCAGAATGATGATATTTTACACCTACTTTTTATCCTGGTGCATCCAAGCAAAGTGCAGGGTATTGGAGAAGCAAACCTATAGAGTATATAAGATCAAAGAATTGTTATAGTTGGAAAAGACCTTTAAGATCATTGAGTCCAGCCATAACACCATCCCTGCTAGGCCATGTCCCTAGGCACCTCATCTACACTTTCCATGAACGCTGCTGCGGATGGGGGACTCTACCACTGCTCTGGGCAGCCTCTTCCAATACTTGACCACTCTTTCCATGTAGAAATTCTTCCTAATGTCTAACCTGAACCTGGTGCAATGTGAGGCCATTTCCTCTTATCCTCTCCGTAGTTATTCTGGAGAAGAGATCAGCCCCAGCCTCACTACAGCCTCCTTTCAGGTAGGTATAGACAGTGATAAGGTCTCACCGAGCCTCCTTTTCTGCAGACTAAATAACCCCAGCTCCCTCAGCTGCTGCTCCTAAGGTCTCTGCTCCAACCCCTTCACCAGCTTCACTGCCCTTCTCTGGACATGCTAAATAAATAGCAGAAACTCAGCAGTGACATCTTCTTAGATACCTAGTACCAGAGAACCATCAAGTTCAGTGTTAAACAGTGTGTGAGGCCTGAGATTCATCATATGAAATCAGTTCCTGTGCTTGCTTGCTGGTTGAGCCTGGGCCCATTATAAATGTGGCTTGTTGAGATATTAGGGAGGGCCAAGACGGTGGTTGATAGGAATTGCACATGAGTGTTTGCTTTAGCAGGAGCAGATTATCTGCTCTCCTGACTGGTGGTTAGATTAGGTACCACTCTAGCCGTAATCTGTGGTATTCAGCATAGCCTTGGAGAATGCAAAGGAATGTGAAAACAGAAAGGAGAAAAGTTCATGAGACCTCATGCTGAACCCTGGCATCCTGAAACTCTGCCTCTGGATATAAATCCTGCGGTGTGTCCTGTGGCCAAAGCTCGGAGAAAGGGAAGTCTGCCAGGGAGGTCTGGAGCCACACAGGACTGTAGGGAGGGGATAGAAGGGCTGGATCTAAACCAGCATAGTTTATTCAGGCCTGCAGATTTCACAGTCCCTTTTAAAGAGTGTACTTCAGCCCAAACTCCTTGTTACTGTTAGGCAGACTTTGAAGATTTGTGTGTCAGAACTTCAAAGTGCTGCTAATTTTGCTCTAGGGTAGAGAAGAGAATATTTTGACTCTTTCTTAATCCTAGCATCAGGTTTCTAACATTCTCTCTGTACGCCTGCTACAAATGACTTTATAGTGAGTCTGGGTATGCTTCGTATTCAGAATAATAGAAATCGTCTGTTAGAAGAGTGAGCTTCAGGTACGGGCAAACGGACTGTGTCCTGACTTCCTTGAATTGTAACCTGCTTGTAGGAAAACCTGTTAGTAGGAAACATCATATGGAGGCTTTTTTGTAGCTCCATATGAAATGGTGCTTACAATCTGGGCTAAGTTCTAGGGAAAGAAAATACTCAAAAGGTAGTAGTGTAAGCTTGTAATGGGTCAAATTCTGCAGTGTTTGTAAGGTTTCCTGCTGTTTAGAAATCTAAGCTGCTTACTTAAAACTCCGTGAACTTGCTGCTCATTGGTTCAGGTCAGTGCCAGCAGAGGAGCGGGGAACAGCCTAGCGAAAAAGTAGTTTAAGAATATGTCTGTAAAGAGTAAGGAGAAGTCGCCAAGCACATGAGTCAGTCAGTTGCAAGTCAAACATCTACTATCTGATGAAAGGAGTGATGTTGGGAAACGAGTGTTGACTGTTCAGGAAACAAAGATTAATTTTTGGTCGACCGAAAAACAAACAGGACTTGCAGTAAGTCTCCAAAGAGGGAGGAAAGGACTTGGAAAATGCTCTCTGTCTGTTAAATCTCAACCTTAAAATTCCAGACTCCTATTTAGGCTTGACTGAATTTAGAAACTTGAGATAGATCCTGAATTCAACAGTGAGCAGAATGGGAGTAGTAGGTGACGTGCTTTGTATTCTGATACTTCGTTAAGAGTAAAGTTGTGCCTGATGTAGTATCAAAATGGTAATTCACATAAGGTGATAAATGCATTCTACCTCCTAAATGCTAGCAGGTATTTTAAATTGTTTTAATTTTATTGTAATAGTAGACAGATGGTCTAGTTGCTTAAAACTATCCAAGGCTGACAAAGTAAGGGGAAAAGGATGTGTAGAGGGAAGTTTTCCATAGAGAGTCTTTGCCGTAACTCGTTTCCCAGCAGTGGCACCCAGAATGCTGCGTCCTCCTGAGGAGGTTTTCCCTAGTTTTAGGCAGATGGGCAGTGTGCAGCTCTCGGAGGTCCTAGAGCAGTTCACGCCTCTCTGTTGCTGAGTTCCTGTCTGCTGCTTTGCAGAGGTCAGGCATAAATACTTTACAAAGACAACCTCCTATGGCAACCAGTGTAAAATTTCCAAAAGGCTGGAAAATTCTTCCATGCTACCTCATGAATAGTAGATAAAGGGTGGCCTTCGTGTGAACTGTTTTTCCTGATTTTTCTTTTCACTTCTGTCTTTCACTGGGGCTAAGATTAAAAGGATTACGGATAACAAAGGCAATTTCTTTAGCAAGCTCTTGAACACTAATGCAGATACCTCTTTTTGTCAGACTTAAGCCACGGAAGCCACTTGCTTCACTTCCTTTTTCATTAAAGTTTCAGTAGATATTAATCTTGCAATCACAGTAAATGGAATCTGAACTTATTGGTTAAGCACTTTAATTGCTATAAAGGATTTAACTGCCTGACCAGCCTATTCAGCTTTACACTAGCATCATCCTTTAAGCTGTTAGGTAGCTATTAGATGCTGTAGATGGACTCATTAAGTTCGTAACTGTTCTTTTGCAGTCTGCCTCAGCAACTTGGATACTAGCACAGCCCTAATCGAGGTTTGCTGCATTTTTTTGAATGCTGCAGTAGCTTTCAAATAAGTGTTCTGGAAGACCAGGACAGATGCTGGATTCTTGGCTGTTAGGAACACATGTCTTTGCATCAGCTGGGAATACGGCTGATGCAGAGCTTTTGCTGAAACTTAAAACTCACAGTAGTCTGCTGATCCCCTTGCAGAGGTATCACCCTTTGGTAGTTAAGAGGTAAGTAAAACTGCCAGGAATATGTCAAATAGTATTTTTTGGGTTTACTAAGGTTTCAGCAGATAGTACATTAGAATTTTAAACCCATGGATGAGTTTTATTTCAAGAATAACTAGTCATATTCTGCTTCTTAAGCATGATAGCTTGGCTGTGTGTGACACATCAGTTCCACTGACGTCACAAACTGTGCACTAAGAGGGGCGGATATATTGTAATCTTTGTTAGTTTTTGTGATTCCTACATATTCCTGCCAGAATACATGGATTCAGAAAGAACATCATAATTGCAGTAGCAATATTACTAAGATTTGAAAGCCTCCTTGTTAAGTCAGAAAAGGAGCACAGAGCTTTGATGGTATTTCATTATTTACCGTAAATATGTATCATATTCTGCTAGTCTCTGAAGCAATTTAAACCAACAAATGATGCACAGTCATAGAAAGAAGGTCAGCCAGCATATATATGCAGCAGTTTGTGTATTAGGAAGCGGACAATACATTAGGAGAACTATATTTTAAATGTTTAGATGTAGGAAGCTGAGCCAACAAAACTCAGTACAGCATCTTACGGAAGAGAAGGGTGATTTTATTCAATAAAATATCTAAGCATCTTGATTTTATGGCTCTAGTTCATGTTACATCGTCTTGAACACCAAGACATATATGGCCAGGTGTGGCCAGGATCATTTCAGTGCAGCATGGAGGAAAAGGGATGCTGGTTGTGGAGCCCTTGAGAGTTCTTGTGGTTGATCATGAAGAAGATTCTGGAGAGACCTCTCCTAAAGCCTAGGAGTCAAGAACAAATGCAAAGTGTTTTTTTGACTCAACATCTCACTTCAGCCTCCCTAAATTCTAGGCAGGATCCTGCACGTTGTCTGTTTCCATGTCAGGAGTAACGTCACAGCTGGAGGGATGAGTAAGATGTGTTGCGGCCAGGCTAGCGTCCTCCCTGGTTAGGAGGCAGGGTCATCTCTTCTGGGGTCGTGCTGAAGTGCAGGCTTTCTGGTCACGATGTGAATGTTATGTTCCTCAATTTTATTTTAAGGAGCCGTGTCCCATGTTACCAACATTTTTTTGGGACATTTTATTAATTGTTCCTTGAAGACTAATTCCGTTCTTTTGATAGGTGTAGCATGTCAGCTGACACCAGAACGGAGTCCAGCCTCTGCAGTTTGCTCAGTCGTTTCTCTCAGTATATCCACTGCAGGACTAATCACCGATCTTCTCATTTTCTTGCTTTACCCAAAAAATATTTTACCTCAGCCAGGACTGAAATCTCTATAGTCTTTCCTGATTTCATAGCCAACTTGTGGCAATTAAAAGCACAGTGTCACAATATTATGCAGCCTACCGGAATTGCTTTGCTACATTTTGGTAATTTCTTGTCTACAACAGCTCTTAGAAGAACAGCATTGTGTTATTTGCCTCTATCTGCCTCTGAAATTTCATGAAAACTGGACTATTTGGCATATTTTCTTTATCAGTTTTATTTGTATAGTTTTTGTAATATGTAGAGGTTAAAAAACGCACCTGTGTTGCCTCACTGCGGCTCCGGAGCAAGTAACTATGATTAGAGTAAGGATTTTTCAGCAGATTAGTGATAGCTTACTGATAGCAGTTCAAATACACCTTGGGGAGTTTTGCCATGAGAACCTTCTACACATTTTGGTAGTGCTCCTGGATTCTTTTAAGGATTAAAGATCTGCTCATCCCGTGACTTTCCAGTTTTGGAGCTGTTTAAAGTAAAACCAGAGATGCTCTTCTGCAGACTATTTTGTAGGACTGGTGACCCAGATTGTATGGAATTGTGATGCTTGAGGTTTAAACAGCCTTAGTTGCATTTTAGTGCTGCGATTGTATTTTAACAGGCCATTGAGGACTAGCTGATGTAGTTCTAGCTCAGTTTTTCCCAGAGACTTTGGATTGGTCTTTGATGGAAGCTCATTTTACTTGCTTTGTACAGTTTTCATTTCTTTTTCCTACCTTTGTGCTCATATTTTCTTTCGCCTCTTAGTTGTTAGGAGTTCTTAAGTTCTTTGTTAAGTTACTGCAAGTTTCCATTTTGTCACGAGTTTTCAGCCTCCCTTTCCTGAAAAGCTGCTTCGTGGATCCTTAGGTACACAGAAACCTGTCCTTAAGCCCTGCTCCGGTTGAAACCAACTGCGCACTGCACATGTGGTAGGTTCACGGGGAAGAGCTGGGGAGAGTGGGGCATGCTCAGATGTGACTGCATCCCTGTCGAGGCTAGTGATGACAGTGTCCTAATGGAAAACTTGGTTCCCTTGGGCCACCCTTGCAGAGATCTGCTGGGAAAGTTCAGTAGCTCCCATTCCTGTACCCCTGGGGCGTCCTGCCCAGCCGCGCGCAAGCAGCTCCCCCAGGCCACGGCGGAGCCACCTGCAAGTCATCCATCCCCCTTGCGTTTTTGAGTATTTACCAAGATGGGAAGGCAGGAAAATGGGTGCTTGCAAACAGTGTTTGCACATTTGATTTAGGATGTTGATCTGATCTAACAGGAAATACAGTTGCCAGAATTCTGTGCCGTGTACTAAATCATGAATTTGTTCCAAGTGGAAATTCACCTTTTTTTCCTTTTCTTCCTTTTCAAATAGGGGACCAAACTGTGTGTTCTCTTGACTGATTCTTTCCATGCTTGACATTGATATTTTATTGGCCGTTTTCTTATATCCTTTGGCTGTTTCACTTAAGTGGAAAAAAATAATTGTGCCAGAAAAACTAACTGCCCTTCTGCTACCTGCTGCTGTAGCTACTTGTTTTGCACTATGTTGAAAGAACAGGGTTTAATTGCTCTTTTTATGCCAAATGATTTGGGGCATATTGCAAGGCTTAATTGAGGAAATGATTCGGGACTTTTTCTCTTGACTTAAATGCATAAATGTGGGTGGATGCTATAGTTAAAATCTCTTTTTACATGAACTGATTATTAAGTTTTTTATGAACTGACAGCATGAAATATCTTGCGGCATCTTGCTAGGTAAGACTTTAGTTTTGCCAGTGAGAATGGTGTAAGGATGGGACTAAGGTGACACCAGCAGACCACTGATGGGCACTTGCAAGTTGAATTCTTCCTTGCAGAGTTGAATTGTTTTGAGCTGTTTCATCTCCCCAATCATTTTGAGTTCTGTGAGATTTGCTTGTATAAATGTGAGTAAAACTTGGCATAGAGTGTGTGTCACACTTCATCTCTGCCAGATGTTTGAGTTTTTCTTACACTGTATTCATTATTGTGTATATTCAAATACCTGGATTGCCTGTCGGGTCCTCCCCGCTGCAGGAGCTGGCTTACCCAAGAGATCAGTTGTACTTGTGCTATAAAGAGATTTCACATGATAACAGCAGTGGAGTGGTAGTAGCCAGGGCTTCAGTGTGTCAGGTAACAACACAGCCCAAGTCTCTTGCATGATTTTCTCTTTGACTGCTAATCTATGTTAGGCATCTTTAGCTGAACTGATCTTAATGTAGGCTGTGAATATATTCTTTATTTGGATGTTGACAATTTATTTCAAGTTTCTTATGCCTTTGTCTAAATAGATACTTACAGCAAGGATTTATTATTATTAAATACAATTTCTATTTCAGATTCAGAGAGAAATTGTAGGCAAGTTGGAATCTGCTTGAGATACCAAAGTCGTGCTAAAAATCAGTCTTAGCTCCATTTTGATGGATAGCATCATAGTTGTCTGGGATGTCTGGCTGGTTGTCAGAGCATGTGCATTGTTAATTTTGTGACAGGCTTTTGTATTTACCATGGACCGTTGAAATTGCTGTATCACTGTAAATATCTGTCCATTGGCTTCCGACTAGTTCAATAAATCAGACCAAAGGCACTGGGAAGTTTCACTAGGTGGTACGAACATCTCACTAACTGAGTGTTAATATGGAAAAGCATTGTTTTCCATAGATTTTTGACTCGTTAAGAAATCTTTGTCTCAATAAAGGAAGTACTTGACTTTAGTGCATTAGTACATAGAGAAATGCGTTTAAAAGGTTAACCGTGTGCGTCCTGAAAACAATGTTTTTGCCAAATAAACAAGCAGATGTTGCCGTGATAAGATAGAGAGAAGACTGGAGAAAAGCACCAAGGATTGAAAAGGAATAGAGCTGGGTGCTTCACAGCTCCTGGCAGAGTGATGGCTTCACCTTCAGGCCACTGAAGATGGATACTTAGAGCTAAACTACAGTTTTCTGTCTGAAGTGCTCACTGGCAGAATAATTAATTTGAGAAAAAAGAGGCAGAGTTAAATGGATAAAAATCTTAAATTTAGGGCCAAATGAAATGGCATATTTACTTCCAGCAGAGTTTTAAATGAGGATGCGCCTGGTGTACAACTCTGATATTACTTTGGCTTCTTGAGGAGTACTTCACAAGCAGTCAGAGTGCAGAGAGCYGGCAAGTTGGGTTCCTCAAAGAGCTCTTCCTGTGATTTTGCAGGGGATGGGGAACGGGCAGACGACGAGGTCAATCCCAGCTGCTGGGGCTTGGCACAGGCAACGTGCAGTAATCGCAGCTGGGAGTTCAGCGGTAGTTGGGGTGAGAGATGCTAAAACATCTGAAAAACGGCTGAAACTGAGATTACTGTGCATAACTGTTGCCATAGCATGAGTGACTGCGAGAATATCTCTTAATCCTGGTGGCCAGCCTAATTTAATAACGGGTGGATTATATATTCTGAGAATGGAAGATCTGTGTGGCAAGTTCACTAGATTCTATTTTTCTGTGTAGAAATGAAACTAGGAAAACAGCTCCCAGGGGTGCATGATGAGAAATCCTTGAATACACAGCTCAGCTATCCCTGCGCAGCGCGTTGGTGCTGCCTAATCCCCTGACCCCTGTGCAGTGGTTGAAATGGCCTCTGTCTAGGGCTAATGCTGCCCACCTGCGGCTGGAAGTGCTGGACTTGGGCCCTGAAGATTGGGGCAGCTCTGCATGTTGGTAATGCGAGTTGTGGCTTAATTAAACCAGGGCAGGATGTGCGGAGAAACCTCAGTGAAGCAGATCCCTCCCCAGCAGGACTGGTTGGTGACTCTTGCATGTGAAGCAAGCTGGAGAGAAGGGCTCCTGAGGAGGGCTCAGGGAGAGCCCTGTGTCTGTACCCACCAACCTGTCCGCACATGCATAAACCTAAGGATGTCCTGGAGCGCAGCCATGTGGTCTTGATAGCTGCCCAGGGCAACCCCTGAGGAGCCTGGAGCTGCCGGGAAGGCAGAGTGGGACCGAGACTGCCCGCTGCACCCTGCTGCCCGCCCTGCTCGGCCTGCTCGCCCAGCAGAGCCCCCAGGGCACTCCTCGCTCTGCCTCGGCACGCGACAGGGCACAGGAGTCTTTCCTGGACCTCTAACCACCTCAGTGGCCGGTCAGACCTTTCCACAAAGCGGTGGCATTTTTTGCTCCTGAGAGACAAGGTTGTGTAGCTGGTGACACCGCTCCACTTGATTGCTCCTGGGGCTGCGTACGTCTATATCCGTGTGTTTCGGAGCACTTCTAGCTCTGGTACTCAGGCATGGGGAATTAATACAGGGTTTGTGGGTTTGTGCAGGGCAAAAGAAGGCGAGTGTATAATGCACAGTTAGATTGTGGGGGTGACGTTCTCCAGAATCATCCTATGAGCTTTCATAGGTTTTTGAAGAAGAAAGACTGAGGGGGTGGATGCAGCTCGTGTGGGCTGAGCTGCCAGCCAGTCACGCACCCTTGACCCTGTCCTGCAGAAAGCGCTTTCTCTAGTCATCCTACAGCCTCCATCCTGTCTCCCATCGATTGTCCCTTAACTGTCATGTATGAACACAATACAGCTGATAAAATGCAGCGTTTCTGAGCTCTTCCTCCTGCCTCGGTGATGGAATAAGATCTGCTGTGGTAGTCACGGCCGTGCCTGAGTGACAGGGCAATGGCAAGTAAAGTCCTGGATGCCCTTGAAACTCTGCAGCGTGCACGGTGTGGCTGGGATGGGGTTCGAGAGCGCGGTGCTGCTGAACTCCTAAGAAGCCAGTGTTGGCAAAGTATCATGGGGATATTTAGAGGGTTAAATCGTGGCTGCAGATGGACATAATGCTACAAGAGAAGGTGGCATTTCTCAATGAGATGGTTTATGTAAGTTACTTTGAAAATGTAGCTGTAAGACACTGATTTCTGTGTGATCCTGTTTTGGGGAAATGAAATGTATTTATTTATTCGTTTTTTTTAAGGAAATCAGCTTGTTTCAAGTACCTGGCAAGGAAATTTTCAGTGTGGATTGTTAAGGTTCCTCAAAGATAGAATCATGTGAAAACACCAGGGATATATCTTAGAGTTAGAAAATATTAGTGTTTACCATGGTTACAGCTCTACCTGTAGTTTGTTCTGGCTAAATCACAGCTAGCAAGATTGCTGGAGTTGAAACTGCATCAGTGCAATTAGCCCTAGAAGGGGGTGCCCTGGATGGAGAGGAAGCGACGCTGGGCTGAGTAGCAGGGTCAGGGCAGAGCCTCTCCCCAGCCAAGGTCCCCCTGGTTGCCCCTGCTTGAGCCCTGCACCTCCTTGTTCTGAGCAGCACATTCCAGGTGTAATAAGTGTAATTTGGCGCTTGGAGAGAGGAAAAAATTATTTATATAATTAAATAAAAGAAATTAATTAATCCTGTCTTGAGAGATACTAGAGAAAACTGGTTTCGGTGCTACTTTTTTTTTGTGAGCAACCTAGCGGGTAAAAATAAATGTATGCAGTTGTAGGGGGGACTGATGAGTAAGTGTTTATTACACAGATATATTCTGGCAGTGTTAGTTGCTGTTGCAAGATCAGACATCTATCCTTAAAATATTTTGCTGCTTGAAGGTTTTTCTTTACCTTGAAATAAAGCCAAGTTGCTTCCTTCATAAAGGAGAACACTTGAATAAACATAACCCTAGTAGAAAGCCAGTTGGGACTAGTCTACTGGCAATGGCCGGAGTCCCTTTCACGTTGGGAATTATTAAACAATGAATCTTACTTCCTCCAGCTCAAAGGTAGCTCACCAAGTTTAGCCCTGGAAGTTGTAGCTTTTTGAATTATTAAGCAGCACAGAAAAAGCAGTTTGCAAGAATATTACATTAGATCACTTTTATGGTTAGCGTCATTTTCATAAAATAAAGTGTATTCTTTCTTTTAATTTCACTCTTGCAAAACATACAAGTATCCGCTAAACACAGTGATTTCATGAATTGACCTGGGACAGGAATATTAAGATGGAGAATTTGCCTTTTATTTGTTTTCAGCTATGGAAATGTGCAAGGTCAAAGGCATGCTTATAACAGCAGCTTTAAAAAACTTTTGCTTATTTTTAAGGGCTCTTGTTGCTGACCTTGAGCCTTGACACATCTGGAGAGATGACTGGTAGCAGTTTTATCCAATGTCGGTAAAACCTCCTTTAGATTTACCTGATTTAGTACTTCACTGACATAACCAGAGAAAGGAAGAATACTGAAGATTGAATAACTAGCATTAGTTCGACTCTAACATGACTTGATTCATCCAGTATAATTCATATGGCATAGTTCAGGAAGCAAAACACTGACTCCATGCAACTGTGAACTGTTTTTCTTAATTCCAGCAAGAGAAATTTTCAGCATTCATCTTCCTTGAAAGATAATGCAGGATTTAACCCATACATATATGTAGATGATGAAAGGCTTTGGTAACCACCACACGTTTCTAACATGTGTTTTAGCAGAACACGACATGTACATTTAACTTAAAGCATATAAGCAAACCTGTCTTCTCCAAGCACATTATTTAAGTTTAGAATTTCGTCCGATTTAGGCATGCTCTAYTGAATGCAGATTGGATTATTTCCTTGCCTGAAGTTAACACTTAACTCTATGCTGAGTGGAAACATTTATTACTCTTATCTCTGTTCAAGCAAACTCCAAACAAGTACTTTCTTGAAAGTCTGTTTTGATTTTTGCTGCAAATACATTAATAAGACAAAAATATATGTGCCTATTCTGCCTGTCTAATCCTTTTAATTCTTGTCTTTTAACATGCTCAGATTCCACCTGCCAAGCAAATGGATATATTTGCAAGATACCTTTCAGTAATGCCTGTCATTTTTAGTACTCATACTTCTGTGAAAATTTTATCTTCTGATTTAAATTTTAGTCTAATTGTGACAGTTGCTTGTTTCCAATGTAAAGATAAATGGCCTCCAAATATTTTTGAATAGTGGGAAGGTGACAAACACGACATCTCCCTGTCATAAGAATGGCAGCAACAGTCACAAGAGCTGAAAGAGTGAAAAGTCTTCTGTGTTTAAGAACTGTATGCAATGTCTGTAGTGAGAGCCATTGCCTTAGCAGGAAAAAGCATTTAGGAGTAAAAACCAAGATTCCAGCTAACAAAATAAGTGTTATGTTGAAAGCAAAACATTTTTAATAAATGGTTTAGGTTACCTAGGTACAAACTCAGCCTATCGGAGGCTAAATGATTTCAAGACTCTTAGCTTCACCTCATCATCCCTGATGGTGAACAGGAATTTTTCCTAACCAGAACCTTCATTTTCAGAGTCTGCCAAGATGCCCAAATTAAAGGATTTTCACATTGTTATTCAGATGGAAGTGATTCAGGAATTGAAAAACCAAACCAGAACGGAAGAAATTTAGTTGATTTGGGCTACGTTGTGTTTATTATTTAGCTGCTTTTAGGCATTTTGCACACGCATGGGTATGTCTGCAAGTGAAGGGTTGTCCCACGAAGATGCAGGTAGGTTTTACTGCCACTGTTATCTGACAAGAGAAAACCAATGGTTTTCTTTTATTAATATCTGCCACATTTCTGAAATAGAAGCATGAAACCCCTGCTGTGTGATTTCAGTATTCTTCTAAAGTTTTAGGACTGAAAAGACCATACTAAGAAATATGCTCTGGGACTGCTTTCAGTGCATCAGTGAAGCGCGTGCCTGTCGTCGTGTTCACGGTGAGAGGCTTGCCATGGTTTTTCGTAGTGATGGAACAGATTTGGAAAAAAAGCCATGCCCCTGCTTTGGAGTATGGTGGGAGATTGGTGTACAACAGCTAACTGTAAAAATAGAAGGGTAGTCCAGCCATTATAAATGGTTTTAGTGCCTCGATGGTGAAATCAGTGCTTTAGGCATTCAGTCACGGATATGTATCCTTGGCTTTGTTCTCCTGGGTGGCCTACAAATGCAGCCAGTCATAATTATTTTCCAAAAGGGAATGTTAATTCCCAAACACTGCCTTTTCCTTGGCTGTACAGTTTCTGCGTGCCGAACTGTGAGGTCTCTCTGCAGGACTGGCCTGGTCCCCGTCTTCTCATCTCTGCTGCAGCTCATCCTACCTGTGCCCAGGAAATGACCCTTGTTATTGACTGGGCTCATGACGCTTGCCCAGGATTTACAGGCACTGGGTTAGCGTGACCAAACAGGAGTGGGCTGTACGGTACGGTTCGACTGACAGGGAGGCACCGAAAACTCATGGGTACTAGTTACTTCAAGAAATTTTGAATTAGAAATAAGGTAAATTTCTGTTTAATCTGCAGTGCAGTGTGCACTGTAATTATTTTACTGGATTCTTTTGGCTGGAATTTAGKTTTTTTTCCCAAGGTTATGAGTCTTCATATGGAAATAGTTTTAAAGAGGACAGATGTATTTCTTTCACAAAGAAATGAGTTTTTCCGTTTACTGAATTTCCCAAGTTTAGGATTTCCAGTGAACTATACTGTCTGGAAATAATAGAGAAAAAATATGCCCATGTATATGTAATGTGTTATCAGCATATGAACAGCTTTGCTAGAAAGCAGACTTCTGTGTTTAGGAAAGGCCAGATCGCTTAGTCGTGTTACTGAAATGCCCGAGTTACCTGGACTCCTACATGTATCTGTCTGCCCTGAGAGGAAGCTGTTTCTTCATTCCCTGTCCATTCTCACTCTCCTCCTCCATAAGCAGGAGGTCTGGAAGTGAGGCTGCCATGGCCCGGAGGGTTTTCCTGACTAGTGGCGTGCTCATGGTTTCGATCTGACTCAGTGAGCTCAGTGAGTGCTCAATGAGCTGAGGTTTGGAGATGGAACATTGCCCTGGAGCACCAAGTATTACCTGGGGACTGGATGTTAGTCAGCTTAGGAGGTAACCTAAAATTCTGAAGCTGTTTAGAAGCAAATGAACTAAAAAAAATCACATAAGCAGCTAGAAGAGTAAGTATGTGCATGTAGGGAAGCTRTGGGGGTCTCTTCTTTCTCCCTGTGGAAAGTCAGACGCCAGGAGGAAGGCTGGGCTGATGAGGTGCATGCAGAAAGGGGAACATAGCATAAGACTGCTGTAGGGGATTAGTTTTCTTCCTTCCAGTTTCCATAACTTACTGTCTTTACATTGTGTTTTGACAGATGAAGTATGAAAACAATAGAACTAGTGCTTATCCTATGGCATGTCCCAGGCACAGAGCTGTGTGGAGCAGGTAGAGAACCGGTAGAGGAGCATTTAGTAGCTCATAAACACAGCAGCCACAGGACGAGCACATGTAAAAGATACTTAATATTTTTCTGTTAAAATAGTGGAAGCTCTTTCAGCATTACAGGAGGTACCTGCTGAAACGTGGTGTTTGTGGTCCTTTTGGAAGTCTTTGACAGTTGTTTGTTTTAAAGCAAAACTAATGTGGTGACAAAATAAGAAAAAATGGATTGAAGATGAGCATGAGATTTTTCCTCTTCTGCCCTTGACACATTTTGTGGACTTTTCCATGGATTTTTGTCTGTGGGTAGATAGAGGGGATAGGACACAGTTTCTGTGAGTTATCAAATGAGTGGATGATTAGAAGCAACTTACTGGCATGGAAATAACTGCTCTCCGGGGTACTAAAAATTGTATTTTCACCATGTTGAAAATTTTGAAGTGTTTTGTTTGGATTAAACATATTTAAAACTTTAAGCCGTTAAATTTCTACCCCTTTAAATGTCATGTTCCCAAGGTACATTGAAAGCTTTCCAGGCAGCAAATCATTTATGTAGGTAACATTTTAAAGAGATTAAAGATTTATGGGTGTTAGTATGTTTTCAGAGAAGTGATGATGTTACTAATCATAATCTCTTTGCTGCCTCCCACGCATTAGGTGGGAAGACCACTTATTTACCAGGTTTCTCCATATCTGTTACTCCCATTGGACATGAATTTTTTTATCCTGCTGATGGCTGCAGGGCACGAGCTGCTGTGTGCACCCCCATGTAGTCGTGTCTGGGGCCCTGCACAAAACGGAGCTCGTTTTTCACTGACTATAGTTGGATAAATAAAAGAAAAGGGAAGTGGCTAAGCTTGAGCGAACATTACATTGCAGAGGCTGGCCAGAYTAATGTGGAGAAAACCAAGATTTCCTGGTGTTATTTCCCTCTGCTTTTCTAGATTCTGATGCATCTTTTCAGTTCATATTGATTGTTATTGAAATGAATTGTTATTGARCATCATGATCTGTTTCAACTTTATGTGGGATTTTGAGGTGGAAAGTACTTATTCAAGTGTTTCTTTACTCAGTGGATGCAATTTGGGCCAGAGGGCTTCAGCAATAGTTTCTGTGAAGACCTTCTTCATGAACTTTAAATAAAGTTATCACATGCTTCTCCGGATTATAATTATAATACCATAAGAGCTGTGGATGACTGAACAACTTGCACATATTTTCATATAATATATCTTAGTATTTAATGAATCAGTCTTCTCTATGCTAGACAATGCTTTCTGGAATATTTTATAGAAAGATAATGAAAAAGGGTAGCCACAGGCTTAAAAGAGAGTGCAACATTTGTAAAAGTACTTAGGGGTCATAACTAGAGTAAATCTTCTTCAAGGAAGCTTATCCCGGACAGATAACTCGCTTTAATTAAGTACTGACAAATGGTAAAACTCCAGAAGTGACTCAGTCAAAAGCCATATGTAGATCAGGAATCTTATTGTAGGCCCATGTCCCATAGGAGCCTGTAGGAATTTCTTATGAAAAATAACACTGCTGATGGGAGAACAGGCTCACTGCTTCAGTCCTAAAAAGGTTATTTGGAATAATAATCATGCCCATAATTAAATACCTGGATAGTGGGTCCAATTTTGCAATTACTATGCAATCTGCAGTTTTAAGCCACAAAATCATTCCAGAAATTTCTCACTCCAAACACACAGTCTATTTGTCTCTCTCAAGAAGAACAGACACGTTATTTGATCCTCATAAGTGTGTGTGTAAATACAGAATGATCATATGCCAAGGGAAATGTACAGTTTGGTAAGGCTTTGGGGGGGGGTATTGCCTTTCGGGAGCGTGCTTGTCAGTCGTCTGTCCTTGGGATGAACAGATGTTTTTCAAGCAGAACGGGATTAGGAATTCACTTGGGTGTCATTAACATGATCTCAGCTGTAAAGGTTTTTGGATGAACTCTTTATTTCTTGCAGATTAAAGTAGGTTATGTAGCAGCTTTTACAGGGTATCTGGAATTAGGAAGGTGATGTTTCTTTGGAAATTAAAATGYAACAGTTCTATGGAAGCACTTACATGGTTAATTATCATCTGTCATTCTATGCTAAATGGTAAAGGTTTGTGTTTATTTTAATGATTATGTGTACAGACTTGTGGTTTTTTATGTACAGGATTGTGGTAGTCGAAGCTTGCAGCATGATATGTTTTAGCCACAAATAATTTGTTTTTATGGAAAACCCTAATGAAAACAAAAAGATGCTTTTTTTGTATACATTTCCTGTGAGTTTGTTCTATGCAACACAATTCTTTATTTTAGCATTATAGAAGTCTTTTAAGCTTAAGATACATGGAATTCTATTAAAGACCTTGAAAAATTGGTTGAACTAGATAAAACAAACTCAGTGTGCTCCTAACTGGCCATCAAGCAGGTTTTCGTGACAACGCGGTGCCCCTTCTCGCCGCTCTCCGCAGCGGGTTGCTCYGTGCCCGGGTGAGCGCTGCCTCTTGTGGCATCTGCTGCATGCTGAGACCAGCCGCGCTGGTGGCTGCGGCCGTGAACGCAGCAGCAGAAGCTGCCGACAGGGAGGAGGGTCTGAGTGATGGCCGGGGGCTTCCCGCTAGCTCCCGGTTGTTCAGAAAGGGAAGCAGAATGATCGGTAGTGAGCTTCCGGTATAGCAAGRAGATACTGGTAGCAATAACCTTCTTACTGCTGGGCTGGTTCTCAAGCTCAGTAGTTTGTGTGGAAAGGAGAGAAGCACTGGAGGAAATGAATTAGTAAACTGAATAGCTATTTCCTACCTTCATACTGCTTACTGCACTTTAGGGCTGGTTTAGCTCTTTTTAACTTCAGAGTTTTCATCGTATTAAAAATGTCAATGTTGTAAGAAGGTCRTCCAGCTCTGACAGTGGCTCACGTTGCTTTAAGTGATAGGTAATTCTGTCCTCGCAAATTCTAGTTTGTGACCCACCTTACAGCAGATACCTCCAACGTAATGAAGTCAAAACTTAGCATGTGCTCAGTCAAAGTGAACTGTGTGCAAGTCTTGTGACCTACATGTCAAGACAATGTAATAGTCTTACAAGAAACTCATCATATAAATTTTATGGTCCTTCCTTGGCTCACAAAAAGCTGATCTCTCTCATGTGTTCATGGCACTTAAGAGAAAAGGGTTTTATTCCCACATCATTTTTGGCTTTTAAAGATGTACCGGCTTGGGCTTGCTTTACAGGGAGCACAGCAAAGGTCGCTATGTACCTGTTTCCCTCAGTCTGCTGGTATCTGAAGGAGGGTGTCAGCCCTGCCTTGAGCATAGGTGCAAATTCAGATTAAGTTTCCTGTTTTTTTCTGCATACTTCAGTGACTTGTGTATCTTGTTTCTGTGTCAGCAGTAAAAGCAAGGAGCGCAGGGCGCACCAGCGGCAGCCCTGGTTGCTAACTGGGTCACTGGTGGGGCTGCCGCGAGCACTCTTGTGCGGAGATGCCCCCGTGCTTTGCTCGGTGCCAGGGCGAGGCAGGCGCTAATGAGCTCGGTGCTGGCAGCAGCTGCGAGAGGCACTGGGGCCTCGCGCGCAACGGCCGCTGGGCTGCACGGAGCTCCGAATGGCGTTCAGGCCTTTGAAATGTCTCCGTCCTGAGAAATAAGGAGATCTTTCAAATGGTTAAACCTTAAAACCTGATTCTTAAAAGCTGTTAGGTCCAAGTCCAGCCTTCTGTTGAAGCACTGGGGAAGGGTATGTTTGGAAGATGAAATGGGAAGAGCAGGAAAATTAGTCGATTGGAGTGAACAAAACAGAACAGAAGAAAAAAAAAATCTTTGAGCCTAAATTTCAGTATGATTTTTTCCCAATTCTTTTAATGTTTAGAAACTATCTTTGCACATTAAAGCCATTATAAATTATTCAAAGTGTTTTAAATATTCCAGAATGGAATGAACAGTAAGGTATAAAGCTATTCAGGATTATTAAAAAAAAAAAAAGTTGGATGTGAAGAAGTGCCAGAGGATCTCAGAATACTGAATAACTGGCAGCAGTGATAAAATTCAAGTCACCCATAAGGAAAAAGATTGTTCCAAATTAAATATATATATACACACACAGAGAGATACAAATAAAATCATGGATAATAAACTACATTTAGGAAAAAACATGGAGTTACAATAGATGGTTTTGTGAAAACATCAGGTCAACAGGGAAGAGGGCAATTCAGAAGTTAGGAATTAGGAAAGGAAGGGAAAACAAAGTAGAACACATCACTAAGTGCTTCTCTGTGTGTGTGTGTGTATATGTATACATATGTATGTATACATAGCCTTGTGCATGCACGGTGCTTGTGCATCTCCCGCGTGTGGGCTTCCCCGTCTCCAGCAGGGTGATGCAGAAGCAGAATGGGGTCGTTAGGCTGACGGGGATGGTGAAGGATTGGAATCATTTCTGCTACAGGCTGAACACATTGGTCTGGAAAAGAGATTACTTGGGAGAGAATGATGGAGTGAAGTCCATAAAACTGAGCGTTCATGGAGAACATGACAAGGAAATGGCTTGTCCTCGTCTCAGTATAGCAACTGGGAGGCATAGGAGGCATTAGCTGAAATTTCTGCRTGTCCATCTCACAATCCAGTGATACGGCACGTTGGTAAGTAATGGAACTCACTTCCATGGGAAAACACACAACCTGCAAAAATATATCGTCAAAGTAGTGTTTGTTTGTGTGATCTTAGGCATGCACTGTTGCTCCTTCATATTCTCAGTCTTTTTTTTTTTTTTTTTTTGCTGGCCTGCATATTCAGATGCAAGGGAAGACTGAATTCATAATTGACATGATGTTGAACATAGCCATCTCAGAGGCAGAAATTAGCCAAAGTTTTTTCCTTTTTTGTATGCCAATCCAAATAAGTGGATACAGTTTTCCATTACTCAGGGATACCATCATTGATGCTGTGTGTGTTTTCCTCTCTGATTGATGGCAGTAATAATACTAGAAAGCTAGCAGTGTTGCTGTATGTGAGAGTTTTAAATAAATCTTTTTCCTTAGGCTTGACCAGCAGTCTTGATCCAGGAAATATCATGAAGCAGGAGTGAGAGTGTAAGGAAATGTTGAAAATTTTGAAGGAAGTGAAAATTAAAAATACACTATGTCAAAGATGTGAGGACTGTCTGTTGTTAGTATAAACAGTTCCAGTTGAGTACCATATGGTCAGGGAAAACCATTCCCAGCATCTTCTAGACTTAATAGTACTGTATGTTTATGTAGGTGAGGAGGCAAGAGCAAGTTAATTTTTGCTGTGGTGTAGTAAATTTGATGCTGGAATGATGAGCATGTGAGAATGAAGTCATAAGCTACATTTTATTTCTCCAAGGCTAATTTGGCTGTTGAATTTCCTGTCTCACCGTGTGTGTTTTGCTGGGCTAGAGAGGACCTGGCCAAGCCTGGTTCTGTACATGGGTTGGCACCAGTCCCCTCTGTCGTATGTCCCCTTAGAAGAGAAATGATGTGAGAGAAACTGGGGACTGAATATACCAGAGGCAGCCCTAAGAGAGGCACGCTTTATACCTTAATCCATTCTTATTCACCATTACTAGTCCGTACCTTTCAGGACATATTTGCACATGATTACCTTTCCTTGGTTGCTTTACTTTTTGCATTGAAACAGGAATCAACCTTCCTCCTCTCCTCTCCTTCCCTTGAGCCTCTGGCCAGCCAGAAACTATTGAATGTGTTAGTGAAAGGGGATTTAAGTCTTTATGCGAGAGGCTTTTTTTCATTAAACTACTGTACATCTAGATCCTCTAAATGTCATTTGGATTCTTAAAACTGTCACAAGTAAGCAGTTTGTTTCTTTTGCTGTTGGAAGTATATGTGGCAAAATGATTTTCAATCTTAAGGACAGATAGGGATGAAAATAGTTACTGTACAGGTACAAAATCTGTAATTAATTAAGTGAGCTGCATGTGGATGTGACCAAAGTGAATTTGTAGAGGGCTGTAAATAGCATCAAAGATTTGTGAGCATTAGCTCTGTAGACAGCAGGAAATATTTTAAAGGCGAAGTAGGATCAAATGTTTGGGTGAAAATAATGGTTATAACTAACCACAAACCAAGTGAGAGCCATTGGAACGTTGTTTGTGTCCTGTGGTTGAATGTAAATTCTCAGCATCGCTCCTTGTGCTGCTCCTTTTGTTGCTTAGGCTGTAACTCTGGAGATGCAGGAGACGTTAAAATAGGAGAGAGGCTGCGCTGTCCCTGTGCTGTTCTGCCTCTGCAAGGCTGCTTTCTGCTGAAGGGATCCATCTCTGCCCTTGCAGCAGGAAGGCGGCTCCTTGCTGCCGGACCCYCTGTTTATCTTGTTTCCAACACAGGATCTGCATCACTGAACTTTGCATTTCATTTTTTTCCACAGTATTTAGCTCTGGTAATAAAAAGCTTAAAGCACTCACTGCCAGTGTAGTATCAGTTGCTTGCTGGTCTGTTACAGTATCAGGAAGCAGATACGTTTTACCTCCCTCAGGAACTGGCAAAGCCGAAAGCACTTCCTGGAAATGTGTGTCATTTTTCTGATTTACAAATAACTCAGGTGAATGAGGGGTACGTTTAGGAAGAATTTCACCAGGAGAGAGGTATGCTGACATGGAGTAGCTATTTATTACTCTCTAACACTCATAAAATCTTCACAGACCTCTCATTTAATAATGCCTGTAATAATGCAAAACAGATACAGAACAAAAAAAGGAACGACCTCTGTCTAACTGTAGGAGTTCAAAGTGTAAATTCATAAGCAAAAGTTTAAGGTTTTCATAGTGGCTAAAGGATTTAAAGGCAACCAGGCCTGGCAAAAGTCTTGCTTGGCAAAAAAACCAGGGTCCTCCTGGGGTGGGCAAGAGAGAGGTGCCGCCTGAATGCATGGGGAGCCCCTGGGATCTACACAAGTACCAAACCCACCRGGTGCTTGTGCAAATTGTGTCATTCCAGCATGGTCCGTAGAAATAGCTCCCACCTCCAAAGGTTTTGGGTATTTCTCATCTGCTCTAACCAACGTCCCTTGGCTTTTGGAGGCTGTCGGGCAGTTTTCCTCTGCCAAAGCAACATTGCAAGCATTTAACCAAGACTGAGCTGTTAGATCCCTGAACTTGTGTGTGTTTGGGTTTTTTAGAAGTATGTTCTTTCTTCATACAAGCTAGTTTTCAATTTTGTATTCATTACTGAATATAGTAATTGCTGAGCTTAAATTACATAATTCTACATGAAAATATAGTGAAAAGTGAAAAAAGTAGAATGTGTACTTCTGTTTGCTACGTTCAAACCCAAAAGTCCATGAGGTTATCATTTAAATTGGTTAGGCAGGTAAATCTTCTGAATTGTGGATTGTGAAGACTGTGGCACTGACATAATTCTAAGCCATACAGAGGCCAGCTGCTCTGCCTTTACCATCAGATTTTCAGCTGATGTGAAGTCAGTAAGGATTCCTTCTTTCTGAAGAAAGAAACAGGATTTAACTTAAAATATTTATTTATGGCTGATAAATGAAGTCCACCTGGTCTCCAGACAAGGCGAGCAGATGATGGGGRAAAAAAATCAGTTTGACAAATTTCTCTTGTGTTTGGTCTATGGAATATTTTATTTTAGTTTTAAATAGCTCCCAAACCATCAGAAATCTGTGGGGTTAGCAGTATGTTTTAGGAAAATCTTAGCAATAACAAAATAGCTCTAGGTTGAAGAGGCTGATTTGAAAATGGAAGGAATACAAACTTTGCAGTTAGTTATAAGACTTTTTTACTTTTTTTTTTTTTGGAGGGGGGGGTTACTTCTTTACATTTAATTTCAAAAGGTTTGTAAGTGCCACCTTGTGGACAAAGGTTTTATCTTGTGTCTCGTTACAGGCTACACTATGGTGAGATAGATAGTAAAATACAGTGAAACTATTCAGTTACGTTGCTGTGATGGTTGCAGGATCTTGACTTTTTCCCTTGTGTTTTTCCACTATTGTTAACTGATATTATGAGACTTAACTTCTTAATTAAAATCTGAGTTCTGTAGGAGGAATCTCTGAAGTCAAAAAAACATTTTATCAGTGACTTAAATGGCAGTGAATAAAAACTTCCTAGAACAAGTGCCTCCTATCAACTCATCTATGGAGGTTTTGAAGCGTGAAAGAACACTCTAGTTGACTGACTAAAATAAAATAAAAAACTGGCTAAAAATAAAAAATGTAGAATGAGCAGTGTAGAATGAATGTTGAATTGATAGATTCAGAACAGAACCTTTTTGATAAGAACAAAATACTTATTTTAACTCTTGAGTCCACTTCGATAACACAGAGATGTTATAGTATGAAGGGTTTATTTTGATTTTAAAAACTTTCCAAAAATCTTACTTAAAGCCTTTTGTATTTCTTCAGTGTCTATTGCTGGTCGCTGTCAGATCCTGAATGCTTAGTTACATGAACTACAGGTTAGGCCCAAGCAGCATCGCTGTCTTCTTAAATGGCAGGCAGTACTGCAAATAGCCAGACRCTAGGTCCTTCAGTTAGAAAGCTTCTTGCTCTTTTGTTCTCAGTTACCTCTTCAGTTTACCCGTAATAGTCACCAGAAAGTCCTTCTCATATCCAGAAAACAGTGTCCTCTCTGAGCAACACCCGATCTTCCAGCTGGCTGGGGAGTGCCTATCAGAGCTGGCATCGCCAGTCTGCTCCTAATTCATTGCGCTCTGTTAACTTGTGCAGATTGCAGGTCTGAGTAGCAAGACACAAGGTCGTAAAGGCCTGAAAATAAGAGGCTTAAGAACATCTGAGAGGTAAAAGGTGATCCGTGATTTTGCCTATGAGATATGGGCACATTTTGCTCTAAAACACTTCCTAACAGGAACGCTGTGGCAGGCATTGTGGGTTTGGGGCATAATACTCACTTGAGGTCTCAGATTTGAAAGCTCTTTGAGCTCCTTCTTTTCATTGCTCCCGGAGCAGGCAAAGTCATTTGTGTTTTTTTGCGAGGAACTTCGCAGTATAGAATTCTAGTGTTTCAGCATATATTCTCCTTGACACTACCATGAAGCCAGTACTTCTGGCAAGAATCATTTGTTCAAACAGGAATAAAAAGATTGCTTGGAGCCAGGATATCGGCCTAGTCGATGTTTCTGCAAGGCAAATATATATCTGCCTGTTTGAGAGCTGTAGCCTGGGGACTTAGCATGTGTTCCCAGTAATGCTAAACAGTGTGACCCTTCTTTTAGCAATGTAAAACCTTTCAAGAACCTTTTTAGTAATGTAGAACCTTCAAGACCATTTTTTCTATTAAATTCAGATTTTCTAATGCTTATGAATTCAGAGAAGAAAAAGCAGCATTCTGCCTTTACTCTTTGAAGGGAATGTTGGAAGCTGTGGGGACAGTTAGAGTTGACTTTTATTTTCTTCCTTTTGTCACAAACTGTTAAGAGCTTCGGCACTCTCTAGGCTTTGAATGTCTGTTGTTGGCAGTGTTACATAATGACACTCAGTAAAACATCTCTATAACATCTGTAGCTCTGATTTTTCTCCCAATTAAGGTGAACATTATAGTTGTGTGGTTTTTGCTTATCGTGATACTGCAAGCTTCCACCTACCCAGTGCAACACTCCTGTGCTTGCTGCAGGTTCCTCGCCTCTCTGGTGAGCAAGCCTTGCTCCGGGCAGGAGATGCCTCTTTCCCTTGTCTGGAAGCTGAGCACTGGGGAGAAAAAGAAATGTGGTTTTGGTGAATCTCACGAGAGCACGAGGGAGCAGCCAGGGCAGGCCTGGGGCTGAGGGTCCCAGCAGGGTGGGCTGGGACAATGGCCTCACCTGCAGGGGTGCAGCGTGGTCAGCATGTGCTCCTCTCCTCGTCTGCAGTGTGGACTGACACCAAACCATGTTGCCTGGATTGTTTTTGACTGCTGTTGGCTTTGACTCGAACTGAACCTAAGCAGCGTCAGCCTCAGAGCTTGAAACCTGAAATGAGCCAAAAAATACTCTAGTTTCGCTTGCTGCTTCTCTGGCGAGTTGTCTTTTAGTGTTTGGCTTCCCAAGACTTGATCCAAGGCAATTTTCCCTTCTCCCCTTATTTTAATGTCAGCATGTTTTCAGGTGCAGTGGAGTAGGCCGGATTCCCCACCTCTTGCCGTTCTCGTTGACAGCCTTCCTGTCTTCTACCATGGTGCTTGGAATGGCTATTAAATGGCGGTGATGTTTGCTGCATTGTGTTTGGCACTAACAAACCTTGTTGTGAGATGAGGGAGGGAGAAGTTGATTGTAATCTGTACTTCATGTTAAGAGAGCTCTATAGAAAATGACCTGTCCTTAAGTTTGTGTACGAAAAGGCCAARCAAATGTGAGCCACATCTGTGTTTCCTCTCATGAGCGAGGTTCAGCTTCCCATCTCCTGCCTCATTAAAGGTTGATATATTTTTTGCTAAATTCTTTTAAAATGTCTATCAGTTTCTTAGAGACGGCTAACATAAATCCTGTAATTGTTTTTGTGTGAGAGAAAAATTGAAAAAAAAGAATGAAGTAACGAGGCACGATTCAGTTTGGTCTCGGGAACATACATGCAGATGTTTGTTTCAGAAATAGCAAACAGGTTCTCTCTCAAGTAGATTAGAGAAAGGGGAACAGATATCATCTCTAAAAATGCATGTTATTTTCTTGGACACACCAAGGTCTTTAATTTGTGAGGCAGAAACACAGTCCTGGTTTTCAAAGCTGTGAAGATACAACCTTAACCAAGGGAGCTGGGAGAATGCCCAGAAATCCAGATATTTACAGCCTAACCTGAAGCCTTTGTCAAGGACAGTGTTGCTGAGGATAAGCAAAAAATAATGTTTGCAAGTGTGAATTAAACCTGTTAGGCAGTTTAGGGTTGATGAAAYGAATCTCTGGCTCTGCTTCCAAGGGCAATGATGAATCCTAGCGGTCAATGCATAAAAGAGATTGAGGTGCCTTGTGAGGCAGCCACCAAGTACAAAGGCTCCTGCGAGAACTTTTCTTCCTCGCATGGCCTGATTTTTCATAGTTGCCCTGGTGAGCTGAGGCTTGTTTAATGTAAGATAAAGTTTGAAGAGTAGAACCGTAAACTGACTGCAGGTGGAAGGACACAGCAACCCCTGGGGGCCCAGCACCTTTACAAGGCCGAGAGCCATCCCAGCCGGAGCCCAGCCGGAGGCGGGAGGCTGTGGCACTACCCCGCGCTCCTTGGGCTACCACGAGGCTCACGACTGTAAATGGAAAGTCCTCCCCATTTAGCAAGAGCCATGAAGTGATCTGTGATTTCAGCAAGCTCTTCCTGGTGAATCGAGGGTAGTAAATTACCTTACTGCYATACCATACCTTTATGGAATGACCCTTTACCGGCATTGGGCACTAGAACTGATGCTGGTTTTTGCAGACATTTCTAGGTCGAGTTCCCACTGATTTCAAAGAGAGTGTTTCCATTGATTTCAGTAGGATTTGAATGGAGAGCAGCTAATGTAACACTAATGTGTTTTTCCACAAAGTGGATGTTGTTCGACAAGCTTCGGAATATCTGGCCTCTTACCAAAAATCAGGCCTGGATTGTTGGTGCAGATACACTCTGCATATAAAACACGGTGGGAATTAGATCCAGAAGAAAACATTCCTACTAACGCCTTGAAGGCTCCCTGCCTATTTAAGTCTCATCACCGAGTGCACCCAGCTAAGTGCCTGTAAGCAAGACGTGTGCTGTGAAGGTATCTTCGTGTAACCATCCTTCAGCACAATTGCCCTGCCAGGGAGCTAAAAGAAAGAAAAAAGAACAATGTTTGCTAGATTTGACATCATGAGGAGGACAAAAGTATTCCAAGGCAGATTTGGACACTGCCTGCAGTGTCCTGGCATGAATTTGGTGTGAAATGCCAAAGTTTGGAGCCGAGGAACTTTGTGTTAAAGCTGACCATTCCCATGTGATTTTTCAACTGGAAAGGTGAAAGAAGAATCCATTCAAGGGCTGAGGAGAAAAAGCAACRCATTCCTGTAAAGGTGAGGGATGGAATACTTGCCAAATATAGATTGGAGAAGACTGGGGTGATCCGTGCCCACTTCCGAATAAGATGTGCTCATGATGCCGGCAAACTCGCACCTCTGGTGTCTGGTAATTCAGCAGGCTCTGTGTGTTGTGACTGCAAGTGCCTGGTCTGAAGGTGGCCCTCCAATAATGATAATTTGTAGAAAGGTAATTAGTAATATTTCTGGTTTTTAATTATCAGCAGTTGGTGCTTTGTAATATTCATACAACTTTTCATTTTAAAGAGCTCTACTTTTCTCATACTACAGGAATCAAAATTTCCTGCCCTGAGGCTTTTTGGTTCTGAATGCCAATCTCATTGTCAGCACGTGAGAGCCTCCAAAAGCACCTAGGCTGTTTTGCATCAGTTCCACCCGAGGAAGAGGAGTTCAGAATCRCTGTGTGCACTAAACATTGAAGCTGTATGTAGATATTGAGCTATATGTAAAGCAGAACTCTCTGTTTAAAGAAACCAAGCTTAGTTCTTGGACTTCGATTATAGGTGTGAGAGAATACAGGCGATATTCCCAAAGAATGAATAACAAAATTCAAATGTGGCAATGCAATAAAGGCTGTTATGGCACATGGCCCTGCCATCATGGAAGAGTGGACGTTGAACGTGTCAAGTTGTTGAATTCAGTCATTTTAATTTCCTATATTTGTGGACTTCCCAAATAATGTCTGTTTAAAAATTTACAGTGCCTCTAAGTAATAGCAGAAGGCTACTAACTAGAAATAAAGGTGCAGCTCACAAGAAAGGCAAAGGTGTGCACTGAATGAAATGCACGAAGTAAGCAAATAGTGTATTTGAGAGAAGTAAATTGATCTAAAGTAACTGATGTAAAAATAGTTTTATTTTAGCAATCTGCTCAGCCATAATTGGTTAATAATTAAAGGGGAGAATGAACTTTCACTAGTTCTAAAAATGCTATTGCATCTATACATAGGAAATCAGAACTGCATTATATTGTCCACCAGTCAATGAAGATGAATGAATATTGGGAAAAGTGTTTTCACACATAACAAATTGTAGTTTAACTAGTCTGTATTCTTGATTCTTTTACAGATTTTCTTTTTCTTATCTTCCTCCCCCTCGCTCCAGTTGTCTCGCTGAACAATGTGATTAGGTTTGCAGTCGATTTGAATGGAGGAACTGGAATTTTATCTGTACACACAAATAACTGCATGTATTCAGAAACACCCAGCTTTGGTCACTAGATCATTTTTTATTCTGTACCTGTTTGCAGTTCTTACAGATTTTGGTGAGCTTTATGTGAAATGTATGTAGCATATTCTGAATTTTGAATACTAAAGAGCTTGCTAGGAAGTATTTATAAAAACTCTTTTTGTAGTTTATAATAGACATTTATATTGTTCATCTCATGTTYTCAGAAGCCAACAATACCATCCTAAAAACAGCATTATAAATGAAGTGCAGCTGAACTGAAGTGTCACTCCTGCAGGTAGCTGCTCTGTGATTGGGATTTAGTTAAAACACTTGATGCACAAACCAAGAAGGAATTAGTCTCACATTCCCATAGCTGCGCTGTGCTAGCTACAGTGCTAGAGAAAATGAGACTTGATTTTTTTTTTCTGGTTTCTACATCAATTTTTTTTATTAACCTTGTTCCACTTGCAAAATAATTATCTTCAGGAGGGACATGCCAATAGCAGCTTAAGTTTAGAGACAGGAAGCCAAGTAAGAATAGAGGCATAACGGAGGCAGCGCGCTGGGATTCGTATCCGGATGGAGCTCAGGGCTCTGTTACAGACCTTCTCAGTGACTGCTGGCAGTTACTAAAATCTTATCACCCCAAATGTGAGGAGTGGGGCGGCTTGGGCTCTCCTCCCTCTGCCTTTGTCTGGAGCTCTTGAGCAGCTCAGTCATAGCCCCTGTGTCGGGAGGTTGTCCTGAGCCTGTGCTGTCGGCATCCCTACCTGTCGGCGTAGGGTTTTCCATGGAGGGCATCCGCAGGCTCCCTGCACCCTGCAGGCTGCGGGATGTGGTGCCACAGCCCCTYGTGGCGTGGGGCGGCTCAGCCCGCAGCTGTGTGCAGGGCTCTGGGGAGTGGCTTTCCCCAGCACCTGAACACACCAGCACCTGAAATAGCAAGCTCCAGCTCTAGCACTTTTGGCACTTCATAAAAATAAACCCTTTTTTAAAATTATTATTATGAGAAAAAAAAAGCTTCTAATTATAGGTAGCTACTTCTCTACTTTTTAGTACCTTCTAGTAATGCTATCAGTTAAAAGCRTCTGCCTCTTGTCTTAGCGTTGTCCCTTGAGCATGAGGAGTGTCCTTCAGACACTCACTACCCACTGCAATCTTGAAGCAAATTCCACACAGCTCTCTAGCTGGCAGCCCTTCCTTCCAACTGGTTTGGCACATGCARTCACAAATTCCTACTATCTCCAGGCTATGCTTAGGCCAGAGCCAACATGAAGACTACAGGACCTCAAATCTTGGCTTGCTCATGGAATGTTTTCTATGTTGTTGCAAAACAGAGCTGATTTATCTTCTAGATAAGTAGTTTTTAAATTAAACTATTATAAAAATATACAGCAGCTTTATTTTTATATAAATAGAATTATATTCCTTGTAACTGACGAAGTCTGTAATTTAGAGATTCTCTACTTCTTGAGGGCAACACTCATGGTTTGCTCTGTGAATTCAGTTGGGTGCAGTGCAATTCTTGTTGAATTACCAAGGTAACATTTTCCATTTCTTGTCTGCAAAGTCTGGAAGGAGACACAGCCTGAGGACTACGTGTGTGGGAAGATACCTGACACAGCAAACTAAGCTCCAGCTGCTGCAGAAGGTTGGCTAAAAAGTAGGGAGCTGTTTCTTCAGGTGGGGATGAGGAGGGTTGAAGCTGACACTCTGATGGAGTCATGAGYAGTGCAGATCAGGGATTAGCTGAAGTTAAGGACACAGAATTCAACAGAAAAGACTGAGAATAGTTATTTGTTTAATTTTCATGTTTAGATTTTCAGCACCTTTCAGCTGTACCCTAACTGGCTCTAATTTTCCCTTATGTGTTAATCATAGCTTCTTCTTTTCTCAGCTAAATTGTCACTAGATATATGGCTTATTATGAGATCTTTCCTGACTTCCTGCAGTGCCAGGATTGTAGATCTTGGGATGGAGCTGAACTAATATGTTCAGGAGAATTTTTAGAGATTGGGTAAAAGCCAAATTAAATATTAAAAGCATTTGTAATTTTTCCATCCATTTTATAATTGTTTTTCTCCCATCCTTCTTTGAGAAGCTATAGTTTATTTCAGTTATTCTGAAAGGAGAAATTAGGTAAGTGTCAAAATYTTTTAATCTATGGACATTATGCATGTGTCCTGGGGACCTTTTGCAAGAGAGGACACCTGAGAAGTCAGTTCCTGCTGACACTGCTCGGGCTCCCTGAACTTCAGCCTCTAACAGCTGAATTAGGACAATGAAGCACTAAACTCTTGGCTCAGCAGCCAACACAATCTGAGAAGAACCTTAAAAGATTCTGTGTAAGGTTAATCACCAGAGTAAATCCATGGGAAAACTGATATGGTATTAGAGTAAACAATCTACTCTTGCATGCTTTATTTGATAAAAACTAAAAGTAGACCAAGGACTAGAAGGTACTCTGTATTTCTGTTTCTGTAGTAGTCAAAACAGGAGAATGGTAGAAAAGTAATGGAGAAAGCAAGGATAAAATAAGAGATGTGGGAGAAGAGAGAATCTTTATGTCAGGTACAGAAGATGTGTTGGAATTGCTGTTCCRATGCTGTTAGTAAGGCAGAGCCTCCTCAACAACAGTGTCAAATAAGGATGACTGCAGAATAAGGAGCTGCTGCGGAACTTACACTGCTGTTCTTTTACCTAAACTTTTATTAGCAGTCACTCGTTTGCTATAGGAGGGAAAGGAGCCTGGCGCTATGGCGTGTAGTGCAGATATGCCAGAATAAGGGTCATTTTAGGGCAGATATGTACGTGTATATCTGTAGAGGTGGCAGGTTTCCCAACACACAGCCCTTGTTTGTTGCCTTTGAATGCATTTAGAGATGTGTTACTGTCTGTAAGCTGCACAGTTGCCATCCACATTTCTGTTGAGTTTTATGTAATGCCTTATACAGGCTAATTTGTTTTAATTTGTAGCCATTAGCAATACAAATGAACTTAAGTTCAAGTGCTGGCTAAGAAAGTTATGCAAAATTTTAACAAAGGAACATGCAGACACGCTAACCGGATTCCTTTAAAATAAAATGAGTCTCTTTTCAACACTAAGTAATTTGGCAGGACATGTGTGCTAAAATCATTAATCTTGCATGTGATGTTAAGACGTCTTGGGTTACCCATTTGCTTTGATGTGTTTATGTCTCCATATACAGATTTGTTAATCTACCATGTAAACCCCAGCATGTTTTTAATGTAAACCACAGAGCATTTTTACTATTTTCCACTGAAGTACTTGGGTTAGTACAAGGCAAAGAGTCTAAAATTGGCTGGCTTAAGATTTGAAGACATTACTTATTTGTTCATTAMAATGCAGATAAAATTTAATCCTTAGAATTAGATCCAGTATTTTTTTGTGAAGTACTATCTCTTAGTATATAATCTCTTAGTGTATGATTCATGCAATCTTGGTTCTCTGTTGCAAGCATACAGTATTAAACAACTTAAGTCCAAATGTATCCAAAATATTATCTTTTAATAATCTGGTACTTTATAGTAGGATGAGAGAGGTAACCTTAATTTCTATTTAAAGTATGCGAAGGCATCAGCCCACAAAGCTCTTTCTTAACTGTCTTCGAATGTCATGGTTTTCACTGGAATCACCATCCAAAGGCATTAAACTACTTCCAAGTATGACCAGCAGTTCAAGAAAGGAGCTATGAGCAGTCGTGATGCTCTTCACATCCTATCACCCTGTAAGACTCGACTACCAAGTATTTCACAACGCAGACGGAAGATGAGATAACAGCAAAGTGGTTGTCTCTTGTAGTTAACTTCCAGAAATCGCCTGCAATTCTAATAAATAATCTCAATACTTTGGGTTATTTTGTAGTGCAGCAGGAAGAGTTGGGAGTTGTCTTGGCCATATCACTGATGCTGAGCTGGGGTCCTGTCCTCTGAGCGCAAGGGCTGCCACGTGCAGCGGTTTGTAGGGCAGTAGCGTGTGAAAAAGCAATAGGCCCAGCAGSTCGCAGTGTGGTGCTGAGAGTTCCTTGATACGGGAACTGCACATTTCACCTTTTTCTGCAGCTGCCTAAACTACTTCTTGTACTCCTTTGCCTTCCCCTTTAGCTTCCGCAGTGGTGTTTTGGGCGATGCATCTGCCAGGTGACTCCTCTTGCATCACTGCTCAGTGCTCCCGAGAAGAGCGTAACTGCCCCACCATTTTGTACCAGCCCTCCAGCACTGCCCTGCAATTTTGTACCAGCCCCCCGGAACTGCCCCGCCATTTTGTACCAGCCCCTGGCACTGCCCCGCCATTTTGTACCAGCCCTCCAGCACTGCCCCGCCATTTTGTACCAGCCCC
>PTEX01000021.1:3307860-3474548 GCA_003342815.1 Eudromia elegans | reverse complement strand
GCACTGCCCCGCCATTTTGTACCAGCCCCCTGGCGCTGCCCTGCCATTTTGTACCAGCCCCCTGGCACTGCCCCGCCATTTTGTTAGAATTTTTCAGCTATGTTTAAGTATAACTTAAATGTTGTTTGTCTGTCTTGTAGCATCTTGAATACACAGACCACAGATTACTTATTGTAATGCAACTTTTCAGCCAACTAACTGTCAATGTAGCTGATTTTTGAGCTCTGTTGACATACTGCAATTCATACCTGTTCTTTCTTCCCTCATAGTATTATACAGCTAAAACAACGAAAGCAAGCTATTGTCATGGGGTATTATTTATGCCACTTTACCACGTAGATTGCAGGTTTTAGTGGAATCATTTAGTACTGAAATTATAACATCTGTTTTCCATTTCAGGAATCAGCACTTCATCTCTTCACATGCCTGGCACCAGCCCCGTTTTATTGTATACATAGTTCTAAAGCCCTATTAAGTCCACCACTGAATATTTCATCCAGAATGTCCCTTGTTTCTCTCAGGATTTCATTTAAATTAATTTTGGCACAGAGTTAGTTGTAATTCTTGACCAACGTCCTTCATGCTAACCTGTAACTTAAAAGTTTCTTGAACCATAATGCAAAAATTATTTGAACAACATGGAAGATGCAATGAGTAAAACTCACTTTTATTCCTGCTCAAAGCAAGAAAAATATATCAATGTTTATGGGACTCACTGGTGATGGAGAAGACCAGTAAACATTGAGGCTAGCAATTCATATCCTATAGCACCTCACAGTTGAAAGGATTTCCTCCATAAAACAATTGCTGCCAGCAGAAGCTTCCTGGAAGTCACTGTGCTGACATRGGAGGATTCAAAGCACCCCCACATTTCTGTCCAAAAAATATGGTAGGGAAGCGTGAATCCTCTCAGCAAAATACCTTGTGAGGAGGAGGAGTCCAGAGATTAAACAGTATGTGGTAACAACCATCTTAAATTTAGGTAACTCCATTTTCTTTCTAATTGTTTTAGACAGATCTAAAATTATACAGTATGATTTGGCTTAGTGACACTTAATGATAATGACCGTGCTTAAACAAAGCTTAAATGCCATTAGTACATATTGTTGTTACTAAGTTAACCCATATAAATAAGTTAGCAGATGTAGTAATTAGTAAAGTAGTTAGTATACTAATATCTGTAATATGCTATTTACTTAGTAAGTATTGTTGTACTTTTATGAAGTRCTTCATAATGTTGTACTTCATAAAAGTACAACAATACTTACTAAGTAAATAGCATAGTTTATTATGAAGTGCACRACCTTGCATTTCTGCCACACAGTGCAAATGCAAGACGTTAAACCAAGGGTTTCTATCCATATGCTAAGTCTTTCCCAAATGAGGCACCAATCTGCTCCCTCTAGGTCAGGTAGGGTGGAGCAGGTTTTAGTTATCAGGTTCTCCCACCATCAGCCTCCAAGTGCTTGGCAATGCTCATCCCCTTGCTTCGTGAGCACAAACAGGCATCCGAGTAAAGCCCCACAAGATCCTGGCAGTGACAAGTTAGATGTTTTATCTGTGTTTCTTGGATAGTCATAAGAAAGATGTCGGGTATTAAATATTTATATTGGAACTAAGCAGAATCTGGCTTGCAGTTTAGAACATTTTTCACAGCAAGGGACAAGCATTAGTATTGGGATAGTAAAGAAACAGAGTGACGCCAGGGCTCAACACACTCCCTATGTTATGAGTTGGTGGTATTAGAAAATTCTTTTTGCTTGAATTTTTGCTTCTACAAGAGACTATAAAAATTTTAGCCACTTCTTTCATCCAGTATTTTGGAAATATTTGCAAATATTTTGTCCATTATTTAATGTAAACACTTCACATTTCAGAGTAAGCATGAAGGTTTCTGTTCTTCTGCTGAATGTGATGTTTCATTCCTACCTGAATGAGAATAAGAAGTTATTTTTCACTTGCATGTTTCTGACGCACTATTTCAAATTAATCRTATACGTAGGGGATGAGTATTTATAAAAAGTGATATTTAAAGTCTGTGAATACATCAGTGATATACATGTGTAAATACATCAGTAAACATCAGTGTAACAAAGAGAAATGTTTTCTGCAGAAGAATGCATCTCTACCCTGCTTGCCGTTTTTCTCTGTTTTTGTGGTGGTTGTTTTTAGCTGTCTTGTCTGGGGAGGTGTTGTAACATGGACCAAAATGACATTGTGCCACTTCCTTGTGTTCTATAAACAGGAGGATAACTAGAGTTTAGACATAGTGTGGATACGTTTTAGAAGTCACTTTGTATGAGAGGAGGCTCTGTACTCATTCCTGGAGAAATCAAAAAGACAGTTTATGTATAAAATAGTTATATCTATATTGAAAGTCTATTTTGGAGTCACAGCAAAATCACAGCACTGTTTCACTTCTTTTCTGAACAACAGCTATAGCATTTGTGTCGTTAAGAGATACCTGGCTTTAAGAGGGCAATCAGGAATGATAAATGGACTCGTGATTTCTATTGTATTCTTGTGTTTTTACTTACAATATTGCAAAGTTTGACATAGATTGCTTTTAGGTGCAAAATGTGTAGACTGACTTGAATCCCTTCACATATATATATATATGTGTATATATATATTCATTCATTCATGGATATCTTTTATTACTTTATCGCATATAGAAGAACAAAGGAAGAAATTGTTGATACCTTAATTCATAAAATCTTTTCATAAAGGCTTTATGTTCTCTGAAAGTCACACTGTCCTCAGCTGGTTATGCCTGAAATTTTGCAGCTGTAATATCTGGGAAAAAAATGTGTTTTATTTTGCAGAGCATTGGCTGCGATGACTACCTGGGTTCAGACAAGGTGATTGACAAGTGTGGAATATGTGGAGGGGACAACACTGCTTGCAAAGTTGTGTCTGGAGTTTTCAAACACACACTAACAAATCTTGGCTACCACAAGATAGTGGAAATTCCTGAAGGAGCTACTAAAATCAACATTACAGAGATGTACAAGAGCAACAACTATTTGGGTAAGTTGTATCTCAGTGAATACATTCTTTGTGATATAGTGCAATTTGGACCTGGGTACACTATTCTCTGAGCAGTGTAGAATAGATGTCAAGGSAAAAAACCTTAATTAGGATTTTGATCAGAACTAACTCTCAGTTTATAATTCTGGTTTGATCTGGTATAAAAGACTTGCCACATTATTAATATTGTCAGAAAGAGAATCCAGCAATGGAGCATACTTAGTTACGTGAAGTGTGTCAAGCTTGAGCAGATAAGAGATTGCCTAAAATGTAAGTGCTTTTAACATGGAAGTGTATACCACAGTTGTGCTGAGATGAAATCGTATTGAGATGGTATTTGCAGTTTATTCAGTTTATTCTCAAACAAGCTCTTAATTCAAGAGAACAGAGAATCTTGGGACATTTCTATTAACTTTTAGGCCTGTGGGAGTATATTTTTAGAGCTGTGTAGTGTCCACATCAGAGACAATGTGGAACTTTCTACATATATATCTTTGTCCTGTGTGCGTTGTGAATAGTTCCATTCCTTCCTTTCACCTRCAGAACTCATAGTTCCTTAGTTTGCCTACATTTGTGATTCCCTCTTAGACCAAATTTGGCTGGGTGGTCCGGAGAGAAAACAAGTTTCACAGGATAACATTTTTTTATAAATCTCTGCCTTTAATCACTCTCTATCTATTTGTCAATCCTTAGACCTTTCCTAAGAATTACCATAGCAAATGCTAATAATGGATCTGCATGAGGCCTTTTTCCACTAGCCCCATGTCCGTATTACTACAACTGCTGCACTGGAAGTTTCCAGTCTCAGCCCAGATGTTCTGGACCTCCTGTAGCGTGATGTCATCATCAAATCTGATTTGTCCTGGTTCCTTCCAAAAATATTAATGAGCCATATATATGTACCAATGTTGATCAGCACTAACTGGTTTCATTATGAAAGGAAATAATTATTTTATCTAAAGTACTTCTGTAGATACTGCGTATTCTGTGGGAAATGGATGAGAATTCAGCTTGCTTGTCAAGCCAGTGTAAATTGTCACATTGTATATCTTGAAACTGAAGATTTTTTTTTCCTCAGATTTACAAGTCAATTTATTAAAACAGGTAACAGGGAAATTCCCTTAGCTATAATAAGACATCCACATGAACAGTTTTGGAATGGACAGGATGGAAAAATGGTAACATTTTTACTTAATAATAGCGTTATTGGCATGTATGGGGAAGTGGCAAGATTTTTCTTTCCCATGCTACTCCTTATCCCCAGAGTTTGTGGCTGTCATCTCTGCTTTCAGTTTCAAGTGCTCATACAGATTTAGTCTGCTGAATCTACCAACACCCACCCCTGTTAAGAATTCTTAGGGCTGTAGTACCATTTAGAAGGACCTCCGGCCTTTATTTACACTATAACATTATCAGATTGGTTTATCAAGGCAGGTATAATTGCATGAGCACAGAAAAGAAAATGTTCTAAAGATCAGAAAATTAAAACTAAAAGAAGGTTTGTTGGCAATTTCTTGGAAACAAAGAGGAAGGAAAAAAACATTTGAAATCCATCCTTATACTGCAGGAGCAGCAGCAACCACAAAGTACCTACCAACAATTCCTTTAAGTATATATTAGAGTGCTTTGCTAAACTGAATCTTCAGATTCCTGTTCTGTCCAATCGCAGTCATCACAGCTGCTTGTAAACAACATTCCACTTTAGTGTTTTATGCACAGCATGGAGGGAGTGATTACTCAATGGAAGGTGTAAGTTCTGACTAGTTTGAAGCAGTAATAAAATTTGTTTTAGAAAAAGTGACAATTGCATACAAAACTTTTCGTATTTCTGGAGTGTGTTGTTTTCTGCTTAGCCAGAAAATTTAGTCTGAAGGAGATACACAGGCTCCTTCAAAGAGTTTTTAAGCCTATTTACTGTAAGGTTACATGTATTTAAGTGTTACTTCATGTAACATTTTTCAAAAACTTTCCCAGAAATGTAATGCTGGTTGAGAGGACAGTGGAGGTGGCTGCATAGACTTTTAAGCAACAGTTGTATGTGGTCAAATAGGTTCGATCATACCAGAGTTTAACAAGGCCTCTTCTGTGGTGATGCTAGGTAAGCATCTAGGAGCCAGGGAGAGCCTGGGACCTAAAAGCTTTCACAAGATATGATTTCTTTCCATTATAAAACATTTCTGAAAACAATGTGAGATTTTAAAAACAAAAGCAAAATAAATCCAAGGCTAAAGAACCAAGGTGAGACTGCTTCACATGAAGTGTCATGGGACAGGAAGCAGTGTAAAATCCAGTGCTAACACTCCTGGAGCTGTAAAGGGAATTGAACTTAAGACCTAGTGTAGTCCTATTGGAAGTGCAAGTTGGGCCCATGTTGAATCTTATGAGTTCAGTGTACATTTACAGAATGACAGAATGGTTGAGGTTGGAGGGGACCTCCAGAGATCATCTCCCCTGCTCAAGCAGGCCAATGCGTGTTAGGTACGTTACCAAGGAGAAAAAATATGTCACAATTTTGTTTCTAATGCAAAAACAAGGTTAAAACCTAATAGGAAACAGTGTGTTAAGAGAGAAAAGTGCAGTATCTGTTATATTTCTAAAAATTCTCATGTGAAGTTCATTATGCCCAGTTCTCCTGCTTATGCTCACACACACACACACACACACACACACACACACACACACACACACACACACACACATATTTATATATCCTTTAAATTATTGTCCTTCTAATAGTTTCAAAATGATTTTCTGCAGGGAAAGTTTATTTCACTAAATAAATGTTCATCTTATTCTAGACAACGTGTAGTTCTTGGCTTGGGTAGTTGCTTACTAAAGCCCTTGAAGTTGTTAAGACTTTGGATGAAATTCAACTCTGGTGTTAATGAATTCAACTCCACTGAATTCAAGAATTTTACCTCGTCTAATGACCTTTGGTTGAACCAGAATGTATCTCGTGCGATGGGCTTTGCTGACCATATATTTTTTTTTCCAATATGGGTGTTGCTTAAATAATTACATTTTAAAGTTTCTGGCAAGGTTATCTTATTATAGTAGTTCCAAGGTGACCTTTTCCCATCTGGCTTCATTAAACAGCCAGCTAATACCTAACACTGTATGGTGATCTGTAGGGCTCCAGAGGCATTTTGAAAACATACGGAAGAAATGCTTTTCCAAGAGCTGTTTTACTCCTTTTCATGTAGTAGGCAGCAAATCTTATGAAAATGCAGGCCATGTTACTCAGCTGTGTGATGAAGAGGTAAGTGCTTCAAGAACAGCAGGAATTACTCTTTCTTCTGGCTTGAGGAAAATGATTAAGCCTTRGTGGCTGGAGCAGCCTCTCTCCCACTGTCTTACAAAGGAGTCCTCTCCATGTAGTTTCTCACTTATTTTTTCACACAGAAGCTTCTAAAAGAGTTTCCCTTGCTTACCAGATTGCAGAGGATCTGCTGAGAGAGCTCTGAAGCTGGGGTGTTGAGCGAGCGGTTTGTCTTGCATGGGTGATGGGGGATTTTATCCAGTTGGTCTCGATCTCAAGGAGAGTTCTCTTTATTGCTGCTTTTCCAGGTACACAGCTTTCTGGCCCTTCTTTTATTTTCCTTATTTCGTCTGCAACCTGAAGATGAACAGGAATATTTTTGCCCAGCAGCTTCTGGCTAGACTTTGTGGCTGATACATGTTCAGTATGATGATAAATGTGATCAATCTTGGAACTCGTAGCAATTGTTTTTGTTTTCTGTGATTCTTAGTTCCGTCACTGTTTGACAAAGGTGATAATCGCTTTTCTGCCATTTGTTTGTAAGCAATGTTCTTGTAAGAAGTCATTGCTACAGCAGTGCACAAACTGAAGCCTGCTGTTGCTTTGATGATCTGCCCTGCAAATACATCATCTGAACAACAGCCAGCAGCAATGAGTCCCACTGAGGTGCTTGTTTCCTAAGTACTTTATTAAAGGAATGAATTTTCTTTCACTATAAATATGAAAAGGTTGTTTTGAAAGAAAGAGATAAAGAGAAGTATGCAAAATAGAGGAAACTCAGAAAGGCTGGCTGTTCAATTTGGCTTGTAAAGCACTCGACAATCTGGTTGCTTATATAACTTTCCAAACCCCCTTGGCCTGGAAGTCTCTGGAGAATGGTCTTTGTTGCAAGATTTTCAGTATTTCCTGCTTCTTGTCAGACCCCAAAATCTTTAATTTCAGCCTTTCTCACAGTGTTTTGATTATGCTTCTGTTTCTAGTTATGATCAGAATGAAGAAACTTGACTGCAACATTTTGATGAAAATACTTTTAGGGAGAGATGAACTGAAGTTTAAAAATCAGAGTGAGGTTTTTATTTGAACCGACTTATCTGAAGTTCTTATATTTTAAGGCTTTAAAAAGGTCTAGGATTGTTTTTTTGTAACTGTTGACCAAAGCATCAAGTAGTTTGTGTATAAATACTAGTTATGCTATTGTCTCTGGCACACAGTATTTGGAATATCAGTACATATTAAAATCCTGAATTCTTTCGAGCAGCGKATATTCTTTAAGTCTGTAGAGTTGTGTACATTTGATGCCTCTGATCAATTTTCATAACCATTTCCTTCAATCAGTTTCTTTCRAAAGTATCAGAGTTCATTCCTAGCTGTCATTTGGTCTCTTCACAAGGTTTCACAAGGTTTAACAGATTACTAAATACGTATGTACATATCACTTTAGGTCTAGAATTGGAAGCAGAGCTCCCATGATTCCACATCCTGGGGGTGCTTTTCACACTGAAACACGCACTTTGCACAAACTGGGCTCTTCCTCTTACTTCATAGAGGAAACTGTGACTCTTTATGGTGATGTAGGAAGTGCTACTCTTCTGCTGGGGTTCACACAGGATGGTTAGATAAAAAAATCAGAGCTCTGAAAACACTGAGTTTTCTCAACATAAATRTTTTGTGATCCTAAGTGGGCTGCTAGAAGAATGATTTGGTGATAATTGTGTTGCAGCCCTGGATAGGGGGCCATCTGGTTGCTGCCTTGTGTACCCCAATTGTTTGTGTCTTTATGATAGTCCATGTGCACTATCATGTACACATGGTAATACATAGTAATAATTACATCTCAGGGTAGACAGTACAAGATTTTTATACAATAAAACATCTGTACCTGTCTCAGTTTCCTCACCACTCTGGCCTCTACTCAGTCTTTTAATAAATCTAGATTTTAAGTTCTCCTTGCCACTTGCATGTGATTTTCTTCTGGAACATGGATTCTCCTCTCGCTACTGCTGCTGACTTTTTTGTTTCCTTCTTCCTTTGCCACTGAGACGTCCAACAAGAGACAGTTTTTGGAATGTCCTGTATCCTATGGAAATCATTTGCTTTATGAAGTGATTCAAGGCCCTCATGCACATTGCATTGCTCAGTTGTCTTTTTTGCTTGGAATAAATATTAATTTACCAAAGGATATTCTTTACTTAAAAGTTGTGATCAAGGTGTAGTGATCTTAACAATGCTAGTTGTGTGTCAGATACAATCATTTTCTCTTCTTGTGTCTTAGAAAATTTAATTCAAAATGAATATGCTGCTCTTGACTCAGCTACATGAAAAGACTCACCAGCGTCACTCCAAATTCTTAGCTATCCGTAGACAAATTCCCAAATCATATCAAGACACATTCCTTCCTTTTCTTGCCAAGAAGAGAGGTTGTTACTAATTTAAATAGTTGTTCAAGTTCTACAGAGCAAAATTTAAGAAAAAAATGTCTGGGAACCTGGTTTCAATTTTCTTAGACATTTCTGTATGGCATATTTTGATTCCTTAATCTTATTTTATTCTGAGTGAAATTATTTCTTGGATAGAGAAAAACCTCTTCCTTTGTTCCTTAAGCATCCCTTGATCTAGTCAGATAGAATGTGTACTTACATCATTGCCTCTGAAGGAAACATATTTATCTTTTGTGCTCTTGCTTCTCTGATTTTCCTTTGAACTTCGAGTTTCTTACCCTTTCTAAAATACCTTATAGTAAAAAAATCCACCAGTAGAAATTCAAAGTAATTAGTGGCATCACAGTTGGATCCTATAAAAAGATTTTGTTTGAAGAGAACAGTTCTAAATTGCAGCATTAAATTCCACAAGCAATGTGTTGTTTGTAATACACAATAAGTATAGGAAATATAAAACTTGATTTATGGATGATGTGGTTAAGTTAATCAAGGGAGACTTTATGCTGTAGTTCCTAACTTGTCCAGTGTCTTTGTCTTCTGTTGAGTCGAATGCTTTGTGTCAGAAAGATTTGGCTGCTTTGAAACCTTACAGACCCATCTTCCCTTTGTATTGACACCAATGGCAGCCTTAGTTACTGCATGGTCAAGGCTCCATTTGTTTCCAAGTCTGTGTTATAATCAAGCTGTTCTAATTCTGAAAGTTTTGGTAGCTTGGCTGACTTCTGGGTCAGATAAATATGTGTTGTGAGATGACAAATGTTTTTGTGGGTACATGGCTAAGCTGGGCATAATTTAGGGACCTTGAGATAGAAAATCTGAATTCTCTTTATCACCAGCAACCACAAACACAAATAAAGTGATTTGTTTAGGGCATGGTAGTTCAGCTAATCTGCATTGAGAGGTTATTGCCCTGTCATCCTATTTGCCTACTTTAACCTATTCCTGCGCTTCCAGGATAAAAAATAAATGCACAGATGGACCTTGTGGAAAGAGCAGTGAGAAAGACAGTGGCAAAAGCTGAAGAAAGAAATAACCTCCTTAGGAGCGTGGCATTAGGATGACAGTTTGCACATTCATACAATAACAATTTTTAGTTATTTTCGGATAAACATCATCTTTTTTCTGCTTGGCATGGTGAGCACCATTTTACTCCAGATCTGGCTGAAAGCACACTTGAAGTGTTGATTTTCTACAGCTTAGGCCAGCGAGCTCCCTGTCTCATTCAAGAAGACAGCAAAGGCATCAGGTAAACAGCTGATGCACTGAGCAGGAAATGCTACCCACAGTATTCAAAGGGCAAGCAGTACTGGAGATTTGGAGAACTCTGGGAAGAGATACGTTTCTGTTGGCAAAATGTCATCCCATCATTTGTCCGAATTGCTTGTCAGAGCTTGAGGCTCCTACATCTGCCTGTGTGGAGTGTGTGCAGATGTTTAGTCCRACGGGAGAGCAGAGATTTCCTCAGTAAGAGGAAGTGCAAGTTCACAGTGCAGTTTCTGTCACAGCATTTCATCTTTCTCCTGTAGGTTCATATTCCAGTGGTCTGAGAGGTTGGTTTTCCCTTTAGTGCCTGGCAGAACTAGGAGACATATCCCAAGCTATAATCCACYCCGATTCCTTGTTGATCTTACCAAACACTTGTTCATTCCTTTTGCAACAGGGGAAAGGGAGGAATAGAGAAAGATCAATCAACAGGGATTGGTTTGAGCTTAAATTTATGTAGTCAAGAGCTAATGCTTTTCTTTGCATTTGCAGTTGGAAACTACATTGCAGTTTTCTTCTGCAAACACCTCTTGATAAATCATCAATCTTGGTAAATCATGTTGCAATCTTACATTTGTATTAGGAGATTGCCACTTTCAACATCACCTTCTGTTATAGTGGATTTGTGAAATGCTTTCAAATGAGTGTTTCCAAAGTCTCACCAAAAAAGACAAAAAAAGTGTTCCTAAGGGTTTACCTGCTTTCCTGAAAGAAGGCAATGCCTTTACGTTTATTCCAAATGCATTTATTGATACAATGAGAAATTACTTTTTTCTGTAACCCTTGTCTTTCATAATGAACATTATAGTCCAGTCCTAAGTCTTTTGTATCTTGGATCGAAAACCGTTCTTCATTCATTGGTTTAAAGCTGGTCTTACAGTCCTAGTTCTCAGCGACAAGTTTACTGCTAAATACTCGAGGTTGCTATAGCAGACAGAGAGGTTTGGGGTGTTGCAACTGCACRGTTTTAGCAGTTTGTAACAAGCAAAGGTCCAGCCACCCCAGCAGGAATAAGAGGAGGAGTTGCTTGGCTACAGGTTTATTTTGAACCTCTTAAAACACAGTAGTCTCTGAGTCCGAATTGATATGAGAGAAATACTCAAACTGATCTTTTGCGGGACTGCAGTAATGGCCAGAGCTGGCTTTTCACACACGGTTTGGTGAGCTCAGTGTCTGTGAGTGTAAGCAGAGCTGCCTGTGTTTCTCCTTGCTCTTTGAAAGACTCCCAGACCTTATTAGATTATTACGATGTTCCAAAAGTATTTAAAGACATTGGCTTCAAAATTAGTAATTAATAGCATTGTGGCCATTTTGCACTTAAAACCTGCTCAGCACTGTGAGCASTTGAAGAAGGAAGGTGGGAGCAGCTATTAAAACCGCTTGCTGAGCAGGGCTGCTGCCTTCATTTGCTTTCCATGATGTTTTCTGCTGAAATCCACCAGTGCAGGGGTTTGTGTTTCATGCCCACATTAAGAATTTGGCTGTTGAAACAAAAGCTCTTTGATTCTTTGAGAAAAGTATCACAGAAATTGCTTCTTATCTTCAAAGTGTTTTTCTGACATTAATTAATTGAATCCTCACGATGCTGTGATCAGGATAAGGAGCAGCCTCTAAATGGTAGTGCAATGAACTGCCCTAAACAACACTGGGGCCTGGCTGGATAAATTGTTTTMTTTTTCTTTCTGCTGCCCAAATAACTTTTAAAAGCATTTGAAAAAGAAGTGTACAAAAATTAAAAATGTTTTTGAACTTTGGGCAGACTTTTATGCCTGTGCGCTTGTAGACATAAAAAAGCTGCTGTTGAAACAAGCAGGGGCAGATCCGTCGTGGCTTGTAAACTACAATGAGACCATTGATTTCCTTGGGACTGGGCTCACTTAGACTAGCTGAAAGACCTGGCTCTTTGCTTGGGAAGTAAAGCAATATGTAGTAACACCTGATCTGAATAAAGAACTCTAAAACCTAATAATAAATGGTAATAGTGCCTATAATGAAGATATACTTGCAAGCACATGGAATAGATTTTGTTAGACTGGATAAAGAGAAAGGCACATTAAATGGAGGATAAAGAAAGGCAAAACAAAACAAGATCACCAGTATTTGCCTAGGTGAAAATGGAAAGKTTTTTTTTATCTTTCTACTGAATTACTAAAAGTTTCTTTCCCAAGTGACCATTTTATTAAAATATATCTGATAATAAAAAAGAGAGCAATTATAATTCCTTCTAGCTCAACTTTATTGTAATGAGAAATAGTGCTGGTCTGCTACAGCAATATCACAATCTGCTGGTTTTACTTAGCTCTGAAATAACCATTCCAGTGGCAATTCCCTGGCAGTTGTCAGGTAATGCAGGGAGTTATAAAGCACTCTTTCTTGTGCCAGCTGGAGAAGGGAATGAGGTGGATGGATGCACATGTGCATTTTACTAATCTGACCATTCCGACTCCAGGGGTGTCTAGATTAGAAGATAACTCRATTGCATTTATCCACCCACAGGATTCGTGCCAAATGGGTGCTGAGTTTCTGTGCTGGGCTAACTGATGTGAAGTTGAGCTATGCCAGAAGGCTTAGCTATTGTGCTCCAGCCYTTAACAGGCACTTGGAGCAACTTCTGAAATACAAGAACCAGATTCTAACTGAACTCGTGTAACTAGAGCAAACACTGTAATGTGCAGTTTCAGTGGGAGTTGTGCAGCTAAAATATCACATGGTGCATTGGAAACTTATCTCTCTTGGAGACTACTGGTTTCTAGTCTGGAATACCATTTGCCATTTACGTGTGTTTGGTTTACAGCTCTTCCTAGTGAAGACCCAGTGTTACTAAAGTATGTTGGAAGTAAGTCACAAAAGAAATCAAAACAGGTATTTGAGTGGGGATAGATTAATTTAATTCCAGTGAAGCCTTGCAATGACTGGAGTTCTGGAACTGTCACTCCTAAATTTAAACATTAATTATGGGCATTATACGAACATTAATAATTCTTTAAAGARGAAAATCAGAGATATGTGCAAAAATGTGAAAAGACTTTTGGAAGTTCTGTGTCGAGTGAAACAGCTGAGTGACRTGTTGGTGATTCTGCTGGTCAATTCCTAGGACATCTTAAACTTCAGGACTTTGCCTGAGGTACTCTACTCTGTAAAACAGAATGGAAGATTGGTACTTCTGTATATATTTAATGTATTTTCTCTGTAGACACGAGCCGTGCCACATGGTTCTTGCACCATCACTGCATTCTTTAGTGCTTTCTTTTCCCATCGTTTCATTCAGTGTGCTTTTGTGGCAGCCATTATGTCTTTTCAGTGCTTTCAGGACAGATCTGAAGAGTGGTAAAAATGTAATTAATTGTGTATCTAGTATACAGCATTCAAGGAAATGGAACTGCTCATTTTGCTGACTTCAGTAAAGCTTTTCATGCTAAAAAGGACTAAAGAGTTTTATTTTTGCTAGAGAGCTAGTTAATGTTACACTCTCATAAAGACAACTCTCATCACTATTGTTACCTTTTATTCTTGCGTTCACTTTCCCAGGGCAATATTTGTGTGTTCTGTAAGAAACGCTTTGAGGAACCGCTTGTGTGCTCCATCTACAGTTCGTAGAGTCGTGTTTCAACACTGGGTAGTCTTGCCTCCACGTAGCTTACACCTTGTAGAAGTTAAAGGAATCACATAGGTGTTGCTAACTCTGTACTTCATAATAATAATAATAATAATGATGATAAAGTTAATCAGTCGTTCAAAAAAGTATGTCTGCCTTAAAAAAACAAAAAAGTGGAAAGACTTTCTTAGAGCAGTTTTAAAATAGGAAACCGTACTAGAATAAAAACTGAAGATGGAAGCCATGATGAAATCCATAAGGAATACTTATGCCTGGTGGTGGAAAAAAATTGTCAAAATGCAGAAATTTTGTTTTCATTTCCCTTTTTATTTCTACTRTGTGCATTGTCTAATATGTTTCATGAGCTCCCTATTTCAAAGATTCCAGCCTATATATAGTTACAGATTCACAGTTTTATATTGCAGCTGAGTGCGTATGCGGGTTTAACAGAATCCTGTGACACTGTGGTTACACTGCCAGTTACATCCTTTTTGGAAAAGTCAGTGGTGCGGAGGCCCAGCCATGGCCTTGGGGTCCGAAATGAAAGAGGGAACAGAGGGAAGGGGCAGCTCCAGCAGGAGCGGAAAGGACAGAGCTGCAATTCAATGAATGGTCCACAAGGAAAAGGACTTTACTACCAAGGCAGAAAATAAGCACTGCATTTTGCAGCGATTAACTGCAAGCCTTTGTCTTTGCACCAATAAATAGTAGTTTCATTTTGTAGGTAGAAAATARGATTTATTATGTTCAAACTCTCTTTTCTGGAAGATCAGAAAACTGTCATRAAAGAAATAAATGATATTGACACTAATAATTAACTGTGAAACTTCACCTATACTGCTGCAGTAGAAATTTGATGATTTAATAAACAGAGAGAAAGAAAGAGAGTATAGTATAAAGTGAGCCAAAATTGACTTGTCATAGTAATTAAAACTTTCAGAATACTTGCCAAAAACTAGCAAATTCCACAAAAGCTAGGCAGAATGGAAACTATTTATGCTTTTGTGGCAAATTCGGCAAGTACCTGTGATCACAGCTCAATGGGGAGATGTTTCTGAATTGCCTTTGTTGGATTTTTACCTTGCGGGAGTTGAACTTTGGATTCGATCTGTCCTTTTGGAAGTCAGACGGAAGTATTAATCCCCCGGAGCGGGAGCGAGYCGTGTGCGTTAGTGCCGAGGTGCTGGTGGTTTGTGCATGCACAGGCACCTGTGGTGTGCGGACWGGCCGAGCTGCCCGCAGGCAGGGCTGCCAGGCCTGTGGTTTGAGATGACGTGGAGCAACGGCCTCTTCCCAACCCACCTTCGATGCATAATAAACACTGTTGCTTCCTGTCATACCTAAGTAGCTGACTTAGATCTGTAACACCCAGCTGCACATTCAGGAAACCTACTACTTTGCCAGCTTATAATCAGTATTAGAGCTTAAAGGTTAATTTTCTTTGCATAATCATTTTTTTAAATGAGCTGAATTCCCATTCACCCATTCTGACTTACTATAAAGCATTCCAGTTCCTTTCTAACACTGAAAATTACAGTGCCAAGGCTTTAAATTAATGCCAATTTACTAGACCACGTTGTTTAAAAAAATAATCACAGCTCTCATAATCATTACAAAATGCACCCAGAGCATGTCTGTGCCCGCACAGCTGAAACAACAGTAAATTAGACCTAAGACAACAGCGTAAATCTCCTATGCTGGCTTTTTGGGGTTGTTTTCACACAGAAGYATACAACCTGCCAAAGCAGAACCTTGGGACAGATGGAAAAAATGATTTAATGCAATTCACTGTATCAAATTTATTCTATTACAAGGTAAGGTTTCTTTGATATGACATGACTATCCTTTATAGATATTCCTGGTGCCAGCTTTACTGGCATGCATGCCAGTATGGTGTCATGTGAGGCTTCAGAGGAATTGATATAGTGGAAAAAAAACATGGTAAAGACAGAAAGAAACTTAATTTCTAATTAGTAAAATGTGATTACTTGTCAGAGTCTCCAATTTGTAAGTTTTATTTTTGTAACTTCACTCAGTAGATGGTAAAAAACTAAACTTAGTAGAATGCACAAGTAAATATAGATGAAACAGTTGAAGTATAAATGTTTTTCCCAACATTTTATTCAGAAAACATAAATACTCTTATTTAGARTTCCTGCTGTTGGGTAGATTTTTCAAGCTGCCCATCTCATTACCTTGTGAAACAAGATAGTGCAGTATTCTGGATGAGAGAGTGGGACCAAAATGAAACCTTGCTTAGGAGTGTATGTAGCTGTCAAGCCTGATAATATAGGATGCAGTGGTTTTGAGTTGTGAGTTGGCAGCTTTCATAATTCATCTTGAGTTGGTAGTAACGAAAGGGCTATGTTGGCATTTGATAGCCTGAAGTTTCAGGAATGATTGGAGATGATAATGATGATGATACCAGTCTGCTCTTAATATATATGTACATGTTCAAACTTTGCAAAGTCTGTGTTAGGTTACATTAATTGGGTTTCTTCATTATAACATAAAGTGAGAAAAAAACAAGAAATAAAGGACATAGATGTCAGTGTCCTTAGGGGTGGAGTGAGTGATCCTCTCAACAGCTGGACCATATGAATGATGTATATGGCTGAAGTAATGTATGGTGATGCTTTTCCTGGTTTTGCTGTAGTACACTTGGAGAAATAGGGAACTGTAGTTTGCAATGAGTAYCTTGTATACAAAGTTCATCTGGATTTTCCTGTGTACTCACTATTATGAGRTAAAGGCTGAAAATGGTGTGGTGCTTTTGTAGTATGTTTGGCTCTGATCCTTCCTCAACTGCAGAAGAGCAGAGAGATTCACAGTTTGTTTTTTTTTTACCTAGTGTTTGTATCAGAGGTTACTCCTCTGGGTTAGGATTAAATATTTGTAGCAGATGGTGTAGTACTTCCCCATGAAAAGTCTCACTCCTGGTCTTGGTCCTTTCTGTCTCTGTTAATGTGACCATCGGTAGCCTTGGGCTTCCGAAACTTTTCGCCAAGACTGTCTCAGCTACGAGCAGTTAGCAGGTGCCCCATTAGGTCTGTGGAAAATCTCTGCCGTTTTGCTGCCCCTCGCCAGTGAAGAAGCCAAATACAGTGCAGAGGTGGAGGTGCCGTGTTGTGGAGATGCTGCTGCTTCCAGGTGAGCCCTTGCRGTCTGATCCTGCGGCAGCGCCCAGCAGCGAACTGCCCCTGCTCCCCAGGGTCCTCAGCTGGTGTTCGGACAAGGTGTTCCCAGAATCAGGCTCTTAAAAATTGTTTGATTCTTGCTGATTACAAGATTCTTAGCTCTGCTAATATTTCTTGAATTAAGCTCTGAGTCCTCTGGGAGCTTTGCCGTGACCTCAGGAGGAGTTTGAAATCGAAAGGTTAGAGGCAGATAATGCATAGTTCAGTTCATAATGAGATGAGTGTGCTAAGTTTTATCCCAGGTATTCTGTAATAAAGATAATTAAGTTTGTTCCAGTAATCAGCAAATATTYGTACTTTTGGAAAGCAATTATTTCAGGAGAATCGAATGCCCATTTCATTATTTCAGTATCGGTARATTACTGAGACTCTAGACATTTGTCTTTTTTTTTCTTTCTGCATTGTAATGTGCTTTAAGTATCCCCAAATGTGTATACTATAACTTAGGTTATTTCTAAATTGTAGTCAATATGCTATTTTTTTTAGTGACTTTAAATGTACCAGATATTCCATATTGCAAGTCCTAGGGGCATTAAGGCAAGCTATACCTTGTGATACTTAAGAGGAAAAAGAAAATGCCTCTGAAGTTGTTTTTAAGTAGATTTGGAGACAGGGTTTTATAACTTATAATTAATTCACATTATCATCCCACGTGTTCATTTAATAACTCACTGGAGTGCACTGTTCCCACTGCTGTTGCTTATCTGTGTTTTCTTTATTGTTTGTCTGCCTTTCTGCTTGGGTCATGACCAAATGAGAGACACTTTGTAATCATTTTAATATACCGGAAATAACTTTGATTCTGTCTGTCTGAAAGCTTTATGTGGTTTCTAAAGCAATTAAGTAGGACTTAGAGACAATGTTCTCCCAGACCATAAAGGCCTTAGGATAGAAAATAAATTAACTAGATTACTGTGGATATTAGTGCTGCTGCCAGGTTTGAGAGAGTTAGCTTAAGATGGGAAATAATTTTTAAATTGTGTTGTTGGTGTTTTGTCTATACACTATAATGTTAGGTGAAAAACATATTGTAGATAGCTAGGTGTTAGACCTACGTGTTGAATACTTCTTTCCAGCTCTTCAGATAGGAAGTAGTTTGAAAAATAGGTTACAAGAAATACCAAGCAGCTCTTCAGCTTGGGTTTTCTGAAGCACACCCACGCTCTTTCTTGGATCAGACAGAACTTTTATCATCTGTCCTAGGCACCTGCAGTGGCAGACTTCATTTGCTCTRAATTGTATTTGACGTTTTATAGACTTGATCTGAACGTATAAATAGATGACTTGTCAAAACCTCTGTGTGAGGAACAGGAGGTGAATAAATAAAATAAAAACTCTAAAACTCTAACTTAGGATACATAGGATTAGGATAAAAATAGCTTGATTTTCATTTGATTGTCCACTATTGCCACTACCCACGGTTAAAAATGCTGCTGAGTCACTATAGTTCCCTGTAGATCAGACAGACTAGCTTTAGTTTCAGTAGAAATAAATGTTGACATAGCATGCTTGCAAAAGGTGACTAAGAAAAGGTAATATTTGAGTACAGCTTTTATTGTTTTAATTTCTTATTTCTGCTGGAACTCTGCATACTGATTAACTACATATTGCAGACTTTTGATAACCTTTACACTGACTCTGTTTGTTTTCAGGGGCAAAAGAGTCAGTTAGATACAACCATGTAGCCTGATATTCATCATCTTTTCTTGTTGAACTAAAATTTATTAATAATGCTTTTAATGTTAAATAAAAGTTATTTAATATTGATTTAATTGATATGCTTAAGCTAGGACCTAACACCTACCAAGTACCTACCAAATTAGACCTTTTCTGTCKTGGCAGGGTACTGTATCTGGAAAAGATATGTTTTGCATGGCATAGTTTTTTTTTTCTTTTGAACAGCAAAGTAGAATACAAAAAACTCCTAGAATAAACKACTAACTCTGGAATAACTCCTAGAATAAAACATACTAAGCATCTTAGATTCCAGCTTCCAGAAGTTGGAAGTCATTTTCCTTCGTCAGTTTTACGAGTCTTTCTGCTAAATATGTAGAAAACTATGCAAACTTTCTTTGGTACTTGGAATTTTATTAGAATTTTTCATAAAAAGTCCTGTGCAGTGCATCTGTAGATGTGGCACTCCTTTGCTGATTCTCAATTACTTATTGACACTCGTGAAGTTTTTCTTTCATCAAGGCAATCAGTTCAACATACACAGCTCAGGAGAGAGAGTTGTTTTATTACTCAGATTAGTACTTACTGGATTGCAAGTACAACATCTCTTAAGTAGCCAAATTCCAGCTATTTACTTTCTTTTGAGAATTCAGAAGGGCCACAAAGTCCTCTGGTTTCTTTGAACCAAGTTGCAGTGCCAATGAATTCACCTTTTGCCATTCAAGATTCTGGAAACAGCATTTTACCCAGAGAAGCAGAAAATTTATCAGGCAGTTATCTCGCTTAGAAGTTACACTTACAAACCATCAAACATCAACTCCTGATGCAACGGTACTGTATACAGAACTTCACTTTCCGATGCCACCACATCAGCTGTGTATGATTTAAATTATTTTTACTGTTTTTTTTTTTCTCTCCCAATTGCAAAGGAAGCTATGTGGAATCTTTAAGCAGAAAGAGGAGCTCTGTAAAGCATCTTTTAAAGGAGTGCTGCAGGCTGAACTATAGAAAATTAATATTCTGAAGATACTTGAACTAGTCTCAATTTATAGCACATGGAGATTTTCYCATTGAATTGTAGAGTGAGCAGAAGTATTGATGAGAGTCTGTATTCTTGAGACATTCCATACATAGAGTGCAAAGCATTGCTGAAAGACACTGTAAACAACCCATATTTAGGTAAAAAGTCCTCAGAAGGAATGAGCTGCAGACCATACGTTAATGAGATATTGGGGGTAAAACTTTTCATACATTTTCATGCTTTGACTAAAAATATTAACGTCATAAAAATTTTTGAAGGGCCAGAGCTGAGGTGGTGGCTGCAGGGTGATCAAAGCCTAAAAGAGGCACATTTTCCCTTTTTTATGGGGAGGCCTCTTTCAGACTTGCCATATGATGGATTTCAAATGAAAATTTAATGGACTCACAGTTTCCCAGACAACCATCTTTCTACAGCTTCATTATTAACAACAATTTAATCTTAGCCAGCTCTCTGTCTTTTATTTCTAAGTTCTTGATAATTCTTTAGTTAACAGCAGTATAAGAAAAAAAATGCTCAGATCATAAGCTTTTAATGGAAGTGTTCCGGGTGAAAAACCAATATAAAGCTAGTATCCAACAGATTTTGCAGAGCTGCTTATTCTGCAGGTACTTGAATTAAAGTGTAGCTAGTAAATATAAGTAGCATGTAAACAGTGTGGATAAATTTCATATGTAATCTGTATTCAATAACATGTGAGCCATAACGTTACCTCCCAGTACTGTATGAAGAATGATAATGCTATTTTTATGGCCAATAAAGACAAGATTGTATAAAATATTTGTCAGGTAGTGTCCCTTATGTAGAGTGTCTTAATTTATTAACATCACCGGGAGAGGAAATGGAGGTAACATAGCTCTTGGAAAGGAAAACATCTTGCATTAAGTACAATAAAATTTTAGGATGTGTGACTCCATGATCATGTGATTGAAGACCATTAAAGCCATTTTGATTTTTTATTTAAGTAAGATCATGACAAATCCTTTTCAGGAATATAAAAAGGCAGAAAATTCTCCAGCTACTAAATTGTTGTGACAGAACAAGCAGTCTCTGAAGTAACTGGGTCATCCCCAAAGCTGTATAGTATGAAAGCCAGTACTTTGAATTTACATTAAAAAAAAAAAAAAAAAAAAGCAAGTCAAGCTACATAGAGCCTACAGCCATGGGTTTGATAGAATTTGGTTGTCTTGTTGTAAGTCTGTAGAAAAAGAGCCAGTAGCCAAGTGACTTTGTTGAGAACAGCCAGAGTATTTGCCAACCTAGGATTCCAGTAAGCTGGAACCATCAGTGACCTGATTGGTGTTTCTCTACAATATAGTGTAGTGACACGCTTTGGTGTTTTAGTGTATCTCTGTAATACAATAACTAAASTACTAAATAAAGAGTTGCTTCAATGGGGAATTTGAGAAAATCACTTTCTTGGGATCCAGTGCCGTAGTCTGTCTGACTGAGAGCGCTGCCTGGTRTCCTGGGAGAAGCTGCTGAAAAATTATCCAACTTATCTTTGATTTTTCTCTCTTTTCTTGCATAAACATAAGCAGTATTGAGCCTAAGTTTCTGGTCTTGCTTTTTTCTGCGTAACTGTTAGTATAGTTTTTAACAGTCACATAGCTTTACCCCAAGGAACACAGGACAGTGTAACACACATATGTGGATCTGACTGAACACCAGTATGTAAAGATGATTCTTTCTGATCAGTCCTTATGTTTCTGTCCCCATGCTCAACAGCCCTGCGGAGTCGATCAGGACGGTCCATCATCAATGGAAACTGGGCAATTGATCGGCCTGGGAGGTACGAAGGCGGTGGGACCATGTTCACATATAAACGCCCAAATGAGATCTCCAGCACTGCAGGGGAGTCATTTTTAGCTGATGGCCCAACAAATGAAGTCCTTGACGTCTATGTGAGTTTCTGAGTTTTTTGCATTTAGATTTAATTTCCTGAAAATATTTTAGTTATTATTAATATGTAACACTAAAATCACATTCAGCAACAATACATTGATATTTTGTTTCCTTAATCTTAAAAGAGCATTTTTGATATTTTACTATTACTTTCTGTTACTTCCAACTTGCTCTCTATCATAGGATATCTAAAAGGCAACAGATGCCTTTTGCTTTCCAATGTTATARACCCAGTAAAACCAATTTTGCCTTTTCAGTAAAATCAGAGGTAGAACATACAGATATCTGTATTTTTTGTGAAATGGATTTCTTCCAAATAATTTCCTACTCAAGCACAATTGGCCTAGTTTTGTTTTACAGTGAACTGAAGCAAGCAACTAGATCAAACAAGACCTCTTATAGAGTGATACCATCTCAGTTTTCTTTAAAAGAAATACAAGTAAAAAAATGTGTGAGATAGATCAGGGCAGTTTGAACAACAAGCTGTACTAGAAAATCATAGAAAAACAGTCATTTGAGAAGCGAAGAAAGAAGATAAATTGCCTGTGAGAGGGCAGTTCTGGGGGAGCARTTCTGCCTGGAAGGTGGTGAAAAAATACTACTTAGTTGGGACAGGTTTTTACTGAATCATTAAATTTTGCATATAATTTGGACTGATTATAACTTATTATAAGATAAATTGTATGTTCTGAGGTTATGCACTTCCATATGCTAAAATRTATCGGTTATAAAAGCCATATTGAATAGTGATACCAGCTGTTTCATCCAGCCAGTTTTCCTGACCGTAAGCGCAACAAGTGGTACAAAAGTGAGCATACTGTTCCATAGGAAAACAAATAGTAACGACCCTCATTTCTCAGCTGGGAAGAGTTAGATACTGGCAAAGTTACTCCCCATTTACTGCATAATAATTGCACAGACATTATATCTATTTGAATAATTTCTGATTGACTGTAATGTGAGACTGGAAAAGCCTGGAGGATTAGCTAAAAGAGTTTCTAGATTCCACACTACAAGCTCCATTTTTTTTAGTTTTTTCTGTGTGTAAAGTGATTTGATGGTGTGAGCTGAGGTGTTTTTCTTGTCAGCACACAGCTGCCTAATGCACAGTGACTGCCTAACACAGAGAGGAAAGGATCAGGAAGTAAATAAAACAGATATTCCCAAATATCTCTTTTTTTTTTTTTTTTTTTTGTAATAGGAAAAACTGAAATCTATTGTAATCAATTTAGAGTTTTTTACTATTACACTAGCTTATTTAGGTATACTTTTTTTTTTCATTCCTTCTGCAATGAATGCCACCAAGCTGATGTAATTGATGGGCATAGTTTCAGCAGCTGCTCTTTGACTGCTGCTGTAGATTGACTGCACTCCTGTCTGGGGTGTTTCTTGTTAGACGTGAGGAATAGAGTTCCTGATGAGCTGACAGCTCAGTCTCTTTTTCAGAACAGCACGAGAGGATAAAAATCACAGAGTGCTAGATGAAAGGGAATCAAGCATCCGCATGACACAACCTTTCCCACGCRTGTTTGGAATTTCTAGCCGCACTGATACCAACCCCCTTTTCTGGGRTTGCCTCACAGTTCCCGAGTTGTATGGCAACTCGCTTTTGAACCGTAGTSTCCATCTTTGCACTCTCCATGGAAAAATGAAGAGATGTGCTGATGACAACTCCAAATGGCTTTCTGTCTTTTTTCCTCACATCATGTTGTCTGTCTTTCCGTCCCAAAGCAATTAGGAAAAAAAAAATCTCTAAATTATAACAAGTTTTAATTAGCAAGGTAAAAGAGAGCAAGTTTTTCAAAGTATGTAGCATACATTGCTTCAAAGACTTAGGTCCACTGACTCAAACCTGGAGCCACYCTGCGGAGGGTCCTGGCTCTGCAAGGCACACAGCCAATGTAGCTTCACAGGACTCGGCTGTCAGGTAAGCCCAAGTGAATTGCAAAGTGGCAAGGCAAGCGGCAGCCCTTRTAGACAGATTTACAGGCAATGTTATTAGATTTGGCAAGGGAAAGTGATTCCGAGATGTGGATAAACGCAAGGCCAAATCCATGATTGGGGTTAACTGGTGTAGCAAATGTAGTTGCTTTGCTAGATCATATACCCAGTTGCATTGCAGGACTTTCTCTTTTTGGGTAGCACTTGGGCAGAACCGGAGGACTTGTGSAAGCCCTGGTATTAGTCTTAAAAAAAGAAGATATTTGGAATGACACCATTCTGGGAGCCTKTTACCCTACCAGTCTCCATTGCTGGGTAACGCTGCCTTTTAAAGCAGCACGGTCAGCAGAAGCAGTGCTCGGGTCATCAAAGCTCAGCTAATGGAGTTAGCAGCCAAAAATACCCTTATATTTACAATGCAAGTTGGGCACAGAGTGTGCTGCAAACAGTTTTAAAGAGCTTTTGTCAAGTTACTTCTTGCTCAGATCTTATTATGTAGTTSTGCTTGAGCAAGCCGCACAAGAAGCTGCACTGAACTTCAGCGGCCTCCTCGTGACTTCTCATGCAGGGGTTGTGCAGCAAGCATTTAAACCCCCTCAGCTTGTTTTTCATGTGTAAAGACAAGAAACGTAAAGTTCCCACCCATATTTCCTAAGGAGCGCTTGAAGAAGGACCAGTTAGTGCTAGCTGCAACSCAGTGGGAATCTGTTTGCATGTGCATTAAGTCTTAACTGGGTTAAAAATCCATCTGAAAGACTGCAGGAGGGAAGCATAGTGCAGTGTCCATGCTTGGAACAAGTCTGCTAGCTGGTGCTCAGTCTCCATCAAGTGGGGAGCCATTAGCTGCTCAGCAGTACAAGGAAGCTCTTGGTTTGTGAGCGGGTACAGATGATTTCACCCACATGTGCTCGCTGCCCTGGACAGGTATAAGAAATAAACCTTAAACAAGGGAGTCTGGCACATCTGCAGTATGGGGCCTCAGGTGCTGCCTTGCCACCACTTAGTTTCTTCCTCCTTGCTTGTCTTTCATCCAGCATCTCCCGAGCTCCTCACATCTGCAAATGTTTGGACACCCTCCAAACGTGGCCATTGCTCTCCCTTTGGCCCATGTGAATCTCTTGCCACCTAGTGGCAAAAGGTGATGTTCTCCTCAGTTGCCCTTGCACGTTCTGTGCCCGTGCAGGAGCTCTGCAGCCGCAGGTTCTCTGCCATCACAAACTTGTTCGTTTTGCAACAGTTTAACCTGTTTTTTTTTTTTCAGAAACAAATAGTCTTTTTGCTTTTTTGAGGTAGTCATTAAGCAAAATTTCAGTCATTTCCAATGAAAAATATTGTTCCGCAGTTAATTAAAGTACGTTTTTAAGCACTAGTAATATAACGAGTGGAAGAAGTGAATATATGGCTGTTTCTCTTTTTAGATGATACATCAGCAGCCTAACCCAGGTATACATTATGAGTATATCATTCCAGGAGACAATGTCATTAGTCCTCAGTTGCTTGCTCACAGGAGGCCAGGTAAAATGCCACTATTTCATATTATTAAGCACGTTCTGTTACCTAATAAATGAAAGGACAAATTTGTTCCATKAGGCTCAGTGTTTGTATGCTGCCTTTGATTTGGGAGAGGCAAGGAATTCCAACACACTTCAAAGAGAAGTCTGCTTAGGTCTGGTAAATTCAGCAAATTATAATACCTATGAGGCAGTGAAGCTGGTCACATACCTCTACACATATTTCAGTAGTGAGTGGAGTGTTGTATCTATATCTCAGAAATAAAATAGTAAGAATTTTTCTCTTAAAATTTTGAGATACTTTTAAACAACCCTTCCTCTCCCACCTGGAGAGGGTGAAAGATAAAATTGTTACCTTCCTGAGCTAGAATGTGGACTGCTGGTGCTCCTAGCTCTGTGCCATGGAGATGGGCTGTGTGCGCTAGTGTGAGGTTCAGAAGGGAAGCAGAAAATTGGCAAGTGACTTTGGTCTGACTTCTGATGTTCACGACTTGCCTTGACAAATTTGGAGTGTGTTTGCAGTCTGTTTTGTAATGAGGAACAGCTGTACTGCGACATGTGAGCACAAACTGCAGAACATGGTACAAAGACAGGCTTTGGGAATGGGGACACTGGGTGCAGCAACTACTGCATGTTGCATGGCTGGAGATTGTTCAGTTTTTAATGTACTTGCTGGCTGAGACTTGGTTATCTTAATCTAAAATATCAGAGTCTCCATAGAGTAGTACTGGGAAGTCTGTGCAGTTTAAAGTAGCAATAGCAATTTAAAGATGCTTAAGATTAATAATACTCCAGTGTTGTGACCATTAGTGACTATTAGTTGAAAACATAGACTAATATTGGCAAGTGAGGCTCATTATTTTAATTTTTTTYATTATTGTCCATCATCAGGGGATCCTTTGAATGGTCAGTTAGAAATTCCAGAAGGTACAAATCATGAGGATGAAGATTTGCATAGGGAGACAGACACACTTACTGGACAGTCAACTGGAAGTTTTCCAGTTATTCATCCAGGAAGATTTTCTTCTCATCAGCCAGAAAACCAGGTGCCTGCTGTGCAGCCACCAAGACAAAACCGAGAACACAACTGGAAACAGATTGGGAAAACTGAGTGCACCACTACATGTGGGAAAGGTAAGCGCTTCATTYAACATGCACAGAAAATAGATTACATGGGAGGTTTCATTCCTAGGAGAGAAGAGGCATAAAAGGAAGAAGCACTGTGGATGCTCAAGCAACTCTTTTATGTGCTGAGTATATCTAGACCCAGTGCTTTTTTTTTTTCTTTAAGGAAAAATCCTGTCTGTTGTAGGTGTTCTATCAACAGAGACTATAAAAATACTAAGTGCAAAGCATTCACATCAATAAATTTAAATTAAAAGAGAGTATGTGGCAAAATGCTCTCTCTCACTTCCCTGGCACACAGCTACTTTTATCAACATTCTGACATTTTCTGTCCTTTGTTTGAGCCTCTCAATTTGTCAGGTGCTTTTTGCAGTTTTCTGATCTTTACAGGAAGATGTCATGGGGATTCCACCAGACGTTTCCTTGCCTGGTTGAATATTGTAGTGTCAAAATAAAACAGCTTTAGAAAACTGAAGTTTTTTTAGAGAAAGAATGGGAAGGTAGAGGAGATGGAAAGAGACTGCTAATTAGTGACCTTTTCAGAGGAGAAACATACACTACTTTACGCTTACCAGCCAAATCTCTGCCATAAAACATTCACAGTGATTACCGATTCAACAAAGCATGACACTAGCAATTATTTGGAAGACAACATTTTTGTAGTCATAAGAGTGACCATACCTGAAAAATCACAGGGCTAAGAAATACAAACCAGCCAGTGAAGGAAGTTAACTAGGAAGATTGTCACCAGATCTCCTACATGGACATCTGCTTCCTAATTAACCACATTTGGTAATGACAGGACATGCTGAAATTTGGTCCAAGGCCAGAAAATTATCCACGTTACAGATACCACTAAGACAAAAACAGTACTATTGCTGCTAGCCAAATTACTTCTGAACTGCATACACTTTTATAAAGATGGTAGAGATACTCTTTTGGGAAATTCTTTTGCAGCAGAAAGTATGCCTTGTTCCTAAAGCAAGACAGATACAGTTAGCTTTAACTTGGAAATATGCTCTTGAGAACACAGCGATTAGAAAGATAAGACATTTGTTTTTGTAGAGGCGGGGAATGGGTTTAATTTTTTTAAATAGTAATTTTTATTCTCAGGAGCAAAGTTGACTTACAGCAAAAAGGTTAAATTATATGTAGTATTCTGGTCTGCATCTATATAATCACTGTAATGAGTTCTAATAATTACTGACAAAGCACACAATATGTACTTTTTTGTTTTTTCCATTCTTTCTCCTGGACAATCTACTGTGAAATCTGTCTTGTTTGGAGAACTCACTGCAAAAGCAGATGCTACGCTACAGCAGATAAAGCCAGATAACGCTCCAGAGTCAGCCTTTCTGTGGAGAAAAGAAGGAAATGTTTTGGTTAATACTTAGAGGTGACTTGGTTGTGGGCAGACTCCTTAATTGCACCTGACTATTATTTAGCCACAACCAATGGGTACTTTATCATATACATGGACAATTGTATATTCAAATTATATGATGCAGGTGYACAAACACCTCAAGGCAGGCCAAGTTTTCCATGGCTTTCTAGGGGGACTGCTGGAAGGGTCAAAGTCTTGGCTGGAACTTCTACAGACTTTATTTGCCTTTGGACATTGTTTTTGCCATATCTTCAGACACTTTTGCAAATTCTGGAGTGTATTAGTGTAAAAGTCAGTTAAGTTTCAGTTTAGAAACAAATCTTTTTCTCGGAACAAGTACACATTATCCATGCTCTTTAAAGACAAAACAACAAACACAAAATCTGGGAAGACAACTAGTAAGAGGAGGAAAACATTCCAGGAAATGTTTGTGGGAAGAAGTGTAAGCTGAGTATCTGCCTGTCTTCTTAAATAACATTCCATTTGGGTTTATTGCATTCTGTGGTATAAACTTGCTTAGAGCCTAGGCCGAGTCTTTCTGTTTGCAGTTTATTTTCTTGCTTGTGGGTTTTTTTCTTTTTGTTTTTAGCTGTCTACACTGTGAGGGCTTCAATACTGAAACTTATTAGCCATTTGGAGGTTTCTCCTCTCCCTCTCCCTCTCCCTCTCCCTCCCCTCCCCTCTCCTCTCCTTATTGTTTTGGTAGGACAGACACGTGTCCTTGCTATACCTATGTAGGAGCAGGGATTGCTCTTGCTTTATATGGTATAAAACTTTGGCCTGCCTTCTAAAAGGAATTAAAAATTGCATAACTTCAGTATGAATGAGAAAGGAATTGTAGGTGGATGAAGGAGTTAAATCTTTTTCAACCTAATAAGTAAAGTGTAGGAATTATGCTCCTCTTTGAATATGTAAAAAATKACTCTTTCAATAAGTATACACCTTAGCACCTTGCTCTTTTTGTAATCCCTGCATGATAAAGATTTCATGCAGACAAAATACAACATGCTTTCTCAGCCTTTCCTGCAATGCCGTGCTGTACTTTCTGTATATGAAGCACTTCCCTTAGTATTATAATGTAAAGAATGCAGGATTCAGCTTTCACTTCCATTGGAATGTTTTGGATAAAAATGTAGCCTAGATTTCCTCTTGTAAAGTTACGCTTTTCCTTTCTGCATCAGGGTTGGATCCTGTTGCTCTCACGGGTTTATATTGCAGGATCTTTTGCAGTGCATCACCTAATTTTAGTTTTGTCATTTCAGGGTCACAATACCCCATTTTCCACTGTGTCAACAGAATCACTCACGAGGAAGTTCCTGAGGGTTACTGTGACAGCAGCACCAAGCCTATTCCAGAAGAGGAGGCCTGCAACCTCTTCCCATGTCCAGCGTTGTAAGGCTCTATGATTTAAGTTGATTGAAATAATGAAGTTAAGATCAAGATTTGCACATGAAACAGGCTATTTTAAGTAGGAAACTGGCTTGAACTACTAAGTACTTTGAAGTTGTCTCATGAAGTGTGGTGGATATTCTCCCTTAGCTATTGGTGGCCTTCTTTTCTTTGTAGGTATTAATTTCATAGGTATTAGTAGCACTCAGAGAACACAAAAGGGAAGTTGGTGTGATTGTTCAGGCACGCACCATACCTGTGGTCTCTCTTTGGGAATATCTTTTCTCCAAGTGACAAGCTTCAGCATGTGCCTGTCTAAATAAGGGGCAGTTAGCAGGAAAAAAGAACAGRAAAAAGAGCAGCTACAACTGATACTGAAAAGCTTCTTTGAAAGAGAAGAAAAATGTCCATTCACTCAAGCTGTGTATCTAAGATGTTAACCCAGTAGACATTACAGTGAGCCTTTCCTTCAGGTCAGCGCTGTATTTTCCATCTCTCTTGTCATCACGTTCCCCAGCACTTCTCCTCTGAGCGGCTGCAGGTCACTCTTTACCCCACAGAAGTTGTTAGCGGTGCAGTTGGGGTTGCTCWACAAGGAGTTCCTGCTGGTAACAGTCTGACTGTTGGATACTCAGAACTCCTGAAGCACTTTCCGTTGAGAAGTCTTCCATCACCAAGCATCTTTTCCATTTTTTTGTCTTTCTAACTGCTCATATTAATTCAGATTCATTTATTCACACAGGATAATATCAAGAATATAAACTGATATAGAAACTTACTAAAAAGAATACAGAGATTTCATTCCCTTCCCTTGAGTTCTGAAATACAGTGTGTGAACAGTTCAGATACTTTCCTTATTTGTATATGCTGGGAACTAAAATGGGAAAATGTATTTATACAGAACACATTAAACGAATTCAGTAAAATCTTTATTGGAATTAGAAGAATAGTGTTGGGAGTTTTTTGTCTATAAAATTAAATGCATTTATTCATTTCTCAGCATTTGCATTCTGATTTTAGTGGTGAAATGGTGCCTATAGGTATTTGGAGCTTTTTGTGCTATTTCTTTTCTCACCCATTCTACAGCCTTTGCTGAACTGTGCTCAGAAAAAGTCTGTTAAGTTTATGCAACACTGATCTTAAAGTTTCAGGACATGTCATTAGAGTAACAAAATTCAGATTCTTAAAATACAAAGAGCAATTTTTAGTGGGTTGGTTAATGTACTATTAAAGTTTTGTGACTCATTTTTTCATTGTCAATAAATGTTATTGGTATAATTTAGTTGATTAATATATTAAAATTAATGCATGTATTAATGAATGCCTTTTAAAGCCATTATATAATCTGTTTGCATACTCATTAGTATCAACCACTACAAATAGACTGGTTGTAAATATTTAATGGTTGCTTCATAAGGAATTAAATTAAGCAGGCAGAGGTTTTAAGTTTTATTTTAAGATTTTGTCCCAACCTTAGAWCATGCCATTAGAGCTGCCTTCAGAGCATTAGAGGAGTAGTACRTTAGAGGAATCTTTACAAAACAAATCACCTCCTTTTTTGTTTCCTTCCTTTAGCTGGGATATAGGGGAGTGGTCTGAGTGCAGCAAAACATGTGGTCTTGGTATGCAGCATCGGCAGATCTTGTGTCGGCAAATGTACGCCAACCGTACGCTGACAGTGCAGCAGTACCGCTGCCAGCACCTGGAGAAGCCGGAGACAACCAGCACCTGCCAGCTGAAGATCTGCAGCGAGTGGCAGATTCGGACAGAGTGGACTTCGGTAAGGACAGCTGAGGAGTTTGGGATATAAAACCCTGGAAGGGAACAGATGTTCTCTCAGATAGTGCTATTSAAGCGTGAAACTTGGGTTTGTTTAAAACAATGAAATGGAATGTGGAGAGACTTAGCAAGAGGTGTGTGTTTGTTTAAAAACCTGTGTGATTGTGACCCTGAAAATTTACTATTTGTAACCAGAAAGAAACTGAAAGAGAATKATTATAGAGAACAAAAACAAGCAATGGGACATTAATAGCTGTCAACATTCTCTGAGGTTGAAGAAAATAGAGCAGGAGAAGAAGGCCTTTACCTTTAACAAGGGTTAAAAACTGTGTTCCTTTTCGTCTCTCTTGCTTATGCATCCTGCTCTCCAGATTTAGTGTGGCCGTTGAGTGGAATATACCATTTGAGTTTATGTTTCCCAAGCGAATCTATGTAGGATACTGTAGAATACCCTACTAAGACTGAGAATGTGGTTGTAAAACTGTTCAAGTGATTGCAGAGTAGTTCCACAGCTCTCATGCAAGTCTTAATGGGAATAAATGAGCAGAATGTTCCCAACTTCGAGGAGAAAACATGGCAATTCTGGTACAGAATCCTGACAACCTCCATTTTGTTACAGTGTTCAGTCCCCTGTGGAGTGGGGCAGAGGACTCGAGATGTGAAATGTGTCAGCAACCTTGGAGACGTTGTTGATGATGAGGAGTGTAACATGAAGCTACGTCCRAATGATATTGAGAACTGTGACATGGGTCCTTGTGCAAAGAGCTGGTTCCTTACGGAATGGAGTGACAGGGTAAGGCTTTCTCTTACCTTTACTGATGCCAAATCCTCTGAAAAAATATAGGTGCATCAGAAAAAAAGAAAATATGCATATGAACAGCCATAAAAAGAATGGTCTCACTCTCTAAAATTATACTCAGTAAAAAATATCTGTAAAACAGGCAAGTGCAAACAAAAAGTAATGATGCCAAAGACACTCGGAGTTTGTGGTAGTGCAKTGCCCTATTTCTTGCTCTAGTGACAATGTCTTTTCCATTTTATTTTTACAAGTGAGAGAGAAAAAAGCATTCTAAAAGACAGTGAAAATAAAAATAATCTTTCTTAGAAAAACTTTTCAGCTACTGTCAGCTGGTGCAGTTCCACCAAATAAATATATATATTTCAGGAAGGACGCTAGTGTCATTTTTTTGTTCTCTTGAATCAATATTTTTTGTCTGCAGAACTGAAGATACAGCTTTGTAGCTGAGTATTTTTAATATTAATTTCTGCTTGCAAATGTGAAGGTTATGACTCCAGAATGTTATTATGCTTATTTATATAACGTGAGACCTAAAAATGAAGCAGATGATGTGGATGATGTTGATGTTTTTTCTTACCACRAACTTTTTAGAGTCAGAAAGTAAAGAACAGATTTTTTTTATCTGTTCAGCATGTTTAAGTGAACAAATTAGTTATCTCCAAATGCTTGCTACTGTATCTAGCATAATTCACCAGCACTTCTACCAGAAATGGTTTTGAAATTTGATTCACACAGAGAATGGAAGGAAGACAGGTTCAAGCTAAGAATGGTCAAATGGGATCTTATAAGGATTCAGTTTATACCTAGCATACCTAACTAAGGTGTTCTGGGGTGATGACCAGCAGTGCTTCTAAAAGAAGTCTGTGGGTTGTAGGAGTAGTCAGTAGCTTCACAGAATCAGGCCTTTGGCCATTAGCTTTTTTCTTTGTGTCTTTCAAGGGCCATTTTCTGGGATCAGAAATCTTTCTTTGTGGGAAAGGGTTTCTGTTGAAAGACACTTAAGAGGCAAATTCTGTCACAAAAGGGAGTGGCCCTTCCCCAGAGGCATGGGCTTCTGTGTGCCTATGTTCCACAAGCCCAGCTCTAGAAGATGCTTCAAGCCAAGACACCTTTCAGCAATATGCATCGATGGGCAGCCCACAAGTGGTTCAGATAAGCAGCCAAAAGTTCAAATGCTTAAAGAAGGCTTGTTCAGATCTCTGCAACACTACAGTGGAAATCTCAAAAGAACAGACCTTCTTTGTGAGATTTATTACATGTCTACCTCTAGTCCCCGTGGAAATAACCACAGAACAGTCTTTTCCATTGTATTTTAGCATTTCAACTGCGGCTAGAAATAAGTGGTAAAAGAACTTATCATAATTTTTGAGTACTTTGGAGCTTTAAAATGGCATTGATCAAATTTGATTACATCCATAAGTGAAGTCTGTGCTTTTCTGAACCCATTKGCAAATAATTACTTCATGCCCACCGATGCATGTGCGACAAACAGATGTTCAGAAGCCTGTCAGAGTTAGACTGAAACTTTCTGTTTCAGCAAGGGTTATATTGATCTATGCGCTGCATGGGGCATTTTAGTATAGATTTGGATAATTAGTGAAAAATTAGGGAAAAACAGTATAGTGATGTTAAAATTATCATTGCCTTTACTGTTCCTGGATGTTAAATTTCAGTACTTGATAACTGTGATAGATAATAGCAAATTTTCAAATCCATTTTCAGTGTTGTTGTGATTATAGTATGTTGTCTTTTCAAAGGCAAAGGAATAAATACCTGGTGAAAGGAAGTGATTCATCCTTTAGAAACAGTCCTTATTTTTGAAGATGGTATGTTATTTTTCTTGAAATAGATATAAACGCCATTATTTCCAACTCCTCTGGGTCAGTCTTGAGAGAAACAGAAATGTTTACTCACTTCAGTGGATAAGAAAGAGTGTAGCTTAAAGTTTCCAGCAGCAAGACTCATCTTATGTTGTATCTACCTGGCTTTTTACTTCTACTGCTCTATGTTCTGTATAAATGATGGATAACAGGCTTTGTAAACTATGTAATCTTTAACTCTGTTTGTCCACAGACCATCTGGGCAAAGAGAGACCATTTTTTTATATGTGTTTGTTTGAGGATGGCTTCATGTCTCTCCTAATTCTCCTGAGAGGTCATACTGTGGTAAAGCTGCAGTGTGCCACCAAACTGCGTCTGGTGATCAGCAGAGATCAATTTGTAAGGGTGGTGAACCCTGCTGAACTTAGAGGCAAAATTGAGTTGGGGGGAGCAGATGTGATGCCTGCAGACACTTCACATGACTGATTCTTTTGCAGCTGTAATTACTGAAAAGTGAACCTCTCTTGTGGGTTAGAAGCAGGAAACCTGCTTCTTCTTATTTACAGCAATGGAAAACTCACCAATGTTTCCCTCCAACTAACTGGAACATTAGCCTATTTTGCATTTTTGTTTACTCCTCATTGCCATGTYGTTTGTTCGTTTGTTTCTCATTTACACTGAGAGCATACCTAGAAAAGAAGCCAAAATAGAAAAACTTCTTACAAATTAATGAGATTCTGAGGTTGAAGTAAAATCTAGGGAAGAAAGAAAAGATATGTTGCCCATTAGGCAACAAATCAAAAGCATGCTCTGCATCTCACACTTCATTAAAAGAGTAACAATAATGCTTCTATAACAGCTTTCAACAGAACTCTAATGTGCTCCGTAAAAATCAATGCTTTATTCATCACAATCCTAAAGCTCATCCACAAGAACAATGGGTTTATTGACTAATCAAAAGGTGTGGAACCACTGGCATGTACTGTAGCTCCCATTCTTCTTTCACTGTTTTATCCTTTTATCTGGATATCTCTGATAAAATCACTTGGATCCTGGGAGAGGGCAAGGGAGATGGGGGCAGAGACCACCATGGAGATGCAGGAGTTTGTGGAACTGTTTTGCTATTTCTCAGTACCATTGTTTGCTTGATTGCCTTCAGTTTGAAGTGAAACCAAGATAAAATATATTTCTCCTGCTTGTTTTGTTACATGAAAACCATATGGAAGCAAGAGGTTTGCGTTCTTTATGTACAAACATGTAAATCCTTTCACGATTTGCACTGAAACACAGCTAAGATGGTTTTGAAGGATACTTTGATAGAAGAATGGCAAGACCTACAGAAGCTCTTTTTTCCCCTCTCCAGCTGATCTGTCTTTGGCAAAACTCAGTTCCTATGACTTTCTAAACAACCTGATACTACCAAAACCAAATGAGTTTGTTTATGGGAAGAAGAGAGTGTTCTGGCGAGCGCACAGTGCTGTCACATCTAAGGACATAAAGGAAAACCAAACAGTTTAATACTGGAAATTGTACACAGCAATTAGAATTATTGTACAACAAACTTCATTGCATAACATTATGTATGAAGATACATTACAATATTAAAAATACTTGCATTCCCAATATTTATCTCAATCTGCAGTTTCAGCTCTCCTCAGAGATCAGGCTGTGGAAGGTCTAGCTTTTACTGGTCAGATCATTGCAATGAAGGCACTGCAATTTGCCGTTTTGAATTCTTTAAAACCTTCTCTAAAAGAAACAAAGCTGCTCCCAACACCACTTTCTATGAAGATATGCTGCAGAACGGGGAGCTGAGCAAGCTCCTGAAGGAAGATTCTTTGTGTCCTGCTAGTGAAGCATAGGGTGCGTAATCCTTCAAAAATCCATTCCGAAAGGGAATCATTTTTCTCAGAACAGCTCAAAGGGATTCGCCAATGTATTTCAAATATGGATCCTCATTTCTATTGTTTGCATTGTTGTAACATAATTATGCAGAAAAAAAATTAAATATCTTGCAGGGTGATACAGGCTGAAGTGAGGTAGACACAAATCCTGCATGGATGCAGGAACATGTTGTTAGACCTCGACTGGTTGGTGTTTCAAGCTGGAGCTGACAGGGTGCTGGTTCTGGGGCGTTTGCTGCGCCTTCCTCCTTGTCTGCCCTGAGGCTGCTGGCATGGCAGTGCAAGGGAGACGCACTGTTGAAGGGGTTCACTCGCTTTGCTGTGTCCTGAGAATGAACACACAAATTCAGGTTTCCTCTTGCAGCCTTTCAAGTTTGTGAGAACGTGCGTCATTTTCCTGGGCTGTTTCTCTGCAGACTATCAGAGGCCTGGATGTTTTGTTAATGGGGATGGAAAACTTCCAGAGCTGAACTGCTGAGGGAAGGAGCTCAGGAAGAGGAGAAATGGCAAAGTTCTTAACAGGAGAGAGGGTATTCCACAGACTAACGTTTCTGAAGGAATTCCAGCCAATTAAAACAAAAAAGTGAAACAAAATATCTTTAATAACAGGACCAGAATAGCGAAGTCGTGTTTTGTGAATGTTCCTTTCAGATTTTGTAACTGAACATGTCGTACAGAGTTAGGTTATGGAAGCTGCAGTGTATTAATGCAGCAAGTTAATGGCACCCCATTGGAAGTGGTGGGTGTGTCAACTGCAAAAGCAGAGAGGGAGAGTTGGTGAGCCAGACGCTCCCTGCTGCTGGCCGCTGGCTTTGGAGCCCGGGCTCTCACACAGGAGAGTTTTACTGGAGAGGAAAGAAGGAAAAAAATGCTAAAGAGCCATTCTAAGCTCAGAAGTGTTCAGGTTTGAGTTTGCTATCCAAATCCTTTGAGGGTAGTTAATCTGCACTCAGATCTCAGAGCAGAGGGGTGGGACAGCTCTCTACCTTCCCATATGGCATTTCCTTTGTTATTTGATCTGCAAGCCTAGCTCATACATAATCACTTTAAACACAAGACTGTGGAGATTTTCTGGGTGATTTTATAGACTAAACTTGTTCCCAGCTCTGTTTGGTTTGTGAAGCATGAAAGCAAATTAGATTGTCTAATGAAAATTACTTAGAAATACGAAAAGTATTTGCAGGATAGTTCTCCATGCAGTCTTGTAATTGAGCATACTTTCATGGCATATGATATGATGAATAGCCACAAAACCTAGTTCTGTATCATGGCTTTGAAAGACAGCCATGTGTGGGGCTCTGTTAAACAGTCCATTTATCTAGGAGTGAGCAGTTTGAAGCGGGCCTCAAACATATGTTTTAATGTATATGAAGGCGAAAAAGTTCACTACTTAGCAACATTTGCATGATTCTTGTACTTTCAAAATAATTTCTTGAATGGAGAGCAACTTGAAAAGACCTCCTTGGCCATCAAACCCAATATGCTGAAGAGATTAGTCTGACTATTAGGCACTAAGTGACTGGAAAATTTTATTCTGCACCAAAGAAATAAGATAAGGTTCATTCTATTACTCAGAGGTATAATTTCAACTTTCAGATACAGGAATAAGTCGTGAACAAGCAGTACTCATCACCAGGGCTGGATAAAGAGCAGTTTCCAACCGGTCGTGCACTCAGTCATTGGTCTCCTGCAAAGACGCGTGTCTCTCTGTTAGTCCTGAACTTAACTGCAGCATTGTTGTAGCATCTGTTCGTTCTCAGTTCAGCTACTGCATGTGAAGTCTTTTCCCATTGGTGTCATTACCTGTCCTTCAAATCTTTCCCAATCCAGAGCTACCTGTTCATTCCCAAGGCATATTCTGTTCAGTCTGGAAGCAATAAGCAGCTGCTCCTAACTAACTACATCTGATGGTTAAAATAAAATCTTAAATGTCAGTCAAGTGTATGTTTTCTCCTATGTAACACATTCTTAGTTGTGGTTTTTCTTGCATGTGTAGTATAATATAATTGCTTGTAATTACTTAAATTCAATTATATACATATCTTTAAGCAAGCTGCACGTGTTTTTCCTTTATTTTAATAGTCTAGTCATGAAATGTCAAATGCAATTAAAAAGAAAGAGGAACAGGAACGTTAAGAAAGAAGTAAGAATTAAAAAATATATATCATATAATCATTTCTCTGGTGTGTTTTTTTTTTAAATGGCAAGTTTGACGCTGCCCATAATGGTGGAATATCAGAGACCTTCCCAACGAAGTTGATTAATGTCCAAGCTAAAAGCAGGAAGGTTCATGCTTGTTGGGATTTATCCTGCACAGTCTAGGGGTCGCATGCGTATCCTGTCCAGAGACAGGATACATGAATAGTTCAAGAATATGATTCTGTTAGACAATAATCTGCTGGGTAACAAGTAAAAGGAAAAGGCTCTTGAATAAATTAATTTACCCTTCCATGTCTGTTGCTTCTCCTCGTTTCCTTGCATGCTCTGGGGTATGGACTAAGGGCCCTGTGTTTATGCTGTGTCCCGCAGTGTTCGGCGGAGTGCGGGGACGGCGTGCGGACGCGCTCCGTGGTCTGCATGACCAACCACGTGAGCAGCCTGCCCTTGGAAGGCTGCGGCAACAACCGGCCCGCGGACACCACGGCCTGCAGCAACGGCCCCTGCGCCGGCAGGGTGGAGTGGTTCGCTGGCAGCTGGACTCAGGTAAGCCCCACGTCTCACGCAGGGATTTATTCTCTGATGGAATCTTCTTACTTAAAAAGAAATCTCGTTCTGCCATGAGAATGCATGCCCTGAAGTATGCCTGGGTCTCTGTGGAACGTTTGGGGAAGTTGTTTCTGTTTTACTGAGCTACTTTCTTCATCTGCTGTGTTTTACTGAAGAGCTTTACTAAAATGATATTCTTTTCCTCTGTAGCTTCATTTTTATTTCTTATGTGCTCACCAAGTTTACCTGTAAAGCAGCAGATGTCAGAAAGCTTCTTAGCATATTCAAGGGAACGCTAAAGCAATGGATTTGCACCTTTTGAAGCTGAGCCTTTGTAGATCCCACATGCCCATASGGATACGTAGATAGGCCATGGCCAAAGAGTAGAGTATGAGAAAAAAAAAACAGTGRCTAAAAMCAAAAGTTGACTTCAGTTTTGTTGTGCTGAATTTTATAGTGATGGGTGAAAAGAACAAAACTTGGTTAGTGACCAATGTAAATTCTTCTGGTGTTCTGCACCTCAATGCTTCGTCTGATACTGTTGCCTCCAGGAGCAGAGGAATTTCAGTTGTTGTCAGCTAGTGCCCTAAACATTTATCGTATAGTCTACAGAGTCCTTTGGACTGCTGGTACTAGCATTTYATCTGTGTATTAAGGAAGAGTCCCTTGCCTGTGCTGTTAACTCACTGCGTGTCAGATTCCAAGATTGTTCCAGCTAGTAAGCAGTTGGAAATTGACCGATACAGCTGAGATGGGGATTAAAGGGCACCCATTACATAAAGGCTTTCAAATGTAAGTGAAGTTACTTGTATAAAGCCTAATAATAAATTCAGATTTAAAATGTAGCTGCAATTTTAATAGCAGRCAAGGTCTAGGCTTTGACACTGCTCCTTGCAGAGGAATAGCAAGTTTTGCCACCACAGACTGAAGCTTGCAAGAGAGTCATGACAGCTCTCCCCTCTCTGTGGATTAAGGAAGTTCCTTTCACTTAAGAATTCCTTTTCTTTTAAGCTAATCACCTTACTTCTTTGAATGAGATGGCATTTTTTTTTGAGTGGATCTCAGGGGAGAAAGGTTTTGCTGAATAATAATGGAAAGAAGAGTCTGACAAATTGGTCTGCCAGCTGGATCCTGAATTGTGAATGCAGCCACCAAAGTGGACTATCCGTGGAGCAGAGCTGGGAGCAGTAGGGAATGACCTTCTCTACTGAGCTGCTTTAGAGCAGAGGCTGAACGTTGAGGTAACGTCTCAGCAAATGTTACACATCCATAACCAGCATTAAAACCATTAGAAGAGAGCAGGGACAGACCTGTAAAAGGTTAAAGAAGACAGTTTCATTTTTTTTCCTGTAGAATTTATATGGATGCAGTAGTGGACTGGCCTAGAGCTTTTAGCAGCAGGAATCATATAGTTTCAGGTTCTTGCTGGTGTAAATCTAAGCTAGTATAGGTGCTACTTAGAYGAACTGTATATTGATTTTCTCAGTGGGCCTTCTGTTTTTTCATTAGTCTCAAGACTGTGAGTATCTGTTTAAGTGATCACAAATTCTACCCAAAATCTGAACAAAATGCTTTTTTTTTTAAAGTAACATTCTATTGTTTTTAGGCTAGAATAAGTCTTTTAAAATCACTACATTTTATGCAATGTTGAAACCAGTGTTGCTAGAATCATCTTCTAAGAAACCTTTTAAAAGTGCTAGGAACAGTATTATGTGAGTATTTAACCCTTAAACAGGCGGTAAGAGTCCAGCTGAGTAATATTTGCATTTTAGACCTGAAACCAACACTACCTCACAGATCCTTGAAAACGTTAAATGAGCACTGGCAGATGGAGACATTTTCTAAAAAAGCACACAGAATGTGGGGATTTGCAAACTGCAGAAATGTGCACTAGCCTATATAATTCTCAGAGGTTTAGTGCATATAATCCTGCTTCCACCGGAAGCAGTAACACTATTTATGGAGAAAGTAAGTCTTGGTTCCATTTTTATTAAAAAAAGTAAAAATCAGTTTCTTTTTGTAGCTACAGGTAAAACCACAGTTTAAGATTTCTCTAAGAGTGAGCATTGTAGTCATACTACTTCTTCTTTGTAGTAATAATTAGAAATACATTTTCAGTCTGTAATACCACATAGAATAAAAATTAACAGGACAGTCTTTACCATTGAAGCCATTTTTAAGAATTATAATCAAATATATAATACTCAACACCATCACTACTCACTTGATAAATTATGTTATTACTATATACTTCAGCATTTTCTTGTCTTTGTTTCTAACTGGGTTCCTTCTGTAACAATAACCCAATACTTATCCAGTCTACTATTCTGYGTCTGAGGGATAAAAACTTAAAGAATTAGGGAGTACCTTTCCTCTTCCTTTCTTCTCGAGTCGCATGTATACTGCCCCGATCAGCTTATTGCCTGGAAAACAGAGTTAAAGTTGCATCTGTTTTGTGACCAGTGGAACAGTATTTCCAGTACTTTGGCCTATATGTCATTTTCCATTTTGAAGTCAATCCCATACTATCTCCTTCATGGAAAAAAGAAATATTTAATGATTTTTTTAAAAAGCTTTCACATGTATATGTATATATATATATATGTATATATATATATATACACACACATACACACACATATATATACATATATATAATATATGTATAATGACTTGGTAATGATACAATCCAACTTCCAGGTTCCTCTTGTTCCTATTTTGTGTGAATGGGCCAAGAGAAGATCTGTTAGGTTTAAAAATTTGATTTAGTCTTATCTAAAATACAGATGATACATAAAATATTACCAGTGAGCAGATAGAAAACAAGAGTCTGTATCATATGGTAAAGGTATTTCCTTTATTCTTTTTGAGCTATATTGCAACAGATAAGCCTCTTGCTTCATGTACTACTCAGACTAATGCTGTTATTTTTATATTTACTGATAATTTGCTACAACCAGAATTGAATCCTAAAATCTAATAAATAAATACAAGATATTCACTGATAATTGCCTATTTCCCTTATATAGGATTATTCTGCTTACGTATTTCCTTCAATGGAACATGGCATAAATCTGTACCTTGTTGGCAGGGCTCAGTTTACATAGTATCATAGAATCATAGAATGGCTAGGGTTGGAAGGGACCTGTAGAGGTCATCTAGTCCAACCCCCCTGCACACGCAGGTTCTCCTGCTTTGGAGTGCAAGGAACTTCTCAGTTTAACGCCATGGATTGATATTTTGGCTTAGGGAAAGTTTTTTAGTTTTTGTCTTCAACATTTAAGCCTATATTTCCTGTGGGTTTTTTTCTTAAGCGAAATGTACTTACCTTTGTGATCACCATTATCCAACTCTGTTTTATGGCAATGAGAGACTTTCAGTTTTCTATAATTACCAAGAAACTATCCAATAGGTAGATGGGACAGTTAGATGGGACATAGGTAGATACAGGTACCTGTAGGTAGATGGGACAGTCAGATTAGATCAATTACAAAAGATTAAACCACAGCTATGAAATTTGAGTTAGTGGAAGTTTGCAAATAATATTACCATGGCTTTAGTCATAGTATCTTTTCTGAAATTAGCTTTTGTAACATTTGCTTGGACTTTGTACTTTGGATTCAAATTAGATTTTAAACAGAGCTGTCCCACCTTTCTACAGACAACATAAAATGCTTCTAGGATGTTGCATTCAGACAGATGCAATTTTTAACTCAGCTTGCAGCATTTTTTAATTTTAGTGATTTCTCCTAATATTCAGTATGTACTAACAATGAAGTGTTCCATCAGCACTTGACTAATTCTATTCAATTAGTATCGAGTTAAGTGGGATTGCTAACTAGAAACATATTTTTAGAGTGAAAATGCTAAATAACTRTATCTGTAGTAAAACATTGCAAAATTTGATGATGAATCAATATTAAGGCTCACTAAAAGTCAAAGGGCCTTAGGTTCCCTATTTATAGAGGCATTTCTGCCACTCTTAATATGTATAAAGGGATTTATTTGTAGGATTCTTGTATGACAAAACTACTACTTGATGTTTCTGTTAGAGCAGAAGTGGAGAATGCTACAGTATGGCTACTCTAAGGCCTGGTGTAGCAGTGACTGTTACCAGTCAGTCCAGTTTACTTGAAGATGGTCTTGGGTTGCCAATTACATAAATCTTTTGTGAGTTGTTTACTGAGTTAACCATACTGAGCAACTAAGAAGACAGAACTTGCATGGCTTGACCAGGTCAGTTCTTGTACAGCTAAAACCTCCTGCAAACACTATTAAGAGTCCTGATGCAGCAAAGCACTGAAGTGTTGACTCTAGTGAGAATACTCAGAGGCTTGAAGGAAAAGTGATGCTCAGGTGAGTTGGTGACCTGTCCTGCATGAAATATATGCCATGGCAACCAATATAAGCAGAAGATTAAGCTGCCTGTTTGCAGAGACAGAAGGAAAGATATAGTTAAATTCAGTTTACGGAGGAAAGAACCTAGAAAAAAAAAATGGCTTCTGAATGTTGGAGTTAAGACTTGTATCCAAGAATTGTGGGCATAAGCAAGCTGTGGAAATTTCCTTGCTTGAAAACTAATTTAAATTGCAAATATATGGGTGTGTATATGTTTTTATTTCAGAGATAGATAACTTGTGGAGAAGCACGTTACTTTGGAAACAACGCATGTGTAGACTGATCACCCTCTTTTTGTTCTCTGGTGCAGTGTTCTACTGAATGTGGCAGTGGAACTCAACAGAGAGAAGTCATTTGTATTAGGAAAACCGAAGGTAATTTTGATGTGTTGAACCCTTATGAATGTTCATATTTGGAAAGACCTCCCAGTCAGCAATCCTGCTACCTCAAACCCTGTGGTGCAAAGTGGTTTCATACAGAATGGAGCACGGTAAGTCCGTCAGACGTTTCTATATTTAATTTTGATACATCTTTTTCTATTTTTTCCTTATTTATCCACCATTTGGATAAAACTGTTGTTCATGAAATAAAGCTTACTTTTTCACAAGAGTGATGGTTTAAAAAAAGCTCTGCAGTGCCTGATGGAGCTGAGGAAAGTTGAGCGATATCTTGTACAGAAGCACACACAGCATAGTTGTCTTTTCATCACTGGTTTCTTTGATGAGTCTTCCTATTTTACAAGCTTGGTTTGTTCCTTAATGACAGTTTGTAGTGCACCAAGTGGTTTTTTTTCAGATTTCTGRTTTCAATAAATTAGGGAGCAGTTAATAAAAAATGATGGCTGCATTTAGTTTTTAAGGCAATATTATCTTTACCRTAATATTTAGACCTTTACTTACTGTACAACTCTATTTCCAGCTTCTGTTGAAAACAGACTAGCTGTATTCACCGGTGCCACAARTGGCTTTGGTTTTATCTGTCTTACCAACATTTCTATCTCGTAATTGAAAATCAGAAAGTCCAGTATCGTCTCAGAATGAAAAATGGTGTTGAAACATACTTAGATGACATTTTATTAACTGCAGTAATTTATTCTTTCCTTGAACCTTAAATCAAATTCAGAATGACAGCTCTGAATTGTGGAAACCCCTCAAATCCGCTCAACTTGAGTTCCCTTGGTAAGGAACCTTTGAAAATTCTTCATCCACATGACACGAAAGATAGCAATTACTTTGTTTTTCACACTTTCAATAAGTGCTCTGTTATTTGACTGGCATCATGGCAGCACCACAAAGCAGAAAAGAAGATAAAATAGTTCTTACAGTAAATCAGCCAAAGAAAATCGAGATTTTTCTCCCTTAATCACAGGTATGGATATTTATTTGAAAGCAAAGATCCAAATTAGGCTCATAGTAAAGCCAGGTAGATTTGTTTATCTCTCTTGAAGTTGTTGGAAATTCTCTGCATTCTTTACTGAGGCATTAGATTAAATACATTTCTGTTAGCCAAAACATTTCCAAATGTGAATTTGCATCAAAAGGTAAAAGAAAAAATATATAACTAGTTTTTGGCTATTATTTTTGGCATTATAAATGCCCCAAGTTTAGTGAAGTTTACAAGTCAAACTGGACAAAGTGAGACAAATCTGAACGACCTCATGCAGGCAATAATTCCTGACGTCACGAAAAGATCTAGTTCAGTATGGGCAAAAGTGTGTAGCAATTGACTTTGAAAATACCATGTCTAGCAAGTACAAAAGTCTCTGGCTTCAGAACAGATTTTGGAGGAACACAGAAATATTTTCTTTAGAAATGCAGAGAAGCCTGTAATGCAGAAATGCAGAGAAGCCTGTAATGCAGAAATGCAGAAGCCTGTAGCCAAACTCCTATGCTGCAAGAAGGGAAGAGGAATTAAGCATTAGAGAAGATGCAATGAAATTTTTTGCTGATTGCATATAGATTGAGTTGAARGAGCAGCAGAGGCCAGTGCCTTCAAGTACTGAAATAAAAGCTCAGGGTGGGTAGGCATTTCTTAAAGTTTAAAAAAAAAAGTGAACGCCGTGGAAGGGTCAATCTGAGAGTTGATAGAGACAAATAAGCAGGGTAGAATTCTACCAATCAGAGAAGGAAGAAGCTAACTGATGAAAGCGGGAAAGGATATTCCAGTATTGCTTCAGCTATAACGTCTTCCCTGTTCACTTAGATACTGACCGTGAAAGCAAGAATGTTCCTGAGCCTGTAATGGAAATTACACCTGAATGTTAAGGGCTTTATAGTTAGAAAACAAACAACAAAAAAGCCTTGAAGATGATAAAAGCCTATGGTGATATTTGGATGCAACTTTGTGGTTGTTGTTACTTCTTTCTTTATTTGCACGTCTCATACCATCTTCCCAAAATTGAACTTCYGTGTTTCAGTGTTCCAAATCCTGTGAAGGAGGATTTCGGGTTCGAGAGGTGCGATGTCTGTCAGATGACATGACACCCAGTACTCAGTGTGATCCACAGCTTAAACCTGAAGAAAAAGAACCATGTAACACACAGGATTGTGTCCCAGAAATAGGTAAGGAATGAGGAGAAACTTGTTTTAACTACGGAACTCCAAGGCTATAAGATGGGCAGGGGCCTGGAGCATCTGCCCTAGGAGAAAAGGGTGAGAGAGCTGGGTCTGTCCAGCTTGAAGAAGGGAAGGCTGAGAGGGGAGCTGATCAGTGTTTATTTAAATATCTTAAGGGAGGGAGTGAGGAGGTTGAGGCCAATCTCTTTTCAGTGGTAGCCAGTGATAGGACTAGAGGAAATGATCACAAACTGAAACATCAAAAGTTCTGCAGGAACTTAAGGAAAAATGTGTTGACAGTGAAGGTGACAGAGGGTGACAAAAAAAAGTAAAATATACTGTGTTTTGTGAAAGGTTCTATAAGAATCAATAGTATTATTATATATTCTGTATAAAAACATAAATAACAAACCATTATTTTTCTTGATTTTTGAAATTCCAATAGGGCCTCAACTTTTTTTTAAAAAACATTCACATGCCAAGCATTGTAATTCAGCATGGAAATTTGTTACTTTTATCATRCAGATTTTAATAACAATGTGAATAACTAGGGAAAGGAAGAGAAAAGTATTAATAAATGTTTGTTTTTATTGTTGTTGTTTCTAAGGTTTTTTTACTTGTTGCTCTAATTTTGTATTTTTCAATTTCTTCTCCGTTTTTTTTTTCTCCACAGATGAGAACTGTAAAGATAAATACTACAACTGCAATGTGGTTGTTCAGGCTCGGCTCTGTGTTTACACCTACTACAAAACAGCCTGTTGTGCATCCTGTACACGTGTGGCAAACCGACAGTCAGGGTTTCTAGGCCGCAGATAACAAATAATCTCCTGCTCAAAGCAGCAATATCTGCCTTCAGATGGAGCTTGAACAGTGTTACTGTTTCAATCACAGCAGTTTCTACCTTCATAAAAAGATGGTTTTTATATTGCTGAGCACATCAAGACTGTCGCTAAATCTCACACCCTTTCAGTTACCTAATGTGCAGTTACATAGTTTTTAAAATATTTGCTGTGAAACCATGATCTTTTTAAAGAATTATTTTTAATGATACTATTCTTTGCACCTGTTCATCAGATAATCATTTAAAGAACATCTCAACCTTAATATCGAGGAGTTAATGAAAAGAACATCAGTCATAGGCAATTATTGAACATATTTGACCAGTGTGCAGCTGCCACATTATTTCCTGGGTGTTTACTCTTGCTTGGTGTTTTGGACTGACATAAATTAGAACAAATCAATGAAACATGCACATCAGAAGAATTACTTCACAAAAAGGCAGCCCCATGAAGAACCATTCATGATCAGTTTCTTAGCATCCTAATGTATGTTTTAATTACTTCAGTCCATGCATAATAAATTAGAGTTATTGTTCAGGTTTCTCAGTTGTACTTTTAACTACCTGTCCTCTAGCAGCAAATATATGCACAGTTGAGTGCCAAGAAGTGCCTTCATATTTAATTCATAAACTTTTGAAGCTACACTTTTCTAATTTTATATGAATTTTAAAAGCAATATATTATCCACCAGAGTGCCACTAGTGTCCAGACTTCTAAGACTTTAGCAACTTCAGCTGTCAGTGAGATTGAGGTTTAAAGGTAGGAATCTTTGCTGGTATTTAAAGAAAAAAAAAAGCTTAGGCCAGAGATGATAGCTTATCTCTGCACAACTGCTTGAGAACCACCATACTGAAATCGTGTGGCCAGTTCTACTCTGCATACATTACCAGGTAGTTTCTGAACCAGAGATGAACGGCTGTAGACCTCTGTGTTTGGTAATGGTCTATGCCTCTAGTGTCAAAGGCAGTAACTATGAGGGTGCTTGTTGAGCATCTGTAATTAGGAGGTCTTAACTATTGAGAGTTTGCAGATTCTGTTACAAACTGTTACACCACCCTTCTCTTTCAGTCAGTGTTTCATGCAGGAGATTTATTCATACCTCCTCTTTTATACAACTCAAAAATGGCTTGGACTTGGACCTGAATTTGGGTGGTTATTTTTCCTTTCTGCAATTACTATTGTCAGCCTCGTGTTTTGCTAACGGCAAGCAGAGAGTGCTATGTACTGTGGACTGAGCTATACAGTGCAGATGAAAGCTGTATTATTTGCACATTCTCTAGCCTTCATGTGAGGTCTTTTGAATGTCTGAATAAGGCTGAGGAAGAAATAAATACCTCTGCTTGTTCAATTGTTTATTACAGTATATTGTTTTTAAATTAAAATAAAAAACTATGCATCTGTTTCCAAGATGCCTGCTGTCTCGATTCAAAATCAGTTTTGATAGGTATGTTAAGCCACTCCCAGTGGTGTCATAATGATGTGATTAAGGTTTCCTGCTGCTGAATCAGATGCGTGTTTGAGCCTCATGTGGGATTTGTACCAAAGCCCATCCCAAGTGATCAAGCTGTGCATCTGTTTCTRTTTCCTTTTCATCGTCTGAGTGGAGGAGAAGTGGAAGACGAATAGGACAGGGGTAGCAAAGTTTGCTAGTTGTGATACTAGTCATATCACCTTGTGTACTGAAAGCTGCAAGCACAGCCAGGAGAACTCTTGTTCTACGCCACCAGGTGCCCTGGCTCGAGATAAACCTTAGAGGTTTTATTGGTTCTGTCATTTGTGTAAAAAATATTTTATCCATGCTGAACTATTAATTTGGCAGCGTAAAATAAGTATTTCCCCTGAAATTTGGGGTTAGTTTGTGTTTAAAATCATTATATGTCATTGACTGTTTCTGTACAGCTTGATTTGGGCCTTTTCACTGTAATTAATTCACATAAACGAAGAAGGTGTTGCTGTTAGAAATGCTATTTGGAAAACCTTTCATTTGAGTTCATGAAGCTTTCCCAGTCCTATTCCATTGTGTCATGAAGATAAAAGGTATTTGTTATTATATTGTATGCCATAAATTCTTGACCAAAGTATGATATGGAGAAAGGGCAACATAAACAACTGTTGAATCYAGTATTTATAAATACAGGTTTTCATGTGCATGTCTCATTGCAGCAAACCTTGACATACACTATATAATTCTTGCTGTTGTCTTTTTTGCCTCAAGGAAATGCATCCATCAGCTTGAGGGAAATATCTGTTCCATATAAAGACTTGCTGAAACCTACATGGAGAATGAAATGCAGAGAATTAATCAGGTTTGCAAACGATTCTTAGAGAATATCTGCTTGCACACACTTTTCACAGTGAGATACTCAGCAAATACACAGGCTATCCTGGTCTTTTCTAAAATTTGTTATTTTGCTCTAGAATAAATGGCCATTAGGATATTTTATCAGGATTATTTTCTTTAGGCTCCATTAAGCTGCCACTGAAGTAAACCAAGCTCATGAAAGCTAAATATCAAATATATGTATACATATAGCAATGTAACCCTGCATTACTTCTAAAGTATCTAGCTTTCTGTATTGAATATGGTAAATTATGGTCATAGACATACAAATTGTTCCCTTCTTTCTTCTAGTAAAAGTCTTCAAAAGAATATGGATAGTTTTCAAATGTATCAGTTAAACAGATTTGCTTGACCTATTTAAATATTTGGGAAAAAGGAAGCTGCCAGAATTTTACCAAACTTATACATTTATCATCTCTTCTCATGTATCAGCATAAATGAAATAGTTCTTGCAATATGAACTAATCAACCCTTCTTTCAGCATTTCAGTGTAAGAAAATTACCCAGAGTAAGCGCTGTGCTAGTCATTTACTSTCACACAAAGTGCAGTTCTGAAATTGTGACTATAGCAAGTGTTTGTGTTAAAAGAGTGATGCACCAAMGTTAGCATGGTGCCCTCAGAGGGCCTGATTTTACTTTCATGATCTGACCGCAAATAAAAAGTGGCATCAGTGAACGCAGGGGAGTTAGATCAGGTGTAGAACCACTACAAGCCTGAACTGATTCTGGATTTGAATGTTACATTTCCTTTTCTGGTATTTTAACACCAATCAAAACTCCTTAGGAGGAAAAGAAAAGATATTATTGCCTTAAAAAGTTAGCATTTATATCATCTAGTTAAGGCCAGAGTAAGCGTAGATCTGTTGTTCTAGATCTTTGATGTGAAGTGCTCTAAGTCTAATGGCTTACCGGGGAGAAAAACAGCACGCAGCTTTTGTGTCTTGCAGAGTATGAGTGATAAAGCCATATTGGCCAAAATCAGCTAGATCTAGAGCCAGCTCTGTGTTTCAAGCACTTTCCTCCTAGAACTGAGGACACTGGTGCAGGTGTTTGTGTTGTTAAGGGTCTGGCAAAGACAGGTCCTGCACAGTGCCAGCTCAGCCAGAGCCAAGCAAACATAGGTAGAACTGGCTGGCTACAATTATTAGCACCCTCCCTTGGATGCCAAATTCTGAGAGCATTTGCTGGTAGCACTGAATTCATAAGGTTCTTTATTCCTTCCATGAGCTGGGAAACTTAAAATGATGGTGTGGAAGCTTGAGGATTGTTCATGTGGGAATGATCCTGTGTCTGGCTTGGCCAGCCATGTGCCAGAGTTCATATTTGCTTTAGAGTTTTTGACCTCCAGTGCCCTGGGCTAGGGAAGAGCTCATTGGCAGGAGTGGAGTGCCGAAGAGAGCAGTGCAGGAGATGTTTTTGCAAGTCTGCTGGCCTTGCAAGTCTGCAAGTCCAGCTGCAGCGTGAGCTTACTGACTTAATGCAAGACTACCTCAGTTTATGGGCACAGTGTCTTCCTCACTACCTGCATAATGCACAATCTGTTCTGCTGGATCTGTTCTTCTCTTCCTCCCCCTCCCAATACTGGGAGYCCTCCAGCAAACGGAGGCCTACTATACAAATAAAGTGGTATTTAACATCAGTGTAATTTGTTAAATCCTGTCTTTATGACAATAGGCTAGTCTGAGTTTGATACTTTTTATAAAGAGAAACAAAACATCTTGCAGAGCATGTTAAATTGATTGTGTGTTAATGTTTGCATTTTAGCTTACTTTTACTTGACAAAAGTGGTCATTATAGCCCTGGTTCAGGTGAGTGCATAGAAGACCACGCGGGCAGTGAAGCTGCCACAGCCTCGTGATTTAGCTTTGCTTGCTAACCTAGAAATCTGCAGTCTGCACTGAGTTGGGGAGGAGGTAGGTTTTGGAAGCACCTTATGGCTCACGGAAGGTGAGGTTATGCCTCCCTGAAGGAATATCCAGACTCTGCCCTCTATAATCTATACCTCCATAGATATAAAAGGACTCTCCAGGGCTTTTCCTCCCATTCATCCCAATCCTGCCGTCATGTTGCCAGGTGCTCATATCTTCCTCTTACGCCTCCATTGGATAGGGAGGGCCAGCGGGTTGCATCCCTTTGTGCTTTGGATGCAAACAATCCATTTTGTGAACATAGCTAAAAAAACGCTCTGAACTGGCAGTGTGTTTTAAGAACGTGCATCAGAAATAAGCCCAGCTATTAATAGAACTGTATTTCTGCCTGAACGATGATTTGTTTCTGTGTTGGCTAGTTTCAAATGCATAACAATAAAATAACTACTGTATTAATTCCTGTGCAATGAACCTGTGATTGCACAGCCATTAAAGTGTATATTGGCCATTTATTCTCACAGCTAACTGCTACTATGTAAAAAAGGCAAGAATTATCCTTTTTATACTCAAATAGGAAAATTCACGCATCCACGTGCTTTGATGGATACACTTGGTGCCTCTACATCCTCTCTCACTCTCTCAAAGAGCCTTTTCTGTGTATTGGGAAGATAGTTATTTTCATGTCTGTCTGAATCTGTAACCCAAAACATGAAATTCTGAACACTAAAGTAAACTTCCTTTACTCCTAACACAGTTTACAGAATATGTTTGTGGGGCTACATTAGCTTCTGTTAAAAAAACGGAGTACAATAATTCTTTCAGTATCAGAAATGAAAAATCATCCATCAGTATATTTTTTTCTGTATATTTTAAAGAAAACTATTGCATTATTAGATCTTAATAGAAATATTGGGGGTCAGAAATTCTGATCTGGTGGAAGAGATAACATTTCATTTATAGAGCTTACACCAGGCCTGAACTTGGCTCTTTTGCTTCTCAGCTTTCAGCAACCACAAGTTGTTCAGAATGTGTTACAAATCTTTTATATTGCTATATATTTTAATGTATTAGAAGACAGAAACTGTTGCTGTGGAGAGGCTTAGGTATTTCCTCTGAGAAGTCGGTAGGCTCCCAGTGACAGTCTGTCAGTGCTGCTTGCTCTCTTCTCCATGCTACATTTGGGTCTCTTGAGACCTAGTCCTGCAGTGGCCTTCTCGGGGGTGGGTACAAAAGAGCTTTGGCAGCCCCRTGGAAGTGGCACAGGCTCCACACAGTCGATCTAGGACTGGAGCCTTAACTGTGTCGCCTATTCGACCTGACACAAAGTGACAAGAAAAAGAAAAAACTTTTTTATATGTGTAAAATGATTTCTCTGTCCTTGACCCTAACCTAGTAATGGACTTTGGCAGAAGGATATACTTTATTATAACTTATTTTGTTGTTATTTGTAAATACAAGATGTCTATGGGAAATATGTATTCTGAGCTGTCTTTATGGAACAAGCCACTGCACCAAAATATTTCAAATATTTAGAATAGGCAGATTTTTTTATTAAAAGGGACCTAATATGTATTTATTTACATATACCATTCACATTTTGTCCAGCTTTTTCATCATACTAATCTAGCTTTTAATTGAATTTTATAGCACAGATATTACATATATATTTATGTATATATGTCATGCTGTAAATCCATAATACAACTTCCTAAACTTTCTGATTAGCCACTTCATTGAGCGATTTTAAGGGGGAAAGTAGATAAATTGTTTTCTGACTCGTTCAGGAATATGTATCCCTGGCCGTGCACCTGAACCAGAACTGTACAGCATCACACCTTTTCATATTGTATACATTTCCTCTTTGATGAAAAAATGTTAACTATTTTTGTTTATAACTAATTTATTATTGTAAAAAATAAAGTAATTAAAGATGAACTTATGTGATGTGATGTATTTCTTGCAGTGTTGATCCTTACAAAGCGGCTCCATGTAAGGACTTTCCCCAGCACCCGCTATGATGAGTTCTGGAGCACCAAGGAAATGGGCTCATGGGGCCTAGCCTCTCGTAGGGGCATTTTGCTGGAGGACTAAAGTTTTCCTTAATTTTGCCGGCTCCTGGGGAAGGGCTGAGCAGCAAGTGTGGAGCTAAATGCACCCAGAGGAGTTTCTATGGCTGGAGGCGAGACAGGCCCTAGGGCCGCTGCAGCCACTGTTTGTGGTGGAAGAAGACGGCAGGAATTCCAGCCTCCTGCTGCCTGTTCCTATAGCAGCTCCTCCAATATGGCACTTCTTGAAAAACTTCTTTTCCTGTGAAAAATTAAGCACAAACCAACCCGTGGTTTCTAATTGGGAAAGCGCCCGTCATTTTTGTATTGTCTGAAGCGAGAAATGGAACTGCCCCAGTTGCGGTTCTGCACTGGCGCGTGGGCGCCGCCCTGCTCGCGGGGCGCCACCTGCGCCCCCACGTGGGCTTCACTTCCAGCCTGCCTCTGCTGGCCAGGCCAGGCCAGGCCGGGCGGGGGCGCCGCCTCGCGCGCCTCCCCGCCCCGCCCCGCCCATTAACGACCGTTAGCGACCGTTAGGCGGCCGCGCGGAGGAGAGGTAGGTGGGCTGTCTTGCGCCCAGCTCGGGCTTCATGTGCGACCCMTGGGTGAGTGTGGGGACAAACACAGAATGAGGATTGTTATGTTAACGTACCAGATTTTACTCTCTCAAATATTGCCCCAGCAAGTTCCTCACTTGAGATTTATTTTGGTTCGTGAAAAGAAATCACTGTCATCTTGGTCTGCTTTTCTAGAAGTTTCTTGTGCACTTAGARCTTATATATGATTGTGTGAAATGCTCTGAGAGGCTTTTATTAGGCRACTAGCTGCTCTTCCCTTCCTGGGAGTTATGTTTTTGTTTTCCACATACTTCTCTAAAAAAAATTGAGGATATTGCTATTCAGTTGAACTGTGAGAATATACATTTAAGTAACATATCATTTATGCATGTGCTACTAAGGAGAATGAGACAAGAGAAATTTTAATGGACTTATATTCTGTTTTGACTGCCAGAAGAGAAAGAAGCCCAGTAACTGTGGTGGTTCTAGAAAGCAAGGATTTTTCCTCAGCCATGGCCAAATTAAGTGTCTCACTGTTTGAGGGATATGAAGCATGCTAAAATTTGCAAGTGTGTCATTTTCAGATGTRTAACTTGTGCAGTTCATGTGACTTGAGAGGATTTGATCCTAACCTTGTGATCCGAYGCAGAGATTCTGGCACGAAGCCTAGGATGAACCGAGCAAAGGGAAGGAAATAAATAGTTGTAAATAAATGTTTGACATATCTTAGAGAGCTGTAGATAATTTCTGTGGTTTTTAATTTTCCTGTCCTGCGTTGGCCTATTTTATTTTGATTGTTATCAGCTCTTTGTTTCTGTTGGGGTAGGCTGAAAAGGGCATGTGAAGAAAGAAAAGCTGACTGTCAGAGAAGCAAAATCCAGTCGCGTACATCAGGAATGGACAGTAAATTTACTCTGAGATTAAAATTTTTACACTGCATTCATACTCATAGGTTGTGTAATTGTGATTAAAGCATGGATAACTAAATATATWAAGTCCAAGTAGTAAACTAGCGTATGATTCTCCTGAGATAAATTAACATGATGCATTACCTGCCCTGAAAATGCAGTTACTAAGACATATAAATGCAAATGAATCAGTGACGGATTCCGGTAATTATCAAGATCACATCTGCTTTGAATCTAGCCAAGAGTCCAGCAACTGTAAAATTGCTGGTTACTTCACATTAGACTAATGGCTGTTTGGAACAGAGAAAATCTCTCTCTGGAGTGGCGAGTAAGTAGGAATCTGTACCTATGAGTTGTGCCTTTACAAATTATTTTCATAATTGGATGCAAATCATATTCCCCAATATAACTCCCAAACATAACTGTTGGCATCCCAGTATGTTTTCTTTTTGTTTTTGTTTTTAGTTTATATGGGAAAATAACAAATAAAACTCACCTATCCACACAGAACACCCAACCAGAGTGTCATCCTGTGCAAGTATGTGCATTATGTAGGRCTGTACTTTAGAATCTATAGGTCTGAATTAGTGAAACTCCAGTCAATATCTGTGTTACGGTAATCGAGTATTGGGATAGGGATTTAGAAACTGTCTGCCTTGGGTAGTTGTTTTTGCTTTATGCTATGGTGTATAATCAAAAGTTACCCCTTGTGAGGAGGAGAAAGCAACTTCTGTCTGTATTGCTCAGGCTCCGATAATTGTAAATAAACCYTGCCATTATTCTTCAACCTCAACAGCTTTTATTGGATAAGACTCTTTTCCGTGTATAAGAGCAACAAAAAACATATGCAGCGTTCAAGTAATCAAAATAGGCCTCTTACTGATTAGAGATAAGTTTAATAGTTTCTGATACTGTACCTCCCTTTGYGGGTGGAGGGGAGTGCATGATTGTGTTCTTCAGACACAAGTAGTGTTATCGAGAAAATGCAGCTTGCTTTCTCTCCCAAGTGGTGTTTAAATTCAAGCMTAGCTCGTGGTTATAGACCACAAGTGCCTCAAGTCCCAGTACACCTCAGAGGTTCATATTTAACAAGGAGTAACAAGATAYGCTATTTTAAATTAGGCAGCTCAGTTATTAGAGATTCATTAAATTTGCAGTCTGAAGGGAACTAATGCAATAATGTTTGTGTTTTGACAGTTCTCAAGTATTCGTAGCCTRCTGGAGATTAGAGTTCAACAAGGGGCAGTATTTATTGAAGAATAAGGGATGAAAAATGCAGCTACTTTTACAGAAGTTCAGATCCAAATCTTGATGTGTAATCTTGCTCTGCTATACATCTTGTCTCCACAAAATAGCTTCTGTGATGGATTTTCTTCTATAAAATGAGTTTGGTAAAAATTAACTTTTCTATGACATGGAAATATTACCATGAGTCTTCCCTTAGACAAAAAAGAACCGCGATATCAAAATGACTTACCCTTCACTGGATAGGGTTCGCAGTGGGTTATAAATATTGTGTTCCTTGACCTCTCACGATTCCCATTAATTCTTCTGCAAAGGAAAGGAATGAAAGATTGTCCTTGTCCTGGAAGGGTTTTGGAGACTGTTGCCAGTGAAACAGAGGAGAGGCTGAAGGTTTTCAAGGTTCCCAGATAAGTGTTTCATGATGGGCAGCTTATACCAGTTTGATAAAGAGTTGTTTCCTGATGGCCAGGGAGTAACTTGAAAATAAGCCACGAGGTGCTAAGAAAGAGGAAGTAAATGCTGAGAAAGTAGACGGTCCTTCATGCAGCTCATGCCAGCATCAGAAAGGGTGTTGGGTAACTTGTTGGTGCAGTTTTTGCATCAATGGTGTGTTGGTTGGTGTGGTTATGGGCTTACAAGAGCCTGTGYCGTGCTCAGTAGTTGGCACAAAATTTAGGTGTTTACCTCCAAARTACGTGCTCTGACAGGGACCATTTATGGAAAGCCAGTAGAACCACTGGATGTTTCAGGAATGGCTACTGTCAAAAAAAGTACTAGTCTTGACTTTCTTCTTCCTGCTTGTATATGATCCTTGCAAATACATYGGTGTGTTGCTACAGCATCTTTTTGCTCCCCTGGAGAAAGAGATATATAACGCAGACAGAGAGATGATTGTTTCACTTTTTTTTTAATTGAGACTGTTTATCAGGTCAGAAAATCAGAGTATATTTGGAGGTGGATATCTGAATAGGCTCGCAGTAATATTCTTAAAATATTATCTGAAACTACTTAGATATTCGTTCCAACAGGGCACCTACTAAACATGGATATAAAGCCTGCATTTTGGTACTGCTGTGAGTTGCAGCTAACTTGCTGCAGAGTTTAAGAAGTGTARTGTTCTGATCTTCCATTGCAAAGGAAGAAGAATAATGATAAATGTAAATTTTTAACATAAACAAATGCTAAAACAATACTTTTGGGGTTATAATTAAAATATTTTATGTTATCCAGAGTATAACTTGCCCTTGAAGACTTTTCTACAAAAGTCTTTGTGCCTCTTTTTGTGCCTCTCCTAAAGTTAGTTTTAAGAGACTAAGCCACCATGAAGTCTGAGATTGCTGATTTAGCATGTTTCATTTTCAAGAACCTTCAGCCAAAGTGAATTGAGAGGAAGTGACATACCTTTACAACCTACACTAATTAACCGTGTTACTAAATACTTGCTTTGCTTCTTGAAGAGTTTGGTCATATTTGGTCCTATACTTTAGAAGAGTTTCTGTAAGGAGTAAGGAGCCCTGTTCTTTTATTTATTTAAATTTCTATTCTAATTGGAAATGCATCATATTAAAACAAGAGCATTTTATCATTATAGTCTGGTCTGCATTCCTCTACTGTAGGAGTCCAAAATTCTTAATAGTCCAATCTCTGCTTGCTGGTCAACCTTTTGCTGCCTGTTCTCCAAATAACTTGCCCAAATACAGCTCCTCAGTAGTTAATAGCAGTAGCTGATCTTCCTAAATGATGTGAAAAAAGAGAAATGATTTGYTTCTCTTTTTACAGATACAGTAATTCCAGTGTGTTTAAATACTGCGAGTGGTTAGGGAATGAGAAGAAAAGACTTAACATAAAGGTAATTATTTTCTGCCTCTTGGAATTAGAAGCTGATGTTGAAATGACATTGCGCAGATCGTCAGCTAATATGTTTTGTAGAGAGCAATCTACAAGGTGGTACTTATGTTACAAAACATAGGAAGCACGTTTCACAAGCAGCACTATGTTTGTTTCACTGCTATGAATGAGCTGAGGTGGGAAAACTGATTTTCTTGGGCTATCTTGTATTTGTTTTACTTAGCATTAGTTCCTTTGACCGTGGTAGGGTTGGTACTTGTCTTTCTAAACAGTTTGGTCTGGAAAGCCTTTTCCAGAAAATTAAGCTAAAATACAGTTTTATTTTGTTTATTTTTAAAAAAAGTCTGTCATGAAGACTGCTTTTTTTTGTTCTGGAAAGCCCTTCTATTTACCTGGTCAGGTTAGCCATCCAAATTATTTTGATTTTAGTGAGGATTTTGCAGGCTGAAGACAAGTGGTTGTTAATATAACAAATGTTTGATGTGGGATTAGTCTTCTTTTACAGTCACGCAGTGATTTGGAATTGTGCAATTGGTTCTCAAAACAGCCGGGTAGGATGCTGCAGTTTAGGTGAAAATGTATGCAGAGGTGAAGGGAAAGGTGTTTTTTTCCGCATTGATTGAGTTTAGCTTTCTTGTGTGTTTTCAAAGCCAGTCATCTTAATAAAGTCCAGGACTGCTTATGCCAGGGGGCTTTCTTATTCATTTTTACAGTCAGAAGGTYTGTTGTAAGTTAAACTCAGAAACCCTCAAGGGCTTTTCTGAMTTGGGCTTAAATAAGTTTAAATGCTCCTTTTGTGTATAATGCTTCAAGTAAGCAAGTGATGATGGATRCCACTTCATGACTCTGCAGAATGTGACTAAAATAAATCTTTCATTTTCAGTATGTGAAAGTGATACAAGATGAGAATTTCATGTGTTTCAGAAATTTAAGCATAATATATACCCTTCTTGATAGCAAATAGAATTGCAATGAAGAATGTACATGTGTTTTCTACRTGAACTGCTTTCAGCGAACATTGTTTTTCCTCTCTCTAATGCAGCCTTCCACACCGTTTTGGTTTGCTTAGAATTTTTAATGTCCTGTAAGAGGGAAGTCCTTATTTATTTTATTTATTCAGAAGACAAATGCTTGGCATCAAGGCATAATGAATTCTTATTTTTTGTTTCATGAATCATCAAGTCTCCTTTAGGGAGTCTGTTTGCTATCTGAATATTTAGCTACCTGTGTTGGAATTGGCTACAGTGCAGAGTTACCTTCTTATTAAGAATCTGCCTAGCAGTGATATGACTTGATAATAATTAGTTTCTCTTGAAGGCATTTATTCTTATAATTACTTAATAATGTATTAATGAAGTGTATAGTTTATAGTAATATATATTATGTATRCAAGTACTTTGAGGGCATGTACTAATTTATTGATYCTTATGCTTATAAATATGAAACTGTTTTCCTATCTAAACCTTAGAAATTTTTTGTGTACGTTTTTGCCATCTTGCAGACTAGGATTTTTTCTAGTTTTCCCCAATATTACCAAGACAGTGCTTTTCCTTARGCTGCTTCTTGCAGCTGTGTGATCATAGCCCTTAGATTCAGCAAGAACTCAGTAGTACACAGTGATATGAAGCCTTGTCAGAATACCTTAACCTGATACAATGCTRTTTCTTTCGTAACTTAAAATAGAGGTGAGACACTTAATTAGCATTTACAGGCCTCTTCCAAACAGCACAACTATTTGAATCGAGTGTGGAGATGCTGTTATCGGGCTGCAGCTCCCTAGGTGCTGCTGAGGGTGCTAAGCAGTAACAGGGCACCAGGGCAGGGCCTCCTTGGCCAGCCTCTGCACTGGAGTGAGGGAGCCGGGCAGGCAACCAGGGCAGCCAAGCCCAGGTTATCGGACAAATTCATGGTAACGTCAATAATGTCAATAGTTTAAGACAAAATAGTGCATTTGGGCCCTGACATCTGTATTCATTATTCTGCATATCCATGCATACTCTTCTCGACTCAGATATATTACATCTTGTCTTTAGGAACAGAGAACTGTGAGCAGTTTTATGTATGTTTTATGATGCGTCTGCAATTGTCCGAGATAATAATTCAGAAGCCTGGGCTGGAAGCATTCCCCAGTGTAAGAAGCAGCTGTCAGAGAGAGCCTGCACTAGGTGGCAGCAGTCAGTAAGAGCCACAGCGAGGTGACCCCAAGTAACACGAGCCAAAAACAACACTGAAGCTGTGTTCATCAGCTGTATCCGAGATTCCTRTGCATTGCTCCAGGAAAAGCAGTCGTTGGCCAGATATCRCTTTTGTTCTCTCACGGAATTTTCTTTACCTATGCCTCGTGGCACAGATTATTAGMATCATAGGTGATGATGGGCTAGGTGTCTTCCAGCCTTGGCCAAACTGGATTGAATGGCATAATGTGTAATGGTTCGAAGTGATGAATTTTCTGATAAAAGCATTGATTGGAAATGGTGAACTGCACTTATGAACAGGGAGAATATTGCCTAGGCTGCTGCTGGGCAAACAAAAGGAATTGTGTACAAAGCTGCCGTTGGTTATCTGACAACAACCTGCCTTTGGTTCTTTTAATTGTTGAACTGAGAAGAGCTCAGTATAGAGTATTGCAAAGGCATTCTGCAGAACTGTGTTCTTGTGGAGGTAATTTTAAGGGACATCAAAGAAACAGAATCCCTTGGAAGAAATAAATGTGTAATTAGCTTAGAAGCAGCTGAATGCTTGGGGGCTACAGAATGTCAACAAGCTTGAAGTTATTCATTGAACATTAACACAAGCCATCATGATGCTGCCAGCTTTCCAAGGCTGAGGAAGTAGGCCGATAGCTAAATTCCTGAAATATCTGAGAAGTTTAAATGAGAGAGAAAACCCTCAGGGGAAGATTATTTAGCCAGATCTCCTGTTCCTTTCCTTTGGTGSCAGTAGTGGCTTCATGGCTCTGTAAGGTCTTTGCTGTTCCGACTGTTCTTAGCACTTACTGTTCCAAAACCTTAAGAGAAGTTGAAGAAGATACTCCTGCCACATGGCATCTCTGAGCAGCGCCTCAGGTGGGGAGCTGTCTTCCTGGGTCCTGGCATATACTGCATCCCTTCTTATACTGTTGACAGGGCTTTATCTGGAGCAGGTGTGTCATGCCATGAAGTGTTTCAGCATATYGGAGTGCAAGCAAGCTGTAGCGGTCAATTCTAGCTCAACTTTCAGGAAACAAGATTCCTGTTGCTGTCCCTATAAAAGTAGCCTGAACAAAGGAAAGAATAGTAATKTAGGGATATATGTGTTGGCAGGTGGATAAGTAAGTTTTKGGGTTTTTTCTTTTTTTTCTTTTCTTTCTTTTCCTGACTGATGCAACTATGAAATGGTGGAAACAGACATTTCAGAAGCATTCTTTTTCCAGCATTGCTGACATTTGAAGGTGGGTTTAGAGARTGTGTTTGTTGGGGGAGAACAATATTTTTAGCAGCAAGTAATCCTCATGGTTTGTCTAATTATGATAGAGAAATCTGTCATTTCTCCTTCTTTATAGCAGTAGAAACTTAATATCTGCATAAAAAAGTTGCAAAGACTTGCTGGGATTTTTTTTTGAGGGGGATTTCAGTTTACAAGACAAATAACTGCACACCTGCGTAGTTGTATTTATTAAAAAAAAAAAGCTCTGTTCTCTATCCCTGACTTGCCTTCTAGAGATTTTGTTAAAATGAAAAACAAATTTTGTTTCCCCCATGAAAATTGGAAAATATTCTGCTTTCTAAGAAAAAAAAATTGATGAAAAAAATCTTCCATTAATGTGGTATTTTGCTTACTAAAACTGTATGCAAGAAGTCAGTGTACACCAAATAATTTTAGTATCATATGTAKCGTTTACATGGCTGAGCAGTAAATTACTGCTGTGCTGCACTGACCTGYTCATGTTCACTATATTCTTATCATTTATGCTGAATAGAGGAAAAAATAATTCAAAAGATAAAGTAACTTGAGCACTGTACTTTTTTCTCTTTTATACATTGAATAGATTGTTCATTATTTTCCTCTCTTGTTTTTATAGGTCTTTACACAAATCATAGTTAAAACATTAATAGTTTTAGTTGAAGAGCAGATTGTGTGGCGTGGTTTAGACTKCTGTCTTAATGCTGAGATAGCAGCCTGGAGAAAAAAGGTTACTTATGTGTTCTTTGGTTTTTTGTAATAGGTCCTTGGGTGTAGCGTTAGTCAGGATGAGACATAGATAATTTATACAAACAAGAGGGGTCCTTTTTCCCTTAAGTTATTAGAACTCTTTTATTTGGAGATAAATTATTTATATTTTTAAGAATCTAAAGAAACTAAAGTTTTGAATTTTGTCGCTGTATTAAAATCTGTTTGCAAGTGAGAGCTGTGAATTGGTGAGAGTCTTTTTCCTATTTGTAATGGTTTCCCCCAAACATAAACATATYCCAAATATTAACAGGTAAAGATGGAATGGATGCTGTTAATCTGGAGGGAGAAAGAGGACTGTGGGAGTGTGGAAAGCTAGTAAATGAAAATGTGGCAGCATGTGTTTAACATAGTATTGATACCTGAAGTATGTACTGTAGAGAATTATTCTTATCTGTCACTTCAATTCAGTCTTCTTTTTTTTTAATGAATAAGATTCACTGGAGACTCTTGGATATTAAAATAAGTCTTAAAAACATGCCTGACATCTCTTCTGACAAAGCTGTGTCCTAACCCATTTCTTGTGCAGCATTGTTGATGGAACCTTATTGCTGCCCTCCATACGGGTGACAAGCAAAGTGATCTTCTGGCCAAGTTTTGGTGAAGAAAAATGCATGTGAGCAGCATAAACCTATGCATAAGTTYTTAATACTTAATTATTGATGCAAAATTACACAAATTGCTTAACATAGGTATCCCCTCAATTAAAATAAGTTTAACTCTCTGAAATGCCGTTTGATCTCACTTTCCTTGTGCTTTGGCAGAGCACCATCAGCCTTTTCTGAAAACTRGAGCACTGGGTTAGTCCCCTCTGGCATTTTTGCATAGCCCATGAGCAAAAGCACCTCTAAGAAGTGGGCTTTCTAGAGGAGAAAAGATCACATGCCAAAATGCTTAGGCATCACCTAAAGCATCACAAAAGTTACTCAGAAAGACAGACCAGATTTCTGCCTCAAAGGAATTCTAGTGTAAATAGATAAATAATCAGAGAAGTATATGGAAAGTGTATGTACTTTAGAGTTAGCATATCTCTTTTTATATTTATGAATTTAAATTTTGCTTTTCCTCCTATTTTTGAGAGTGCTTTGATATATTCTCTCCCCAAATTTATCATGACTGATGTGTTGACTGAGACCTTGCMAACTACAGAGTCACCTAGTGTTTTGTAGGCATCACGAATCTTTGTCACAATGTATTTGATCTTTGTCAGTCTTYCTAATTATATAAATGGTTAAATCCTCTTACAGTGCCTTTCAATGTGTCTGTTTTAGTTCCAGTAACTAGGATTTATGTGAATCAAGTGAATTTGTTCATTTAATTAAATTTGGTCACAGTTGGAGAAGGAGCTTTCCAGACACTGCTGGTTTTACTACTCAGCAGTCGTTGCTCTCAAAAAGTTAGCTCATCTTGCAGGTTTCCTGCATGAAGTTACAACCATCAGCAGTGTATTAATATAGACAACATGATGTTTCTTCCTCTAAAATCTTTTTTTTTTTTGCCCGTAAATCAGATATCCTTTAATTCTAATAGTGAGGGCTTAATGAAGGCTCATTCATTATGGCCAGAGGTAAAACAGATGACAGCCTGTTTTTTTTCTACTTGTCATATGAATTTTATAATTATTTTTTATGTGAACCTTAATAGGTCTGGGTTTTCATTTTATTAAGCTGCATATTTTTTGACAGTGCAGAATATTGCTGTAAAACTTTGTTTTAATGACAGGAATCACAGTCAAAAAAACCCAAAAGCCTTAAAGGGAACCAGTTAGCCTTTTTCAAGGAAATAATATTCTGGAGGACTAGGCTTGTCTATAGTATTGTTTTTAAAAATGTTTTTTAGTTATCAGGTAGCTGGTGAATGTTTTAAGATACTGAAAGCAAAATGCCATAGCTGATATTTGATATTATACAAAACCCTTCTCTTGAGATCTCTGGTGTATGYACACATCCAGCAGCTTGTTTTGCAGCCTGTAGGATCTAAGCATGTATCTAAGCATCTAAAGAAAATGTGCCTTAGAATGAACTTTCCTACAAGTCAATTACTGGTATTTACCATTGCTAAGCAAATGAACAGCATCAGAGGAGAGGAAAAAGTAATGAAATACCTTTATTTGTAGTACTGAGGTAAGTGTTTGCCTTCAGCAGTTGGATCGTGATCCGCCTCAGTTCCTAACATCTGTAGAATTTTTGATTATGAATAAAATTTAGTCTCAAAATATAGATGCTATGTGTAATAGCATGTAAATGAAAGATAATTAGGAATATGAGATAAACATCCTTTAAGTTAAATAACTGTTCCAGGTGGTCCTCAAAAACACTCAAATCAACAGCTGTCCAAGTACAGTAAAGATTGAATTTCATCAACTGCATGAGGAATTTTTAGAATCTTGCAACAAAATATTCACTGGCTGTTGGGGTGGGGGACGAGTTTCAACAGTTATGTCTTTTCAGGATTATCTCTTAATTCCCTTGGGATGATGTTTTTGCATACACATATGTGTGCATGCACATAAATTCCTCGATATATAGAGGAATAGATATATAGATAGATATGTACAGATTCCTTACATCCACAGTATTTTTAAAGCAGTTAGCTTAAATGCACTTTGTATTTTCTGCTGCTCAAACAATTAAAAACTGGCACTTCAGTAGCCTGCCATTTTAAATACTGTTTTCTAAGCTTTGCAGAGGAGCGTGCCAGGCTCATTACAGGAAAATGTTGGCAGCTTTATGCAGTGCAGTGCTGTGGCACCTGGAGAATAACAAAGCATAAAACTCCGCTGTGATTTAATCCTGCTTGGGCAAAGATAGTTAATATAACAGTTACAGAAAGTGTTTCCCCTGCCYCTTTCTTGCTGAATGGCATTTGAAGCACAGATTGGGTTTTAGTGTTTATTATGGCAGTGGGAGTAGAGGCAAATAAGGAACAACGTACCATGCAGCGAAGGATGGTGAGCAGCAGGGTGCCAGCTTGAATGCCAGGTAGTTCTGTCTCAGCAGTCAGAAAAATAGTCTTTCATCAAGAATGTAGTCTGCTCTTTGGCAAACGCTTTCTTTTTTTTTTTTTTTCTTTGCTAATATAAACTTCACAAAGTCATTTCAGTGGTCATTTTTTAGAAGGAGTGAGCTAAGACCTAATACCGTCATTAGTTTTAATAGAATTATGCCGAAAATACAATATTTGTGAGCCTGATTGTTGAGTASTCATCATTTGTTACACTGCTACAGGCGAGGTAGGGTAAATGGGTACKGTGACATAAATACAAATTAATGTAATGATCTTCCCATTCTGGATGAGTCAACAAAATTAACAAATGGCCTAATCTCATTTCTCCTTACACAGTTCACAGAAATAGTTCTAAAGCAAATGATCTGTCAGGGCTGCCTCTCATAGAAGAAGGAAAGGACAAGTATGTTTAAGTTTTGTCTGTAAGTCTGTAAGCTTACTCCTGTTAGGAGTAAGCAATTTGAGAAAGGTGTTGCTGTTGCGGTCACTTATATTTGGAAGGGAATTATTTAAGATGGCAATTATTTTGCTTAGCAAGATAGTATAGCAAAATAAATGCAAGGAAGAGAATTGATAGCCAGAGGGCYTTTTGACTCTAAACTTTGACCAAATTCTGTTCTGCATCTAGTCCATGGCTTGCAAAAAGGCTGCAGTGTTTAGCTTGTGTTGCATTAACTCTTGGTGTCTAGGGGAAGTTCACATGAAMGCTCAAACATGGAAGCTTCCCGGCTGCTGTTCCACAAGGCTTCCTGCTGCGGCCAGTGCTTGCTCCACAATGCAAAGAATAAAATAGAGCCTTCCAAWACATGACCTATTCCCTTTTTGGTGTCAAAGGACACTGCAATCAAATACGATTCTCATGTGCTTTTTAATGGATGTTTTTCATTTTAATTATTTAGTCTAATGTGTTTCCTGACCTAWTGAATCAGCTATGGAATAAAGTATTGCGAATGAATGAAAGAGCTCTCTATTCATGAAGGTATACACTGAATTAATAGAAATAACAAAAATGGTTTAGAACAGTGAATAGTCTCCTAGTTTATTTGAAATCCCCATTTATTTTAGCAGCTTGGTTAACATTAAGAATCGAAGAAGATAGAGGAAATATGYCCATATATTTCTGACTTTACTAAATAGAATGTATACAAATATGTGGCATTAATTGCTACAGAATAGGTCAACAGTTTCTAAGTCTTTTTTTTTTCAAKAAATACTTTTATTTCTGTCCATACTCTTGAATAAATGATACTCTGAAACAATTAGTTTTGATATCTAATTCATATACATATTTTTTAATGTTCTTAAATTAATTCCCCAAATTATTTCAGCCATCCAAATTCTGTCATGTGAACAGCAGGTATATGGATAGCTTGGTTCAGCTTACAGGATGCCCAATATTCAAAGATTTAGAATAATATTCTCCAAATGTTCATTCCTTCCTCAGAATGTATTTCCTGCTTTTGGTTTTGGGAGAAGTGTGTTTATAGCAGGCMTCTTAATATTATGAGAGTATGTGATCAGGATCCAGGTATAAATAGTGTTGTTTTTTTGTATTGATTTCCCATGTATTGAAAGTTAGTATCTGCCTCTCGTCAGCAAGAGGATAATATAGCTCTGCTTTTGTTGTTGAGTTATATGTACCTAGAAGCAGAGGTCTGTAATTAATTTTAACACCTGCTAAAATTGAAGGTTGTAGTAAAAGTAATTTACTGAGGAATTTTTCCCCCTCTTGATGGTGGCTGTTGATGGAAATGTTAATTAACAATTGAATGGGGATTATCAAGCTCTCTTTTGTCATTATGTCCTTACACATTGTCTATAAAAGCCTCGATCAATCATTTAGGAAAAGTGTACATAAATCAATACAAGTAAACTAAATCTCCAATGTTCTACTCAAATACAGCATCCTGGTGCCTAGGAGTTGAAGCAGGGGGATCCTATGAAAGAAACTTTCAGATGTCAAGTTCAAAGGATAGAAACACATCTGTAGTCAGCAAAGGAACTGATTATTCCACTGTGTAGTCAGGAGAAGTAATTTTGTTTTCAATATTGACTGGAAGGACTGTGTTTTGCCTTTGAAATGCTGTATTTTGCCCTTTCTGTCAGGACACCACWGATGCGCCGAAAGGCTTTACTGATGGGATTTCTTTCAGTGATGCTACYCTAGAATAAAAAGATATCGATAAAGCATTGTACAGCAGGTAGTGATACGGGAGGCAGGCATTTATAATGTTATTAGCATTTTCGTCGCAGCAATGCTTGGATGAAAAGCATCATTTTCTGTTTTGTACTTTCTATGACTATTGCTCTTTTCCAGAAAAAGTCTTGGAGGGAGAGGGGAACTATTAGCTCATCCCATTCATCTTCTTATCAACAGATGAACATCCCTTGTGCCACCTAAATATCTATACTCTGTCAGTAATCATGTTGGTAAGCTAATTTCTATGACAGTCTCTCAAGCCGTCAGTCATTTTCACTGTTGCTCCTCTAATCCTTTCTGATGTGAACACAGTATTCCATATGCTGTCTATGTAGGAGAGCTTTAAYATACATACTGTACTTTTTAATAAACTTTTGTAGGTTGATTGCATTATCYCTTTTAGCTGTAATGCTGTATTTCTAATTGCACACAATATTTATTAGCTTTTCTCAGCTTCATCTCTTTCTACCTTTTTCTTGCCAAATGAGTAATTAGGCTGCCAATTACTTCCCCCATTTCCCCCACCACCAGTGGTTCCAGAATCCCTTAGTTCCTTAGTAGCTGCGGTCAGTTGCTCATCCGAGTTAAAGTGCATGCTGAAGAAGGAAGAAGCAGTATCATAAAAGAGGATATTTTAGAATATTTATTGAGCCATAGATTAATTTCATTTTGAGGAAGCTTTTCGAATAGATGCAAAGTACTCTCCAGCTGCATCTGTGCTCCTGCTGAGGCAGCCCAGGAGGTGGCCTGGGAGCCTGTGCTGCTGCAGAACCTTGCCACCCTGTTCGGTGCTTCTAGCTTGTGGGGAGCGCCTGGCCTTTCAGAGCATCATCTTCCTGTGTGCGATAGCTCAGCTCACTTGGAAGCAGCAGTTTTCAGGGAAGACTTCTAATCAGATAGACCAAGATAGTAATTTAATACAGTATCATGAAATCCAACTTGGATTTTTTTCATATAAAGCAATTATTTTCATTGTATAACTTGATCCTAGCAGATAATTGCACTGTTGGGAAGAAATCATGATATTCTTCAAATCTGCRTGTACAAAATGGCTCTATGCGTTGTTGTTGCTGTTTATTATAGATATATGGCTGGAACTAAAAAGAGGGAAAAAAATGTTGATTAAATGACCATTCAGGAAAACTTGAGATTTTAGACCTTTTAACTAATTTTAGACCTTTTAGACCAATTAATTACAGTTGCTAATGAAACCCCATTGCAGTGTGGAACTGCTACAGTGTGCTAACTCAGGCAGCAAGAGGGATCATGGCCACTCCATCCCTCAAATGCTTTCAAATAGCTGCTTTTRTTAGTGAACATTATAGTGATGGTTATAATTCAGGCTATTCCATTCCAGTCTGTGGGAGGTGGGAATCCTGTCCTGCCAGCCTCTGGGCATACTCATAATGTCATCGCTGGTAKAGATTTCCTAGTGGCTTCTTGCCTGCTGCCATAACCCTCACCATTGTGTTGCAACTAATGGATATTGGGGAAGTTTTGTGCCCAATGGACAGGCTCCTTTTGATTTCATAAAACTGTTTGTTTTGAATCACAGTTGATGCTGGAAAATGACTTCTCTTGAAGGTGCCCAAAAATATGCTTGTTTGCAAGTTCARCTTGTAATTGATTTTTTCCATTACAAAGCTTAAAGAGAGAGAGAGAAGGTGAGCATTTAATTTAAAAACATGTAACTTGGAATGGTGAAATGACTGTATATGACAGTAGAACTTCGAGATAAAGGACATTTGTCTGCAAACACTTGTTACTCACTTTTCCTTCGGTTAAATATGATAAAAACATTACTCTGGGTCCTTTAAAGACAGGATTGAATTGAGAAGTGATGGTAAAATTAATAACTCCAAACACAGGTTATTTGAGTGAAATCARATATATGTATATTTTTGAACTGTTTTTGTGACCAGATACAACTTCTGTGTTTGGCTGAGTGCCAGACTTCTCCATACTTAACAAATGGGGCTATGGCTCAGCAAGCGGGGCAGGCTAGACCTTTGCCTTGGCAGCTATGGGCAGTTATTGCCAGGAATATTCCTGCTTTGTGCTGGCACTTGCTTCCTGGCAGGAGTGCGTGGAGAGACTTTTGCATCTGTGCTTTTCTTTCTCACAGTATTTATAGGTAGCAGATGTACCACAGTTTGGAGCGTTCCTCATTTTTCTTTCTTGGCCAGTGGGACTGCTCCAAGTAAAGTGACATTGCAAAGACTCTGTCTCCGGGTAGTTGGATTTTTTTCTGTGTGGCTTTGAGGGGTCGCACTAATGATGCAGCAATCGAGGATTCTATTAGTGAAAACAGAACTGGCCTAACTGCATAGTGTCGGTGTCCTCGACTACTAATCCTAGGCTTCTCAATTTCTGTTGCGTTGATTGCTGTTTTAAAATATAAAAATCTGTAATATCGGGGGAAAAAATACGATCCCCTAATATACTGGTAATATTTAAACATACATAATTGCTCAAAATACATGATCGAGGAAAGATATTTGCTGGTGTGGAAATCCTAACACTGACAATCATTTGTTCACTGCACTTGAAACATTCCTGAGGCTTTGAGCTTCTTCCCTGCATTTCTAATGGGAAATGATTACCATCATTTTCAGCGTTGATTGCTTGCTGTTTTGGCAGCAAGTGGAAGAATATTAATGGTTTGCCATGGTCCAGTTTTTCTTCTTTTTTTTTTTTTTTTTTTTTTTTTTTTCCCTCAACTGTTAATTTACAGACTTACTGCTTGTGGATTTCTGTGTCTGACATTTGCCAAAGCCTTCAGTCTTCTTCCTACTTTAATGTTTTAGGGTTGTAAATGGAAAGTTCGTTCGCTCCTGAGCGAAACAAAAACTAACTCATGCAGATGACAATCCTGGGGCAACCACAGCACACGTGTGTAAACRGTTAACAGTGGAAATTCTTAGATTCCCATTTTCTTCCCTGTTGCTATTATAAGATGGGCTATGTAATTCTGTACAAATGTCAGTATTTTCAGAGTCTCAGGTTGACTTTCTAGATGCTCCTAATCAGATATAATTCCTCAAACTTGGCTCACCATATGATTAGGAGATGGCTTTCCGTATGGTATGGTCTGAAAAGATTTGATTCACTTTACCTGTAATGCTGCATGTGGCCTTGCAGTTGGAACAGGGCTATTTTACCGAGCTTTTAATCTCATTCCTGAAAGACTTGTTGTGGGAGGGTCTAATACAAGCAGTCCTTTGTGCCGAGCTGCTAGARTGAGGGCCTGCAGGCAACGGATAATCTGTACAGTAAAGTGAGGCGAGTTCCTGGGTCTGATTTTACTGAAATTACCAAGATGAATAGTATATCAGAGAGACTTGCCACAGAAAGAACTGCCTGAATTTTAATCAGGGTCAAATTGCTGAACACAGCTGTGACAGATGAATGCAAAATTTAGTAAAGTACCTATTGTARGCTCTAAATTAGATGTCTTGAGCAATTGACATATTACTTGGCAGTGTAATCAATCTGGGTTAAACAGTTGCACATAAATTAGTTTTTTGCAAACTGTTCTCTGAGATACAGCTGTCATCTGACAAATACAATTTTAAATTATCTGCAAGATAAAAGCTTACTTCTTGCTCTTCATAGTACATTTGCAAGAGATTAAGAAAACATATGTTCTTGTCCCTAATTACCTTTAGGAGWTTAGCCAGAATAGCCACAGCATCTAAAGTTTTAGTAATACGTATGCTCATACATAACATGTAAGCTTAACTTGTGAGTTGTTTCGGTTGCTAACATCTGTATGCATTAAAAATTGTATTGATAGTGCAAGTTTTTTTTTCTGAACAGCTGCAGGTACATCAAGGACTTATTTTTCCTTTAGTGCAATCTCAAAGTAAATTTTAAAATTATAAATGCCAAATAATCTTAAAATTAAACTGCATTTCYACTGCCAACCAAGCAATGGTACAAATAATAGTAGGTTTAAAACTGGCAATTGTCAGCAGCTTAACCAATCTTTCACTAGGAGAGATAGAAACTGTGTTGTTTAATTAAAAAAAAAATGCATAATGGCATATATTGTTATATCCAAGTAACATCTACACAAGTGTTAAAAAAAAAAAGGTTATCTGACAAGCAAAGCTGAAAAATAAATAGCAGATGTTCTGGATGTTGAGAATGTTKACATTTTCTGTCCATTTTTGTGTATGAAGTAGGGATAATATTATCTATTTTTATTTTAAACAGCTAATAGATGTCATACAAAAAGAGTGTCTTGGTGATGTGAATATAAATGTGTAAGGTTAGTGTGTTTTCTGAACTTTTAAATGCACATCTCCACATTCAACATTGTTACAGAAATATTATTTGTATGGTTATCAATATTGCTCCTGACAGTCACCATGCTGACATTAGCAACAAATGTTAATGCTACAATATATGCAAAATTTGAAAAATAAGGCAAGTAGATATTTATCTGCACTTCCATGTCTTTTTTTCAAGTTACAGTCCAGTGAAAATGCCTTTTAAGTGTTCAACTCCAAAAGCAAATTGAGCTGGATTATCCAACTTTTCACAGAAAAGATAAAATCAATGAGATACTACTTAGAAATTGCTTTCTCATTTCTCCAGATGTGTTCCTAGCACGCACAAATAGTTCAAGTCAATTGCTGGTCAGGGAAAGTAGGCACTGAGATGCTTAGGATTAGTGAACACTTAAAAATACAACTGTTTTCCTTCCTTCACATCTTAAATACTTCACAAAGTGAGTATTTTAAAAAAAGGAAATCTGTCGGCTATTCTAATAAAATGGGGTAGATGTGGTAGAAACAATGATGGGCAGATATGCAAGATTTCCTGTCCTACCACAGTGCACGTGTATGTTTGTGACCAGATTYCTCAGTGCCTGATGTAATTTGGATTTTTTTTCTGTTTGTTCACACAATGACATTTTTCCTGGAAGTTTTATATTGTGATCATAAACCAAATCATTACTCTAATCATGTTATTACTATGTGATCTTTATCAGAGCTTTTCCCCTTTCCCAAGTAGGAYGCTTTTTTAGGTATCCCAAATCTGTTATTATTCTAATACCTGTATCTTTTACATGTCCTGTAGATGTACTGAATTTAGAGAATGTGCTTTGCTTTGGGGAAGCCTGTTGAAAAGTCAGCTATTACTAGATTAAAAGTGGCACAAGCGTTTTAAAACAACTTTCTTACTTTTTACTTCTTTAAAAATTGGATAGTTCTTGGTAATAATTTCAAATGATATTAAAATAATTCTGTGACTTGTGACTGTGAGAACAGTTTAAAAAAGGAGAGAGAGAAGAAAAAGATTGAGATGTGTTTTTCAGATGATGATGACAACTTAAAGCCCCTTGATTTTTAGCAGTCATGGTACTATATTGACCTGCTGAACATGAATATGCAGAAATAAATCTGAAATTGCAACTCTCATCTCTCCYTGTGAGGTGGCATATTGCTACACAAATTCTCCCAGTTTTTGGTCCCTGAGTTCTTCAGGAATTTGTTTAGAGTTGGAGTCCAGTGCTGTGTTTGGTGACCACTAACCCATGTCTGGTGAATGCTCTGAGGAAGTCATGCTGCCTTATCTTTTCATTAGGATAGKTTCTAGTTTTGCTATTACTAAGTAGAGATCACTTGGTCATAGGTGATAATAAAATAGAAACTTAAACCAAGATGCTATTGCTTTAGTGTTATGTCATACAGATAAACTTAGCTGAGAACCTGTCCTCTTCTACCTGTGCCTACGTTCATAGTTTGTGTTTCATATATAAACAAGACATCAGTGGCATTTATCTGCCTTTGGAAATTAATGCCTCTGTTCCTGCTCTAAGAAGAGAAACTGAAGTGTTTGCTTTTGGGGAAGACATTCCTCATAAAATGAAAATGCAAATGAGCAGTAATAACAGATGGGGGGTTCTACAATATCATGAAAGGAAGGCAATTTTCCCAGAGAATGAGAAATGCAAAAGAGCTGTTACAGTACAATTATCTGGAATTAGGTACTCTTTTGCCATAAGATAATGAGCGACTCTTTATGTTTTCTGGGAAGATCATTCAGCCTTTTAAATTAACACTGAAATTGCAAGCAAATAAGCAAAASTCTAATAATGTCAGTTTATAAGTGATGTAACTTTCKATTGATGCCAAAATCTATCCTGTTTTCTGATAGATACAACTGGAAGTAACCAGCCATTTACCTCTCATAACCTATCTAGCTACAGGAGAATCTTGCTGTTGTAGCCCTAGTTAATCTGCTGTTCCATTTTGGAAACAGTCTGCCGCAAACACTGAATAGGTCTTCTGAAAACTTTACRTGCTTGAGGAAAAACATGGATCATCCAAAATTATGTTAGCTTCTAGYTGAGTTGTTTGCCTTTGGCATCTACAAGATCTTAAAGATTATAAAGCAGRTTGAATTGCCTTTTTTCTTGAGCCTTCTTGCTAAACATTAGATGGAAGYAGGATGCCTGCAGTAAAGGCAGCAGTGATGTGCCAGCTTAAATTGGGCAGGATTTATGGCTGATAGCAGACCAAACTCATAGTGCATATATAGCATCTCTAAGCAGTTTTGCTTCAAATTATCATACAGAAACAGCTCTTCTAGGACATATGTTCAGAAAGCTGCAACAAGAGCTAAGATCAAAAGTTTTTTCCGCTTTTAAAATGAATAAAAAAKTGGGGGCATTTCCCTGCAGTCATTTAGAATTACTGTTCTTGTGCTATTGTATTCAATGTTTCCTCTAGATATTTCTTATACTTGAGTACTCTGCTTCGTGCTGTTTCTGATAAAAAATTTACCTGGGCTGTTCTCCAGAGTACTGTCATCTGACACAAAGGTCAGGAGAAGTCCATGGGCAGCAAAGCTTCTAGGTGTTAGACAGTGTGATCTGCTTTGCTTGTGCTTTTTCTTTGGTACAAAGTTGTGAAGTGGGTATACCACAATTCTATAAAMTGTCGTTACTAAAGCATTTGGGTAGTATTTTGCATCAAATACACAATTTCAGTATGAGTTGAAAACACTAATAAATTGCTTAGCAAGTTGCTAGCAAAAGGTACTTTTTTGTAGTCTGGCAGAGATTTCTGATAATATTCAAACATTAATTACTATCTTGTAGGCTTTATGACACATAAAATTGCCATATAGAATCATAGAATCATATAAAATTAATATAATTATAATATATAATAGAATWAAATTCTTTTGCTGTGGAAAGAAAGAACCTTCAAATTCAATCTAACACTTTTCTGTTCCATATATTAAAATCTTATGGAAATAAAAATGCCTTCCCTGTTGTTTAATTCTTTATATGCAGTTGTTTGAAGTGAAACAAGATCATTTTAAATGTTTTAAAGCATTAATGGCAACAGTGATATTTTGCTTTTACCACCTCTTTTGACCTACTTAACATCTTGTACTAAACTAATAGCAGAATTAATATTATAATACAACAGTAATAGAAAGACTTAATGAGTTCTGTGCAGATACTGGCTCGTTGTTTTCTAACTGCTGTGACTGTGTCTGTGAGTAAATGAACTTTAATAGAGTGCAGTGACATAKGACACTACATTCGCTGTAAGAATAAGCTCTAAGAATAAGTGGAGTTGTCTTGACTTTTCTGAGGGCTTAGTTATGTTTTTTAGTTTTCCTTCTGCTTGTACAATGGTAATGACGTGATCCCTGAGAAACTGGGCGTGACTAGATTGTTTCTTCTTCAAGAAACAGTCCTAGTTCTCCTTCAGTTATACAGACTTTCTCAATGAGAGACCTGTTGCAGTTGGATCTCTTCATTAACTGGCTCCTTAGTTKTAGTCAGATCACTTAAAAATATGGCAGTATTCCCTTTTGATATGCAGAAAAGACCCCTTTTGTAAGTTATCAATATTGGTTTCAAATATATTTTCTTGGAAGCTTTTTGGAGAAGGTTTGATATTTATTATGCTACTTTTTTTTTTTTAAAGGAAGTTTTTCTTGAAAATTTGTATTCCCAGAATTACCAAGTCTTGGAAGTATACTTCTATTGCATTAAATATGCTGTTTACCCCACAGTGATGTTTTTYGGAATCCACTGCTACTTTACTTTTTCACTGTTAAGAATATAATCTACATTTTATTAACATATATTAATTTATTTATGTTGTAATTTGAAAGAAGTGGGAAAAGTATAGTCAACAGTGATTTTCAGGAAAGTGATTGTCATTGATGAATAAGAGGAAGCATTTCATATTGTGTGTTTTTGATGGATTATTTAATTTAATTCATTTTGTCCCACCAGATAGGTAATTTTCTGACAAGCTAGTTTTTGCAGTCAGTGTTTTATTGATTTTGCTTGGACATGTCAATATSCCTGTGCTGAAATGAGCAGAACTTGCTCATTTGTCTTGGTAAGACTGAAATGGTGCCACTTCGTCTCCTTGTTCTGTCCAATTCATTAGCTTGTGACAGCCTTGTCCTTTTATCATTTAATAAATCTAAGAGTTTCCCTTCAGGCTCTGAACACTTGGACTGCTCTGTAGTTACYTGCTTTGGGCCTGTTTTTTGGTTTAAGCATAAGCACACATATTCAAGGTTTCTCTCAGTCTATTAGATGTAGCCTCTCATCTGCCTATAAAAGTAGAGAACRACTTAATTGAAAACTGCTGATGTTTTTCTTGTGTACTATAGTGGGATTTTYTGTTGTAAGTTCCCAGTTATTTTGTTTACTTGGTATTACAAAGATTAAAAAAAAAAAAATAATTTGCTGTGCTGCTTTTGGAATTGAAAAAAATGAAAAAGATGGATCTTATTGCCTCTGTACTCGGTGGAAGTTACTTKGAATATAGACAACTCTGAGAAATCTTCTTTAATATGCTAATAAAAACTGCTTGGAGGAGGATATATTTCCAACCATGTGAAGTGGATTTGAGACCCTGAGAAGCTCAGGGCTGTTCAAATTATGATGTCTAAACTGTGTAATTAGTTTTGTATCTATGTCAGTGCAGTCATTTTACAGAGACAGGTCCTCGGAACTGAAGTGATAAAAGCCACATCAGGCTATAGCGACCCGTCATGGAAGGGTGTTTGCATAGAATAACTGAGTCTTTTGTGTTTTCTTACATAGGCACCAAATGATTTGGTCTTAAAATCTTGCAAGTTGCTGACAAGTGTTCTTTCAAATAGTCATCACCAATGGTATGTTATCTCARTATAGCTTATTTTTCTAGGCAGCAATATTTTGAGTTCTTGAGTCTGAATTGTAAGTGTGTGTCATGASCATAACTTTTCCTTGCCTGGGGTTTCCCTTCATGTTAGAATACTTTGTAACARCTACCACTTTGGAGCTTAAAGGAGCAAGAAGGATCATCTTTGCTTGAAAATATTGGCTTATTAGACAGCATTAGACATAATTTTCTAATTCTCTGGCTCATTAGACATGACTTTCATTCTGCATAATATGCAGGGTGTTACAGGTTGGTTTTACGCTGTATTGTATCAGCCTTGTATCACAGGACACAGACAGTTACTCATAACTTCTTTGCCTTTGAATATAGTAGAGCCGCTGTCCAGAAGTGTGTTATTAAAATCAGAGGAACTTTTTTTCCTTCTTTTTGTAAAGGATATCAAGCATGAGTATCAAGCAAGCAAATACAGTAAGAATGGTATCACTATAATGAAAAGCATGAGATTGACATTAAGTAAGTATCCTTTCAGGAGACATTAATAGTCAAAGGTGATGTTATTTGTAGGYTCAGCTTGACAAAACTGCTGACCTACTGATGATGACAGCCCTGTTTTCAAGAARCAGATTGTTCTACATGTCCTCCAGATGCTCCTTCCAGCCATCTCTAAATTTCTGTATTTTGTTTTCATTCTAGGTATGCCTAAAACTGTAACAGTCATTCTCTCTCCATAGATTAATAGAGAGAAATAGTTAGGAAGTGATAAATCTGTCATTCTCTCTTCCAAAGTATCTTTGTGGTTACAGTCTCTTCCACAGAGTTATAAAAGCAAAGTTCAGAACTTTTCTTTTATATTCTATCTGAATACTCTAATTCTGTGATGCTACATCAGAAGAATGATGAATTGTGCCTTTGCATATGTTAAAAGTTTACATTATTTTTGAAATGAGTCATCCTCATTAAGGATGAACTGTTAAGTGCAGTGTAATACACTTACATTTCATTTCCCTGAGGTGGGTGGGGAAGAGCAAGAAGGAAAAGAATAAATAYATTTTAGTGCATATAGCTGTCAAACTAATAGGTATTGCCAAGTGTTTCTCACTTGCTTTTTGCATGGTTCTGTTTTGTTACCATATTTGTTAAAGAATATTGATATTTGCTTAAGCGCAGTACTGAGAACTTGGTAATAGTTGAAATTGAAAATCAGTTTTGTAAAGTTTGAATCGGATGATTTACTACTGACAATGATGAAAGAACGACTATTAAATTGAGTGGTCCATTACTTTCAGAGGGACTTGATGTGAGAAAATGTATAAAATGCACGTTATCAAAGACTTCCAAGGCAGTTAATTTTATTGAGTGGAATCCCAAAATGCAATAAGCAATCATCAGATGTTGCAAAGAAGCATTATTTAATGGAAAACATGTTGGAATCCATCTGTCTTCCAAAGCAGTCAATGACAAAACTCTTRTGGTATCAGTGTCAGCTTTGTAACATATGAGCATTGTAAAAGAAGCAGCACTGTTCTGAGTTGTACTAATTTTCTAATGATTTCTCACTACATGAAGGCAGCTATACTTAGATTAATAACTCATGCATTACAAGTGGAAAATTTAATTATGATGCAGTTTCTGTGTGAGAAGCTTTGAATTGTTCATCTTGTTCCTTGTTCCATATTAGTTCCTTGATATTTAAATAAATGTGTATAGAGATAGAAATTAGATGGTGCTAGGGAGATTATACTAAAAAAATGGTTCCAGTCTTATGTAAATATTTTGATATTTCTARGAAAAAGTAGTAATTTTGCTCTTAAGGCAGCAAAGTACTGTTTTTCCATTTCTCAATAAAATTGAATTGTAGTTAGGCCTTACTGTTTTTGAAAAGCTGTTTCCATTTCAGTTACATGTCTGCTTTCAAGGGGATAGTGTATGTTAGACTTGTGATCTTCAAATTGACTCCTTGCTTCCATACAGATGTTTGGGAGTCTTTWAATAGACTCTAAGAGACTTAATTTAAAGGCAGTTTTCTGCAAAAACTTTTTATGATTAATGTCAGCTGAAACAATGTCAATAGTGCACATATGAATTAGAGGAATAAATATATTGGCAGAATTAACAATTCTTTTTATCTCAGCAAGGAGCATATTAACAATTCTTTTTATCTCAGTAAGGAGCATAACTGTTTAAGAATTGATCATGCCCATTTGGAATCCCAGCAGGGAAGGACATTCAGCAAAGACAAAAGGCGCACATTGAGTAACAAGGGCTGGCTCAGTGTTGTTCTCATGTGTGCTAACATGCTTCTTCAAGGGCACTTGTTTATTTCGTTAGCACCCGGATGTCCTGGCAAAAGGCCGTGTGGGTACTGTATTTAGCAGTGCAATCTCATTTGTAGTCTCCTTAATGTGCATGTGAGATTTATTTAAGAACTTCYTGAGATGTTTGCGTAAAGTTTGTGTGCCATTCAACTTCAAATACAGTTACAGACTTGGAAGTTACTTCTCCTTTGCTGATAAATACAATATTGCCCAAAGGGTCAAGTAAAGGAACTTTTTTTTTTTTAAGACTTTGTAGACTAGATTTAGCCATTGCCCAGAGAGATGGTGGAGTCTCCATCCTTGGAGGTGCTCAAAAGCTATCTGGCCTGGATGCTGGATGAGCTGCTACAGGAGATCCTGCTTGCACAGGATGGGCTGGGCTAGATGAGCTCTCAAGGTCTCTTCCAATCACAAATATTCTGTGATTCTGTGAAATTAATACCAACTATTAGTGGGTGCAAAATGGTAGAGCAGTTAAGTGACTGAATATATGTTTTTTTAACTATGGGATGTGAACAATACCTACACTGAATATTATGTAGCTTGTAATAGCAAAACCTATGGCATTTCCAGTATCATAAATTTCACTGCTGATATAATAATATTTATACATGAACATCCCCTTTCAGGTTTCAGTTGTGTGATTTAAAATGTTTGCTCAGTTGTGTATTGTTTTCCAATGAACACTGTGAAGTGTGCTGTAAAAGTTAACATTCAAAGCTAGTCATCCATCTCGAGCATGTAAAGTAAATACACCTTTACTGCTGATGTAAACCACATCAGTGTTCACTGAGATTACTTCATCCAAGCAAGCTCAGAGGTAGAAACCTTGAGCTGTCTTCCTGGATCATCTATTGCCAAATTCTTGACTGGAACTGAACTCCATAAACACAATAAGGCTGTGATATTTATACTGAATTTATGTTCTCAATTCTAAGATCTTTCAGAGAGTAAATTTATCTTGCATATATGGTATTTTAATATTCTGTAATTGCTAACCTCTTTCAAAGTGTAATATTAGTGCTTAAATTGTATCAGTCATAGCTGAGACTGTATGATTTTTTTTTTTTCTTTTTTCTGTAATGTGGTACATTCATTTGGAAGGAAAAAAGATGCATGTGGGGCACTTGCCCTCATACTAAGACAAATATTTCTGTATTCTTCTTAGGTGTGACAGTCAACAATGATCATGTAACGTACTGACTGAAGCTAAAGTGCTGCTTTAGTGGAACCCTGGTCTTGCACTACCGTCTCTGTGAACACTTACTGTTCATAAACAGCCAAATGCTGCATGCAGAGGTCTGCATGAAAATATCTGGGGAGATTTTGACTCAGATGCATCAGTTTTAAAATTAGAAGGCTAAAGTGACTATCACCCCTTGCACCATCTCATTCAAGTTGTAATATTTCAGGACAAGCTCAAGGACAAGGTAATATTTATTAGCCTTATGCTGTACGTGTAGCTCCAAAGCTGTATGCTATATACAGAGAATGCTTCAGCAATTTGAAATTTGACATAAATCTAACCTTGAACTGTTTTATTAATGTTATTCCAGATCTCTCAAGCCCATGAAAAAAACAGTCTCAGGTTATATCATTACCTGATAACGTGGACCAAGCCTTAAGGAGAGTAAGAATGTATGTCCCAGCAAGGACAGAAGTAAGTTCTCATTTTGTTTTTCTTTGCTTTGTTTATATTCCTGTTTGTATTGACAAAGGTATGCATGTATATCCTCCCCCTCAGTTACCAGACTAAATCAAATCTGCCTTTATTGTCAAAAGAGAGAAATGGAGATAAACAGCAAGGCAGTAGTTGTAGCCATTCGTTTGRCTTCAGGGAAGGGGGACCTCTTAGGTACTCATCACGAGTTTTGTAAACATTTGGATTTTTTCTGCCATTCCCTCTCTACCTGATACTGTGAGCCATTTACTAGTTGTGAACTGAGCACTGATAACAGGGGATATAGAGAGGGTGTTGAGAAAAGATGTCTTTGAACCCATGAATGTGACTGAGATGTTTATGAACCTACCTCAGATGACTTAATTAGCCAAACAACCATAATATTTGACTCAATGTTATACTTAATAGTAGGGCAGTCTCTGCCAGACAAATGCAGCTAAAGTTCTTGCTGGCCTCTCAGATCACATTTCCAGTTTGACTTTCCTTGCTCACCTTATTGAATTAATGGTAACAAAAACACAACACTCTACAGTTTGCCTAGTGTGTATCTACTGCTTCTCGCAACAGTCCTATCAATACAATTTAATGAAGTTGGAGTGTTTAAAGCACTCTAAGAAGCACAAACTAAGGCAAGCATTGTTTTTGGATAACTGAATAAGTGCCTGGTTTATTTAAACAGTGGGTTGATAGCAGGATAGACTCTCCATAGAGTGCAAGATAAAGACTGGTTTGGTTTTGTAATAGTATAGTGTGGTTCATGATGCTGTAAGGTAAGTAATACTTTAGAAATAGCTTTCTTTGGAACTCATAGGTGGGCCAGGAATGCTGAGTGTTATTTTGAGTTAGAGTGGATGCTGTCTTTCAGTAACAAATTTTAATATCTGATAGTTATTTCTTGTACTCATGCTATTCATGTTTAAGTAAGCAACACAAAATCCTTCACAGTTTGCTCTCTGAGGTGCAGTTTAATTAAGGATTATAATTCTTGCTTCCTTTTGATAGTCTCAAGTGCTTTGCAACTTTAGAAAAAGTAGTACATGCATCAGGGAATTACACCCCTCAATTTGAATTTCATTTCCCACTCTTTCTGCGTGTAGAAGTGTCTAGAGAGCCTTTAAATTAAATGGCAGGTACAACACTAATGATAATTGTTGCAATATTGGGTAGAAAACAACTGGAAAGTCATAGAACTGTATAAGCCTAAGTTCTAAATGTGGGTCTATTTATTTAGTACCCTTTAAAAATGACAACTTTATCTAAAATGCAAAAGGAGAATAAATTATTTCTTTTCTTGACAAGCCATCCCGTACTTATGCTATGGAATATAATTTTGTTGTATCATGCCTTTTCAATATGTTTTCCATGTTGTTCAGCTTCCAGGATTGTTTTTAAAAGGCAAGAGAGGACTATTTCATATTCAAAAATTCCCAAGGGAACATTCTGAGGTGGCACCTGCTACATTGGTTCTGGACGCTCATGCCCTTCCTTCTACTGAATGCCGTCTAGGGGGTTGAGAGAGGCATTCCGGGGATTAAATAGTTGTGCAGTGGTCTGTTGTTCAGCTTCATTGAAAAATATCCATCTGCAGGGTCCCAGGAATTGCAGGATGCAGGTTTTTGTAAATCTGGTATTTTTCCTCTGCAATAGACTCTTTTTTAAAAGGCCAAATATCAGTGTTTCTAATTAGTAGAGTTACTGGAGTACTGTAGTAGAGTTACTTTTACTGGAACACCTGGCAAAACTTCCATGTCTACCTAAGAAACAAGATTGGATTGGCTTCAGTGCTCAACGTCACTACCCCGTGTGGTGCTACCGGCTCCCTCCCTGTTTTGGGAAGAACACAAGCAGAGAACCCTCCTGATCCATTTTTGTCTCACTGTACATCATGGGAAGGGAGGCTGCTTTGGGCACAGCGGAGCCACATCTGTTTGTCCAGGCTCCATGTTTTTTCATGCATCCATGAAACTAGAAGCCTTGGGAAAGGCCTTTCAGCTTTTTGTTTTCACAGAGGAAATAACCCTCTTTATGTGAATAATTCAAAACATTTAATATAGTTCAATTCCAAGCATTTAATATGCTTGTCACTTAATAGAACTACTTAGTCATGTCTCAATTATCCAAGGTAATGAGGATTGAAAACGGAAGAGAATTAAGTCTGATAAAAAACACATTTAACTTTAGGCTTATAAGAATATATTCAGTAAGATCATTTTTGAAGAACCTGTAAGTGCTTTCCCGTGGAGAGCAGGGGCAGCGTGAAGTGGCAGGAGGCAGAACACAGACGGGCAYAGGCGCTTCTCCCGCTTGCCTGAGAGTGGGAGGGGACAGGGAGGCTGTGCAGAGCTACCGACTGCCACTACCCAACCTGCACATGGCTCAGATTCACTGGCGTGCTGGCCACAACATCAGGCCGGCAGATGCAATGAAGAGCCATAATTAGAGGTGAAGCACTAACACAAACATAGAAGAGGATTAATGCAAATGCAGATATTGAAGGTGGCTTGCTAATCATAAAGCTGTTGCTGTAACTACGAAGCACAGAATAAAAATCGCAGTTAATTATGTGCCATTATGTCTGCTCCACTGCTCTTGTAACTATAACGTGTGCCAAAGGCATGTTTCTGTCTAAGTGGATTACAGGAGAGGTTAGAAAGCACTCTGCACTCCTATTTCTCCTTTCGTTGCATAGGAACAAACACTGCATACTGCCCATGTCAGTCTCTTTTATATAGGATCCCAGAAGGTCTGTTTCCTTCGATGCGAAAGCATCAATTAGCATTCACTGAAACATACAGCACAAGTCCAGACATGCAAGAGGGAGCAATCTGTTTCATGGGCAGGAGATCTCATTGCCATCAGGGTCTGCATTGAAGGCCATCCTTAGGCTTCACGCACAATCACTGGCCAGAGGTGATGAACATTTAGGGACATGCTCACACTTAAGCAACTGGGCAGTCCAACTAGCAGSTTGGATCCAAGCATGGAGTAAGCCCTGCTCCTAACAAGGCCAAGGAAAAAGAAATAACAAACAGAATAACTTACATTTTAAGACACGGYGGTAGCAATGAATATCAGTCATTTTGAGCAATCATAATTAAATCTTTAAAGCAAATGCAAATGGTACTTGTGTCGTAAATATATGCATATTTGGGGAAAGTTATTCAGTTTGCAGAGGGATGTTTGAGGGGTAATTTAAGTAAAATATAAAGAATTTTAGTGATTGTGTTTCAGCCAAAGTCAATAGYGCTTTTGCACATAATGTACCATTGCATGTTGGTGCCTCTGTCTAGCTTGTTTAGCTCTCTGTTTACTTTTCTTTTTTTTAAAGCATATTGTATAAGCTTAGAGCAGCTGAATAGGGTGGTTCTGCTTTTGTTTTTTCCACTTAAAATTTTATGAAAATAAGTGTACTTTAAAATACAACTTCTAAGGTGTGTTTTGTTTGTTTGTTTTCGCCAATTATGATATTAAAATGGATTAAGTACTTGATTTTATCTTATCTTGGTTTAACCAAAAGCTTTAGTCTTAAGAATACTTTTGACTTTCAGAAGTAGAAAAACATTGAAAGACAGTTAAAATTAGTTCTGGATACCCCTGGACATTTCAACAGACTTCATAGAAACATGAATAATGATTCAGGTATTTAACTCAGTCTAATACATGAAAAAAATGGACTACTCTGTGAAACAGTAAAGATTTTGAGAAGTCATCATAGTTTACTGAAGTTAAGGATCACTTAGGGTCAAAAAGTACCCTAAGTATTTTTAAAATGCCATCTAATAATTTGTAGAATATTCCCTCAGTCTCTTCCAAACCAAATTACAGGATGTGTTGCCTTTGGAGGTAGAATTATATAGTTACATTAGTCATCTTTTAAATAACATATTTCATTAACCCGTAGGCTAGATTTGATTCTAATTTCTTGTCATAGATACAGATCTGCATCCATTCCATTTCAATATCACTGATGAAAACTCAGAGACAGGCTCCAGTCCACAGGTGGTCCAAACTGAATCTCTTTACAGCAGTTTATGGAAAAGTATGTATTTGGCTGTAGTAAAATAAGTGTGTAATTCTTTGTGGCTTAATGAAACGGGAATACTGATTTCAATATTTTCTGTCAAATGTCTGTGTGGGTTACAAAGATATAAAAAAGGCATAGGGACAAGGTGGATCTTGTAGGGGAGAGAATAGTAGTTACTGATTGTCTCTTTGAAAGTCCAGTTGGATGAAAAAAATGGTTAACTCTTTAGTGTCTTCTCTACGGACAACATACAAGCTKATCTATAATGCTTTTTTGAGAGTGTCTTAGGGGGCATTTGTCTGTCTAAAAACTGCAGACACCTAAAGTCACTGAGTATGGTATGTGAGCTCCGCATTTACGATGCCATGGAAGCATTTCTCCAGTGACCCTGTAGTCTGTGGTGATCCTTTGTTCATTTGAGATGAATATGCTGTGAGAGAACTTGTGAATGAATGGCAAATTGATTGGAGAACAGTTTAGTTAGATACATCTATAAAAGAAGTGTGTGAATTTGAGAGCTACCTGGTGAGAACTCTGAGGATGAATTGGTTAAAATGGTGCTGACATGGGATTTCTTCCTTACAAGGCTCCATAACTATTCATTGCTAATACTTCTCACTTAGMAAGTGGAGTAGAATAGTTAGTGTTTCTGAATAGTAATTATTCTATAATTATAGATGAAGGGAATAATTTGCATTTTTATATCTTTAAATTTGATGTGCTACTACTAGGTTATACTCAACTGATAGTGTGAGGCAATATATGCAAGGAAATGCAAATTTAAGRCTTAGTCTGTATTTAAATATTGTCAGGATTCCTTACGGGTAATGTCTTCAGTGTTTAAAATCCTTATTTGCACATAGGGTGCAAATTGCCTCCAGTGTAGCTATGCGGTTAATTTGGATGACTTAATGTATCTAGCTCGCACTACCATGCCTGCTTTACCCTTCTGTTGTTTCTCTAACAAGGATATTGCAAAACACTTGTAGAAAATGGTAAGATGTTAAATTTAAAGGCTCCCAATGGAGAACTGATTAAATAACATAGAGTACAAGRCTTATGCTCTTGATTATCAAAGTGTGAAAGAATGTGGAAGTCTGTTTTCTTTTCCTCTGCCCAGCATGTTCGTGTGGGGAAAAGAACCCTAGTAAGCAAGCTTGAAGTTCGTGGGCACATAGGTCAAGGCAGTTTGATCGCAGAAGGAAGTTCTTTTTTATGTGTTTTCGAGTCAAGGTTAGGCAGGATCTACAGTTGATGCACAAATACAGGTTTTTCAGAAAGTTTTAATGCTAATGTCAGTAGTTTGGGAAATACTTTYACCAAGAATGGTTTCTCAAGCAGTAAAGCAAAACAGCATTTGGTAACTGTTTGGTCTTTTCTCCTATATACTAAAAAAAAAATTAACTGTGCTTATATCATAAGGGTTATAGACCTCATAGCTAAAGGAAATTCATATCAATCCCTTCATTTACAKTCAACAGCTTTTACCTTCTAGCAGTCCATGAAGGCCTGAAAGAAGGGCAGTTGTTTTATTCTCATGTTTCTCTGAAGCAGCCTATTTTAGTACAGTCATAAACATTTCTCTGAGTGAGTTGTGTGGATGTTAGTCTGGACCTGAGTAGGTAAATAGTATTGAAGCTTCTCTGGCCCAAAAATAAAATATGTCTGGATTATACTTCTGCTTTAATAGTGAGGGCGGAAAAAATTGTGACAAGGGTTTGTCAGCAGTGGCTCAGTGAATTTGAGAGACTTTTGAAGAGCAAAGCTATGACATTAAACTCAGATAAGTAGCCATTTCTTTTATTTGTTCTAGCAAACAAAAAGTAATGGAAAGATAGGATTGTATCCTCTCTATATAAAGTGTGAGTAAAGACTATTAATTTCCTGAGAAACCGCTTTTTTCTTGTTGACAATATTGCGTTTTCCTTATGTGATTCTTAAATATTTGTGAAAGAAACTTTTTTTTTATATGTACCCTCTTCAATTGCCTTTGAAGTTACTTTACTGTTGAGCATTAGGCTTAATATACACACTTAATCTGAGCATAGCAACGTCATGTCTTTTGCGTTTTAGTCACTTGTATTTGTTCTGTGGCTGACAGAACATCGATTATTTCTGTAAAACTGTTTATTTTGGTGTGTAGAATAGAATCAAAGTCATTTACCAGACAACATGCCTTAGAGGAAGTATATGCATCTTAGCCATGTCTCTTGTCTCTCTCTCATTCACCAGAGCAGAAATCTGCTTATTCCTGGGAACCACTGTGTACCTGCCAATTTTTGAACCATCCACACAACTCCCAATGTCTCCCTGACAGACTGAGATCCTGTGGTAGTAGCAGTTGTAGTCTGGTATTGATACTGTCACAGCTAAAAATCCTTATTTTCGTATTTTTTCTCTCATGCCAATACTGTGTAGTATTAAACCACAGTAGAATTCATGTGACTAGATTATTARAGAGGAACATGGCTGTGTCAAAACCTGCTGCTTGATTTGGAGTTTAGAGTCTGTTCTGCCAATGAATACGTGCAGATGAGGATCTCGTCCTATGCTTCAAGGGCAGCAAACATTGTTTACAGCCACTAAATACCGGGTGAGTCCTGTCTCTGTGGTAACCATCTCAAGTGAGACCCTGCATATACAGCTAGTTTGTGTTTGTTTTCAAGCCGTGTTGGCTTCAATTAGCTTTTGTTTCCAAACCAAGTGTAAGAGGCAAAGGCACAAATGAGGGCCRGATCAAGCAATATAAATAGCATGTWACTGTTAAAAAGAGCAGGGAAAAAATATTTGAGGTTTGCTCTTGTGTGTGTAAGGAGAAAATCAACAGTAGGAGCATGGTAATCGCAACCATACAAATGCTGCTGTTCTTCCAAGGGCTCTGGCTGGGCTGTTGTACAAAATGCCTTACCAAGGCACAGAGCTGCTACCTTACCTTACAAGTGGAACATTTGAATATAAACAAAAAGTTTGAATTAGAATAATTTTTTTTTTGTCAAGACACAATTATTATGAATGCCAGTAATAACTTTGGTAATGCATTATGTCTTCAGAGTTGCAGATTATTTACTAAGATAGATGCGAACTGCTTTGGGCATCATGGGTTTGTTTATACTATCAGTACCTGCCAATTTTCTGTAAGATTGTGTAATAGGAAAATAAAGTATTGCTTTTCGCTTGTGTTCCCCTCATGTAATGCTAGAATTCACAGTAGAGTCCATCATTAAATGAAGTGTTTTGTGCCCATTTATGCAGGTTGCATACAAAGACTAACAGCTTTAGGGGGCTTGTCAAGAATAAAAAAAATGTTCTGCAACTCTAATTTATTTCATGAAGTAAATGTTTACAATAAAAAGCGTGAGGGTAACTGGACTTGTTTTGATTGGTAGTAGTCAGGTTTCATTTTTATATATATTTGTATGTGTRTATAAAATGGGKKTTTTTGCCATGGAAGCACSCATTTTAGTTCAGTTCAGCACTCCAGAGGATGAGTCTAAGCCAGCCAGTGGGATTTTCCTAGGTTGTCAAGGTCRATTTATTGAGGAATCTCATGTACGTGACAATATCAGCCAAAGAATTTAGCTCGTGATCTTTAACCGGAGTATAAAAAGCCCTTAATAATTTTAAAACTACCATTTCGTAGTGCCGGCCATATTGAGCTTTTTTTTTTCTTTTTTTTTCTTTTTTTTTCCTTACACAGACTTGTTTAAAGGATATAGGTTTTTTTTTTCTTTTTTTCTTTTTAATTAATCCTTTATCTTCCCTGTCTTCACAGCTAGACCTCTTCCAGCAGTGATTTTTTTCTGGAAAGATTAGTTTGTTTCATTATTTGTTCCTTATTTATTTTGATTCTCTTGCTCATTGTACTCTGGGTGACGCATCATGAGCACTCTTGGACCCTGCGGTCATGCAGAGCCACAGGAAAAGCCTCCGATGGGAATTCCCTGTGTCGCCAATGCAGGCCAGTAGCTGTGTGTGCAGCTTGCAGGCTCCGTGTTTTCTGTTTCCGATAGCCACTAACATTGTTAGTGACGAAAGCAGACATTATGCAGAGTTCCTTCTGAGTTAACATTAGAATCCCAAGAGCTTGATTCAAAATGGAGGATAAGAGGGAAGGAAATAAAATGCACTCCACCCTCCTGCAGTGTGGAACAAAGCAATAGTTTTAGCTGTGATGCTGCTGAAGGGGCAACTGTGAGGGGCYGCAGTTGTGGGATTCTGCTTATGGTGCCAGCATCGTGCCCTTCTGGGCTCTGGTGCCTTCTCATCGTTGACCCTCAAGAAAGGGTTAATGTTGAGAGAAAAACTTCGCTGTACTGTTTGTGCCTGTGTCACCCCCAAAATCGTGGTCTGATACTTCAGCGATCAAAAAAGAGGAAAAAAAAAGATGGGTAAATTAGAAATAATYGGTAGGAAAAGGACTTGATCTATTTTATTAGTGCCTGTGTATTTATATCCGTTTCCAGTCAGATGCGATATTCTCATGGTCTAAATCAATAGCTCTGTGTGTTTGCTGGATGACCCCTTCACCTCGTGTGGGCACTTGCAGAGTGAAGGAGGACACGAGCACAATATGAGGCCTAGGCCGTTTGTCCATCTGTGCTACGATCCTGACTATAATGAAGCTAAATCCAGTTGGTATAGATACTGCCACTGAAATGAAAAATTATAAAGGATTTCTGCATTAGGAATRGGAGTATATGCAAATATGACCTTGATACCTGGCTTAAGTGCATCTTGCAGGCAAAACACATGTTTGAGAGGTAGCGAACAGCAGGAGTCAACAGATTTTATTTAAATCCCCATGATAATCTGCCATGGTGATTAGCAGAAGATGACAAAAAATTAAACATGAAGGATTTGTTTCTTAAATATGGCTTTAGAAAGAGGTGTAARTAATGAAAGAAAATTTGTCTGCAATTAATACTTTCTCATTCTTGCACTTCACTGAGGATTAAATCAGGCTGCAGGAGCACCAGAATATTAAGTAGCTGAGTTCTGCGCTTCAGGGAGCTCATATCAGATTTCTGATAACACTTCTTGTTTTCAGAAGCTGTAAAGCAGATCTAGTCAGAGATGTGCAAGTAGTGAAGAATTCAGCTTTGTGTAGTATATTGGGAGTTAATTTAAAATTATCTGCTGTTCGATAACAGCTGGTTTTAAAGTTAAACAGTCAGGAGTTCAGACTAGATGCTTGCTTTCCTGAGCCCTAGTAGGAGTCTGCTAATCAAAACTTTGAATGTCTGTTGACATTTCGAAATACCATTTGGAGAAGCTGATTCTGTATGAAATGGCACCTCGGTAGACTCATTCGATAATGGTGAAAAATGATTTGAACAGTAACTTCTTCAGAAAAATTAATCTGAACTAGCATTAAGATTTGAAGAACAGTAAAGAACTGCTCTTTAAAGTACTGCATTACACAATACTGCAGTGGATACCAAACTAAATATATTTAACCTAAGTTTTTAAAGTYTGGCTGACTTTGGGGCTTTTTATGAAACAATAACTGCTGATTTATAACTCATTAAGAAGCAGACCTAGGAAACTGCAAAACCACCCGAGGTAAAACAGTAAAAAATCTGATTCAAAATTAAAAGATGAGTCAGAAGATATAAATGCAAATTGTGACAGTCAGTGAAAATTTATGGAAAACAGCAAAATCTTCCCAGCAAAACTGCCTTCATTTGCCGTGAGTCAGTGTAAAATATCATGAAACACTGTCTATCCTTAGTCTTTTGTAAGAAACAAATATTTTTAAGAAGTAAAGAGCTGCTGKTTTGGCTTCTGTTTGATATTTGTACCTGCTTAATTGTTAAATATTATTTCCTAACTGAGAAAATGTTATATTTGACAAGTTGTGAAATAACTAATTTACTAACAGAAGAGCACAACACATCTTCAGCTCGAACCTGGAAGCAGACACCTCTGAACTTTCCATCATACAAAAGCCTTAGTAAAGGAGAGGAGAAATGTGATTTACACCTACATATTCTGGGTAAATTCCCAGTTAATTAATTAGTCTTTTGTGCGAGTCACCTCAGCGATCCCTGGAGGTTCAGGCCCCAGCGGCAGTTCTGGTAGGCTGTACCTCAGCAGGTGGTGGAGCCGCCCAGGGACCTTCTGTTTCACATCAGTTTTCCTCCTTTGGGTTAGGAGAGAGAAGAYTGATTCTTCAAATACATGGCTGTTTGCTAGGCAACAAGGTAGAATATGGAAAAATGCTCTTTGAAATCAGAGCAATTTGTAAAGCAACTCGGTGACAGCATTGAAAAAAGTATTTCTCAGGCATGTGCTCGAAACTTCAGCCCCCAGTCTTGTGATCATTTCCACTGATCAAAATTTGACTTAAAAAAGAAAAAGAAAGAAAGAAAGAAAGAAAGAAAAATGTGTTATTTTGTGAATGACATCCTTTTAAAAGTGGCGTGAGAGACTCCAGGATATTGCTCCGTTAGGCAATTCATTTAAAAAAAAAAATCTTTTTAATTAAAGTTCTTGTATTAAGTCTTAGTACCCAGYACTTTCATGTGGCATAAATCCTAGCTGATGCCAGGCTGGTGTGTGCAGTGGGTTTTATTTTTATTTTTTTCTCTCTGTGTGCACATGCACACACACGTGTGTATAGTTAGGTAAGTTTTCACTAGTGGGTTTCCCTGAGGTAACTCTCGAACCAGTCCACGTGAGGAGCCAGTAACACACTTCTGAGCTGCAACTTGGATATCTGTTTTAAATAGTCACCCCACRGCTACTGGGAACTAAAATGGCAACCTGCACATTACTGGCTACCATGTTCTCAGCAGACCAAGTGTTATTACAAGCTTGCATGAGTTTCCTTAGATGTTATTTTAAGCAGATTGTTATGTGTAGAATATATATATCTGAAGATATGTATATCTGTATATCTGAATATATATACATATCTGCTGAGGAACAGAGTAGCCCTACCCATGTGGGTGATAATACACTGGAGAAATTCTGCTTTGCMCCTTTGGCTGCCCACCTATGTGCAATGTGGCTTTATAAACAAGAGGCAGGTACTCCAGTTGGCACTCCCCAGAGTGAATATGCAAGAGGCAATATAGCAGAGARATAAAGAAGTTTATTATATGCACAGAGTAATATTAGTAATGGGATTCTCATAATCCAGGCATTTGAGTGTTCACTTTGCAGTGACCACTTGGTTTTCTAGTGTTCTTTTTAATTGTAGCAACTGTGTCCTGTCCTTTCATCCTAGGCAGTCCTTTATGCTGCCTCAAACCTCATTTTGCTCAGTGCAGGCGCTTTGGTTGGGGAACTATAACGTAGGGCTGGAAATGAAGAAAAATGYCATTCCCAATTAAGGCTGGGGAGGGAGTTTAGGGAGACAGAATGTAATTACACAGACTGGGATTTGTCCAGTGCTCCAGGTCTAACAGCTTTATAATGAAATAATWAAAAAAATTGGTTTGTGAATATTCTCATGAGAACAACGTCCACTCAGTTCCAATCAATTTCAGTGTTACCCAAAAAGCAAATGGCAGCTGTGGTGCTCTGAGTAGGAGTTGTGCTGCGGGAGACGTTCTCTTATCGATTTGTCCTGAGATTTTAACCTCTTGAAGCATGAGATCTAATTTGTCTATTTTCATTCTTCTGATTTTGTTGGGCTTCTTTTTTTTCCCCTCTGTATTTATGTTTACAGTAAAATCTCTTCAGTGAAATCTTACTCTGTTGATAGAACACAGTTGTGTGTTTACCAGGTGCTCAGGTCTGAATTTTATATATRTGTGTGTGTRTATATATATTCTTCTCATTATAGCTTTAGAGTGCTGCTTGTTCTCTGGCTTCATCTCTAGTCTACCTATATGGGCATGTTGAGAGAAATACAGATGGAGACAGAGAGATGCACAAAGGAGACAGAACTCCGAAAAATTTATTTCAATAAYGGGAGAGCCCCCCGGGACAGACCCCTCTGGAGTCTCTCAAATTGCTGGAGGACACAGCCTCCTTTTATCCCAATTTCACGACCAGGTTGCCCTCTCCTTTTCCCTTTGGGTCAGGGTACTGAGACCCAGCCTGCCRATATTGAACTGACTGCCTCTCTCCTGAGGTGAGCTGGCTCCTCTGGCCCCTTTGCCAAAGGCTGTGGAGCAATTCTCTCTGTTGTAAAGGTTGGCTGCTCCCGAGTCCCACTCATGAGCCAAGGAATGTGGGCAAGTCCCTCCTTTGTAAAGACAAAAACTTGTTTGTTCTGCTGTTCTGCTCAGCACTTTTCTGTCTTCAAAGGAACTCCTCAAAGGAGTTCCTCAAAGGAATAGTAGAGTAGTGACTCTACTATTAAATGCATCATTTGGGTTTTACTTTCACTGGGATAACAAAATGCAAAGTAATTGGAATGAAATGAGAAGCTAAGCAGGTGCTGTGTATTAAAATGGTGCTTATAATCAGCTGTGGAAGACAGCAGTGATAGGCAGCAAGAATTTGGTCCTCTCAGTGGTGCCTGTAATCCTGGGAAGGAAAATATTTTTTTTTTCTTTCTTTCTTCCCCTCTATCACATTAAAATTGTAGTTTAAATACACATTTAATTTGGCTGTTTGTTGGTGGGTTGCAACTGCAAGAGTTACTTAGCAGAAAAAGATATTTAAAGTAATACAGTTTTTTGAAGCGTTTCATTTACAGATACTTTTGTTTTAATATTATCTGGTCTGACTTCTGCAGCATCCGTTGCTCGTACATAATGCTTCTTCCCTTGTAAGTACATAATGAATTTACAGATACAGGGATAATTTCTTTCAACCTGCAAGTGCTCTGTCCTTTGTCACAGCAGGGGGTTACTTGTTGAGCTGCTGGCTGCCTTGTGTGATTTGCGTGTGTGTGTCCTATAATCTCTGGAAATTGTTTTTCAGCTCTTGCACTGGTCTCTAAATTGTTGTGTGCTTCTATTTTTTTTCCTATTTTTTCTTTTTTCTATTTTTTCCTATTTTTTGTTGTGTGCAAAGCAATACAGGAAACATAGAGAAAATGTTGAGTGATTTACACAGCAATGTGTCCAATAAAGACAAAATACTCCTTCCAGGATGGCACTTGGCATCTGCATGTGAACGTGGCCCAGGAGGTGGGGTGGTCATTGCCCTTTAACAACTTGCTCCATCTTTTCAGGCCACCAGCTCTTGTCCCCTTCCACTGGTGCTCTCCAGGCCCAGCTCTTCMTCGTGTGCTGATTTACTGGGTCCCTCCTAGGCTGGCCCTGTGGGGAGCAACCCACTTGGAAAGGACTCCAGTATCCACATTGGAGCTCTCTGTTCGTGGGCTCTGGCTCTCCAGTGCACACAGCTGCAGAGGTKAGTGCAGTGCCAGCCAGCCTGCTACTACTCAGGGAAAACAACTGCATTGTTGGGTGAACAACCAGCAAATGCAAGATAAAGGAGCTTCAGTGTGTGTGCAGGTTTAGTGTTTATCTGTTCTGTAAATTCCTGCAAGAATGTTTGTGTGTATGTGCCTATTYCATGATTAGAAGATTTGGGGATTTKTTTGTTTTAGTTGTTTAAAACCAGGATAAGGTGCTCTGTGCTGGTCCTCTGAGGAGGAATCATAGCGACGTGTCTACACTGCTGTGTAGACAGCATTCTGTCTACCATTCATCACCATCTCGGGCCATTTCAGGTCCTTCAGGAAACATGAGAACAAGAATCCTTACTGCTTTGACATAATAATCTTAAATATATCACAATGGATACTTATTTCAGAATAATTCAGAGAAATGTTTGCACTCCCAAGAAATTGTTATCTAAATGTGGGTGTTTTCCTGACAAGTATGAAATGATTCCTGTGTGAAGTAGAAGTATTCTTGACTGCTTCAAGGTGACAGATGAAGCATGAATGTGAATCATTAGCTTTTTCAGTGTACCCTGCTGAATTTTTCTTCTCCCACTCTTGTATTTATTGAGAACTCAAACTGAAAGCTAAGTAAAGTTTATGGCAATAAATACTAATGTCAGTCGTTATGGTACAGAGCAGTATATCAAAATAGTAATTTCATTTTGGATTTATCTGGTGTATTAATTCAGATCTGTTTTGCTATTATGTATCTAGGAAGGATGGCAAATGTTCAGAGAATTGCTAATCTTTATGAGATGGAGAGTGAAACTTTGCCATTTTATGTGTGTGCTTAATATAYGGATCGGGCTGTTGAGTTTTATTTACCCTAAGTACCTTTTTTTCATTCCTAAAGTTTGAGATAATTTTTACACTTCTTTCATGTTATTTATATTTTCTATCATTTAATTTGGGAAATATYCTGTTATTTTTTGAAATATCCTATTAAATTTACTTCAGAGTATCCTAATTTGATAAGAATTAGTTGTCTTGCTGTTAAAGACAGTTTTTAGTGTTTTCGTTACGTAGAATACGTAGAATATCTTGGGTGTGGGACAATTACAAATCTGGTTTTGAAAAGTGAAAGGAAAATGAAGCTGCAGTGTGAGAGGTTAGGGCTAATTCTAACAGATGATTAGTGCTGCAATGGCAGGATGAATCTTGCTGCCCTTGCTACTGCTTAGCAACATCCTTATTGCCACTGACTTCCTCCAAAAGCCTGGAGTTCACAGATTCAAAATGTTGCCATTTAGAAGATATTTTTTTTCTTTTTTAGTTGGATTGAAATTAACTAGCTGGAGGACCAGGCCTGCTTGGTAATGAATGTGGTAGGGTGACTGAGGTACCTAAAGCATCAACAGCTTCAGGAGCCAGTAATACCTGGATTGCAATACTGGGATGTCTGGATAGGTGGGAAGGGGAAAAAAGCACATAAAAAGAGGAGAAAAGTAAACTGGTTAAGCTTAGCCTTAGAAAGCCATGTAGAGTCAAATTTTTTTTTTTCTACTATGAACCTGTCCAAAAGAAGTCTAAGCTGTTTACCTGAGCATGTGTGAATGAGCCTTGATATTGATGGCTTTTGAGGTTGAGGTCTTCTGTGTGCGTCCGAGAAGAAAAAAAAAAAAAAAAAAGAGAGTAAATGATTTCAATTAGAATTTTTTTCTTAATCGATCTCTAGTACTGGTAGAGACTTAGACTTTCATCCAATATGTGCTTCTCTGATAGAATCATAAAATTGCATAGTTTGCAAAAGACATTGTCTATGCCACTAAGCGTTTTTACTAACTTCATGCATTTAGGAAGAATAGTTTGAGTTAAATCTGCCCTTTTGTGTTTAGAAATGGATCAAAACTTCATTGCACTCAATGGGAGTGTTCAGTGTTTAATGACTTAACCAAAACTCAAGCCCATAGTCAAATGTATAACCTTATTGCAGTTCAAATTCTCTGGTGCCATCTAATTTCTTTACTGGTCTTATTTCTCATCTCTGAACTAACTTTTTTATTCAAAGTGAGTCTGTTGAGAGTCAGTATACATTTTATTTAAGCAGCTTGTAAAATATTTAATTAGAATGATGTGAAAACTGAATCCCTCCAAAGATYTTATATGGCTTTATATGGCACTGCCAGGCTTCAGAGCTTTCGTGCGCTAGCAGTGCGGAATTGATGTATCCACAGAAACGTGGCGCTCTGCGTTTCTGCTTGCCTGGGAACCTGCAGATCCAGGTCTTAGGTTGTCTTTAGGAACTTCATTTTTAGAGACCCTAAAATAGMTGGAGTGCATAGATGGATGCAGATTGTCTTCACTAAGTTTTGGAATAAATTACAATAAATTTTCTAATATGCTGTGAGGATGGAACTTGTGGTAAACACAAGGAGTTGGGTGCTTATAATGAATTTGTGCTTGGGGAAAAAGGCAGATTTTGGGATAAGGAAGTTTCACATCTCACTAGTTGTAAGCTGCTTCCACTTTTGCATGCACCATGGTGATAAAAAGAGAACCAGGTTTCCACCGATGCAAACAGCTGTTATTAGGGAGAATTTGCAGGTAAATTGCTCATTTAGAAGGGAAGAGCTGTTCTAACTGGCCTATTTTTCTGTTCTTGCTATTTTCTCACTAGTTTGCAGTGTGCCATTTTCAAGAATTTGTAAGCTGCAATAGTTGACAGAACATTTTGGCTTTCAGGATATAATACAGATGGCTGCTCTCAGAAGAGCTGAGCTGGCAAGTTTGCAGGCAGGCTAAGATGATGATGGAAATGAAGACAGGGTAGTGCCAGCAGGTCATAGGAAGGGAGCTCAGCAGTGCGAGACGAGGGCCGGCAGAGCTCACACCCTGCGAGGCCCCCACCCAGCACCTACCCTTACTCTTTTAAGTAAGATTTCTGCTTAGACATGTGGGGATTTAGCTTAAGTAATAAATTATTACTGTAAAGACAGCCATTTATAGTGCAGTAGCATGTGGAAGCTGGTCGGAGCTGTGAGATAAACATTTGCTAGGTGGTATCTCTCCTGCTGAGGCTGTAGCACTTGCACTCGAGCTTTGAAGACCATTCCTGCACGCCATGTGTGGAGAACTGCAGAACATTGCATGGAATAGGCCTTGGTCCCTTTCTTTTGTACAGTGATTCAGACACTGTTTTTACCAGAGCAAATAGTATATTTTATTAGATTATTCTCATTGGGGACTCAAAGTGTTTTTCCAGATAAAAGGTAGAAGATTTGATGGCCCAACATTGCTATTAAATGTAACTGGCACAGGAAATAAAAGGAGCTGCTTGAGATTGCCAGGACCAAATGGTGGTTTGTGAAGGGTGTGCGTGGGCAAGCAGCAGCTGCCTCAGACCGGACAAGGCTCGCCATCACTGGGGAGCCTCAGGAGGAGGAGGAGAAGGTGCTCCCAGTTGGAAGATGAATGCCGGGCGCCCATGAAGAGGAGCTGCTCTRTGCTCACTGCAGCAGGGATGTAAGGAGGGAGGACAAGGCACATTTCTTCCCCAGAAATACCAGTTCAAGCACTGACGGTAGTTCTTTACAAACTGACCCCATGCATTGCCCTGGTCTCAGCTCTCGTGCTTCCTCAGCACATCCTCAAGGCATACACCTCCCTTAATACTCACTTGTGACTTGTTTCCTCGCAGAATYGGAGATCTACCAGTTTGGTTTTATGTTAACGTGAGACAAGTTTGTAAGATAAATAAAGTAGAAACTTACTAAGCTTTAGACACAATCGTATCACCAAAACKGGAAACTAGAGAAAAAAATACAGATAAAACCCAAAGAGCCTGTTAACAGTTCATGGGGCAATACTGTCATCCCTATCACCCGCTCAGTTCTAYACCTTCTCCCACGTACCGGAAGTGACTAAGGCAGATGTGGAAGCCTCTTGAGATCTCGGAATTTCAGTATGCACCCTTGAAAGTTCAACCTGTTGGACAATTTTTTTTTTCTTTTTTAACCTAGTGTTGTTTGTTTACTCCAATCCAGATTCTCTTTAGGATGTTTTTAGCCATATGTGTGCATTGGTGCATGGTAGCTAGTCTTCATTGCAAATAGCAAGTGGTCTTCCTCCGTGTTTTGTGTTAAAAGGCAGTARGTTGATCCTGGGGATCAGCCATGAATTTGTCTTGAAACATCATGTGAGAGGAGTGAGGGAGAAGTAAAGCTGAACTGGAACAGACAAAGCTGAGGGCGCAAGTCCTGTGTTTCTAACAGCTGTCGAGTGCCACAGGCTCAGCTGCACACGGCCAAAAATGGAAGGTGGCTCTGCAAGCGTGGCCTGTTCTTCCGGAACCCCGTGGTAGATGGACTGTGCCAGCGGGGCTGTTGGGAGTGCTTGGCCTCTTTGGATTTTTGTTGCTTAATTGCAACTTGCTGAGAGCTTGTTGCTCTCTAAATACACTGTAATATTCTTCATGTGCATTGACAGGAACATCAGCTGGACAGGCAAAGAGTGAAACTCCTGGMGAAAAGGTCAGACTGCTTACCTGTAGAACTTAGCTCTCGCTGAAGCTCTGCCTTGCCTTTTCAAGTGCCTCGCAGATTCTGGRTTTCTGTCAAATGGCGATATGAGTCACTGTGCCTCCCTGCACAGCAGCGTTCCTGCCCTTGCGCGTCCTCGCAAGCGCTCTGACTCAGCAAGAGCTTGAGCTCTTCTGTCACAAACTGCAGGCCGAGAGAGCGCTCAGCACTGCGGGAACGGGGAATTTACTGCTGTGCAGCTGCCTTTGAGCTACTCTTGTGATGAAAAATGCATCTTGGTTCCGCAACTTCTTTAAGTGTATCAGCCTTCCTGGCTTTGGTCTGCTGTCACGTGCACTGGGATCTAGCTGCTGTGTGATTTTTATCCCTTAGACTAAAAGAAAATAAAAGAATACAGAGAAAGATACTGTAATAATAGTTACACTTTGGATTAGAGTCAATAACATTCATTCATACTGCCTAAGTTAGGCAAAGAAAATGTATTTTTGAGCCATAGGCCCAAAYCTGTGCACTGGGTAATATTGAGGACAAGAGGTACAAAATAAAAGTATTTTATGGAATGCCAGTTGTTTATTTTTCTCAAGTAAATGGGAAATCAATGTTCCTACTGTCTAAAGAAAGTCCTGTGRTTTACTTGTAGTCTCACAACATTCCCTAACACAAATCACTTTCCAAATCAATCATGCAGTTTGTAGCATTACATTAAATTACTGAAGTTTTCCGTACTAACTCGAGAGAAGACACTCTCAGAAGCTTAGTAGAGATGAAACCCACACATGAAAATGGTCAGTAAAGAAACGCCTTTGACCAAACATGCTGCATACTAGCAAGAAAACGAAGGAATGAAAAATGCCATGTCTGATGTTCACCTGAAACTGGGAAATAAGTTAATTCTGAGCCCAAATTAAGTGCCTGTATTGAAGGTGACATAATGTAATTCAAGAAGTGCTCTTTATTCAGAAAACTCTAACCTTGTTTACCTTGCTGGTAACACATCTTTCTGTCTCTGCTACAGCCCTTTCTTCTGGGGGGAAAAAAATGGTACTGCTACTCTTAGGGCCTTTGGAGCATTGGGCAGAACAGGTTGAACTAGCAAAAACTGTAGAATGAGGGTGTGTTTTGTGTATAATACTAACCTCAATGTCCTGTTGTTTACACCGAGATAGATGCGCTCTTAAAATACAGTAAAGCTGATGCCTGGAGATGCAAGCCTCAGAATCTGCTCCTTGCAGGTTTTATGYTGCTGAAAACAGTAGATAGGGCATTTTCCACTGCATTGCAGAAAGTGCGTAAGAAAATAAACAGGCTTTTATGGTAGTATTTATTGGGTGTGAATCCAGTCTTTCAGAACTAAAGTTGGATGCACTGCAGGTCACTCTGGATTGCCTTCCATTGGATGCGGAGAACAAGCCACGAAGTGATTGCAAGCAAGGAGCTTTCTTCACAGGCGCCCTGTCATACCCCACTGTATGTTGTTAAACAAAGCACAGTTCAGGCTCTGCACCTGTATGTCAGGGGCACAAATGGAAGTGTGGCCAGCAGGAGKACCTAAAATGCCCCAGTCTCTCAGCTCTTCAATAGCTGAGAGAAAAGCCTTTCCTTCGGTAGGCAGGGACAGCAAGGTGGAAAAACAAAATCCGTGGTTCTGCTTAACCGACTAACTATTGTGGCGGGTTGCATGTTGCAACCCACCTCTTGCAGGTTTCTTACATTGTTACCTAGTCACAGGGGAGAACTGTTTTACAAACTKGGCTTAGTGCTATGCATATGAATTCCCAGTAAGGACAGTGTATGGTACCTGCAGTATGTAGCACTGACCAAAAAGCCAGGAAACCCTTCCCACCTTCATGCCACTCCAGTGGAAGTGCCTTGCCGGCTTGCTGCGAGGAGCCTTTGCCAGCGTGGCCACTTCCCATAGTGCGGCGGGTGCAACAGCACTGCAGCCTTGGCATGTGTTTCTGCTGTGGAGTTGCCTTGTAGCACAATTGGCACGGGGATGCCAAATTCTACTGCCACAGTCTCTCCTYATACAACTTATGCTCTTCCTGAGTGTTGGTTCTGCAAGGTTTTCTGTGATCAGATAATCTCTGCCAAGTAGCCTGTATTTGGAGATGAGGAGGTGAGGGAGCTGCACATGTGTGTTGGGTCAGCAAAGCAGTCTTCAACAGGRATTCTTGTATTGTTGTGACAAAGATGCTTTGCGGCACTAGGTAATCTGTGCCTACCACGAAGTAAGAGAACATTGTTCCAGGGATGCAGTATGTGTGTATCATTCTGGGATCAGATCTCAGATTTTTGGWTTCTAATCCTAAAACAAAATTTTCTAATATCAATATTTAATAGCTGGCTCATTCTTAATTCATTTGCATGCCTCCAGCGAACCAGCATGATTCATAAGTGATAGCTGTGACAGGCTGCCTGCATCATCAGGAAGATTTCACTGACGTTCACAGACACTAGATATATTGTTCGTTGGTTAGGTAAGAGGAAAACCWCTGTGGAGATTACCAGGTGTACACAAACCCCAAGGTAGCTTTAGGTGATGTCATGACTGCTGAATTTTGTTTTTCTAAGATTTATATCTGGATCATTTAGGAATTTAAACTGTTGCATTCCTCTGTGGCTTTAATTACAGAGACAAATCAGTGCAGTTTTGAAAGCTCAATAATTCACTGATTGTATCCTTATTGTGAGTGTGTAGATAAAACTAAATTTCTCTGAGGCTAAGTGGGTTTTTGACCCTTCCAAGTTGAGAAAATTGCTGTGGGGTTAGGTGTTTTACTCTAATTCTATGATAGGATTCTCTTAACAAACGTTTAAGATTTACATCTTGGTATTGGAGGTTGGGCTGAGGAGAGGAAGCTCCTGTTTGCTCTGATGATCTTGGAGCTGGGTGGCTACACTCACCCTCCAGAGCCCCAGTCAGGGATATTCTACTGACTTTTTTTCGCCAGTAGCCAATGAACAAACTTTGCAGCTGCCAAAACCAACCATTTATTCAGCTGGTAAAGACTTTAGCGGTGATGTGTCTTTTTTTTTTTTTCTGTATTATGTATCTTTTGGGTTAGTGTTCAAGAGTTGAATTCATCTAGGCACTGAGCTGAGGCCAAAGCACAGATGRTGCTTTGGTCCTTGCTTTAATATCTGACTTAAGACTGAGATATAAACTATGAGGGGAGAGTGGTTTGCCRGGAGGATATGAGTGTGCTTGAAGTCATGAAAGATCTTTGTCATCTCAGAATATTAKGAATTTTCCACTTTTTTTTTTCTTTTGTGATTATTTGGGTTTTCTGCTGCTTGAGTTTATTTCCATTGTACCAAAATAAGAAAGAATCAGAAGTCTCTTGATCTAATTTTTTTTTATTTGTACTGTCCTGAAAAGATAGTGAATTACTTATATGACAATCAGTACCTAGCAGATGTAACATTACTTTCTAATGTCCTCAATGCAATATTTCTTAATGTAAAAAATAGCATAACAAAAGGAAATAAAATCCTAAACTTTGGTTTTGCCTTCTTTTCTTGTAAAAGAAAGTGGAAATATAATTTGTCATAGGTGAATTGAGATTATATCCTGCAAGCATAGAGAATGTAAAGAGAATTTAAAGAAAGCTTTAAAAAAAAAATTTTACATAGTGTTATCAATTGCTATATAAAATAATTTATTATTTTAATACGGTTTAAATAATTTATCTGTAGTTAAAACTAACCTTTTAAAATTTTACAATTAGTTTTTTTGGCATTAACACTTAAATAAATTTATTTTTAAATATTAAAAAGATTTTTTTAATATTCAGTACAATTCAATATAAAAACAGAAAAAGTAATGTACACTGTTCACACAAAGTACTGTACATGATAGCTAAGCTCTAGAGTGAGCTTTTGAAGTTGTCAGAAAAGTCATAGCCTGGTTGTGATGAACCACTTGGACATCCAGTTCTCTCAACTCCAAAGATCGTRACAGATCCTTACCAGCAGTATATATTCTGTTGTATTATCTACACATACTGTATACAGTATTTAAATCCTATCTCTATGCCTGGGTTTTTAAATATCTTTTCCCCAGCATTTAGATCAGAATATTTYTAGTACATAGACAAATATATTTAAGACATACACAACTTGACAATGATCCTATCAATTTTTTCATCTCAGTGATACGAAAATTTAACATTCATATTTACAGTTTGTAACYATATTGTGTTTGTATTGGCAATAAGAAAATTAGGCTTTACTTGGCCCCTTGGTGCTCTTTCGTTCGTCCTGGCAAGGCTAAAGGCAGCGTAGCAGGTGTGATGCTGACGTCTTACCACTAATTTGTCTAACACTTGGTCTGTGACAGAGTAATCCCAGTGTTACTAACTGTGGTGGGGCTTTTTTTAAAGGCCAGGTACCAGTGTCTGKTTTTTAGGAGTAAGTACAGCCTGTCATTGGTAATAGTTTTTTATCAAGCTTTAAATTACCTTCCTCATCCTTCTGTAAATAACTATATTTTAGCAAGACGGTGTCTACTGATTGTMTAAATGGTTTCTGATGAGAAAAGGTATTTTCGTGCTTCCTTTACATAACTTCAATTGCGATGTCCCATTGAAGAAGATAGTTGAYAAAACATATTTTTTCTTTTTAAAAAAAATCTTATTCAGAAGGACCCCAAAACTTTGCAAAGAGCAATGGAGCATTTTATCCTGAATGGCTATTCAGGTTTATTTGCTGAAAGAAAAATATTAATGCAAATCAGCATTCGTATCAGGAAGCCTCTTCTGGAAATGCACAGGAGAGCAGCCTGGGTCATTTATTATCTGTAGCCATTCACAAATGAACAAGGCTCATGTTGTGGATCCTCACAGTTTCTTATTTGTGTGCAAACTACAAACYAGAAATTAACTGCAGGAATTCTCACATTGCTGCTTCTTAGTCTTGCCTGAAAAATACCTTCTGCACAGATACCTGAGGCAGGAAGGTTTCACTAATGCAACAGGAGGATTCAAATGCTTTGCCCAGGTCTTTGCAGCGTGTGTTGAGGTTCTGCATGGTCCTTCAGGAGGGCAGCACTAAGAAAAATCCTTTCTTGTTCTCACTTGCAGGGAATGGACTGAGCAGAAAGGGTATAGTTTTCCTGTAATTACATGTTTATCTCTACAGAAAGATGCCTATAAAAGGCTATGCATGCAACAGGTCACACATTTATTGTTGAAGTGCTGATCTTGATCTCTTGACAATCACTTTTTTGCTTTAGATTTGTCATTTATACTGGAGTCTGTACAGAAGAAATGCTAATATACTTTTCCGTATTGGGATACGCTTAATAGAGAGAAAAGTGTATTTTAATAAATATAAGGCAGTTTAAATCCTTCTTTTTTTGTAATAGCTAAAAAAATGCTCAGAAAAGACCAACAGAAGTCATCAGTTGAAAGAATGTCTTTCTGGGGAGAAAGAAGAAAATATCTCATCAGTTACTGTGAAAACGGTTTTAACAATTCAGGCCAGACTTGTGGGTTGAATCCAGAAAAATGCACACATTATGTGCTGTATCAGCTTAACTTTAAGGCTTCCTGCCTTAAAGAGGACCTCTGCATCTTGTATTGGCACATATGTTCCCTAAACACTGCATGGAAGGAGTTACAGAGCTGATGAGTGAGCTGAACTAGGGCTCCATGCTAGCAGTCAGTAAGGAGTAACTGAAGGGTGTGTGATTTTTACCCTTCTTCCTGTGCTGGTTATGATTTCATCCATTTGCTTTTTAACCTTTCCTAAAGATAAGTGCTTATAATTTCTTCTTCAAATTAAGACAGGCTACCTTCATTCTTTTAAAACAAAGTCAGGAAGAAATGACCTTTCTGACATTGCCTACCTATTACTTTTTAAAACAGTCATTTCGTTAAATTTGGGTGCGATACTGCATCGTTTGGCGGGGGGGGGGGGGGGGGGAGCGGGCCCCCTGCGTGCCCGTAGCAGGGTGTGTCAAGGAGTTCTCCCAGGCAGCGTGTTCATTGAAACGCTGCTCTGTTTGCAGGGGGCTTGAGGCCAAGGATAGGTGCAAGAAGGGACAAAGGAATGAGGACAGTGGGAAACAGGATATTATTGAAAACAACAATTAAGTAAAGAAAAAAATGATTTGATTTGCTACATATCATACCTCAGGGAATCATGTTTTAGCTAGGAGTTAAGCAAAATCTTTAGAGACGGCCTCTACAAAGTTTGGTGCTGACATTAAAATACCAATTGTACAAATGATGGTRAAGACTGAAAAAGCCATCAAGCAGAGACGATCCACTACAGAGGCTGCAAACTTCCATTCATTGCAAACAGCTTCCTCTTCGTCCTGGTCTCTGAATCGGTTTGCGATATAGCGGACCTCTTCCAAGATCTTAGCCAAATCTGGGTCACCTTCAGAAGGGTGGCCGCTGTGCAGGAGGTTTTCTTCTTCTGTTGGTGAGCAGGTCATCCTCCCACAGATCACCCCTGAATCAGTGGTAGGAGTGCAGTGAACTCCTTCCAGCCCCCTAAACCCGATGTAGAGCATGTTTCCGTTACTGGCTTGCTGCCCGCTCACGGTGTTCATCTCCACACTCGACAGGCTGCATCGCCGCTGTTTGTGTTGACAGGCAGGACGCACTTTGTCTTCCCCTGGTCTTTTCATCCTCAGAAACCAAGCGCACCAGTTCAGAAGAATGATCCTGGTCTGGAAGAAGATGATTAAGAATGAGCATTGCTGTGCACAGCTACTGTCCTCAGTAGCTATTCGCATTTTTACAGTTTGAGTGACTGTTTGATGCCCTGCAGAGCAGTTGTAGAAGGTGGTACCAACAGTTTCTAAATGATAGATTTGCCAGCTACTGCGCCTGCTTTCCTATCCCAGCARCGCTGTTGATAGCCTCAGGCTGCTGTTAAACTATGCCTGAAAGTCATGTCCCGGTCGTCCCCCCTTCCTTGAAGGCAGTCTTCATAGTGCTCTTATTTGCTAGGCTTGAACAGCAATATTACAGCCCTTTCAGCTTTTACTAGAAATTGTTAATAAAAATATCATTTATCAAAGAATAATTATTYCTGAATAGTCTAAGTACCTCTGCTTTGGCCTTGGTGAGTCCTTTCACTCATGTGTCTGCTTTAATACTAATTTTGCTTGGCATTTCTGCATGGAGGGGACTACAAATGGGCACTGTAATGATTAGGCTGGACTGATAAATTTTACCATGTTTTGGCTGTGTTGTCCCTTGACTCTTACAACAGTTGTGGCAGATTTTAGAATAGAAATCTTAATATAACACAGGAAAGATGAAAAAAAAACTTTATAAAAGAAATATTGCTAAAAATTAAATCCTTACATTTCATTTTTCATTACATTTCATTTGGAGTTGGACTAGATGACCTCTACAGGTCCCTTCCAACCCTAGGCATTCTGTGATTCTATGATCTTGTTTTTCATATTGTAGTAAACCAACCTTACAGAAAGTGTGAGCAAGCCAGAGACTGCCTCAGTTCAGAATCAAGCTTCTATAATTTATTTCAGCTTTCAAGGGCTCATTTCAGTGTTTCTTTTTCAGAGCACTAATGAAATATTATTGTCTCATATAACATATAACTCTTGCACTGTAATTAATATTAGATCTGGTTGATTTATTCTGACTGCAGATTGCTACTCAGAGTTATATCAGATGTTATATCCAGGCAAACATCCAAACCAAAGGCAGATCTTGCCTTGTTATTTTATTTCTGTTATTTTATTTCACCTAGAAGGATAATATTTTCTTAACTGAGAGCCTGAACTAAAACTCATCAGCATCAAAATAAAGTCCAATGGACTTGAGCTTCTCAATAGTGAGCTTTGGCTCACTCCTCACCAAACATCAGTGTAAAGAGATACACCTTTTATTCTCTTCACACAGTTCCTTCTTTAGCTCACTCTGCTAGGACAGGCTGGAGAACTTCCCATTTTTCTGTCCATAGGACACGTTCTTTTTGTGAGTGGGGATAACAATAGCTCACATTTTTTTCCAGAGAGCAGAAAGAGATTAAGATCTTTCTGTCTTCACTACTACCTGGTGTTGCCTCATGTTGGGAGAGGTCAGGAAGGGTGGGCAACTCATATTCTTCCATATTTAGTATTTAATTTTGTTCTCTGCAAAGAAAGCTCCAATAGCAGACTGATGCTTTTCTTTGAGGGGAAAAATAAATCTCATAGAAGTGCATTAGGAGGAAAGCCTTATACACTTAAAAAAAAATTGCTTTCATTTGCACTCAGCAGAAGTTCTTGACTAGAGCTGCTCAATCAGCAGTGTAAGAGCAAGTTAACAACTGTGGCTTTTTTGGCTATTGATGTTTCCTTATTCACGTCACAAAAACATGCAGCAGCTGCACAGTTGCACCCTGAGGCTGACATATTTCATTTATAATACCCAGCAGTAGCTGACTCTCTGAAAATCACCTTTATCTGTTTAGTTAGGTTTTATCAAAATCTGGAGGTGCCCCTAGCTGTTGTGAAGGACATTCTTAATTTAGAAGCAAGATGAATAGTCCCTCTGTCTATGATACTAGATTTCAAAGCAAGGTTTTGGGTGAAGGATTTATTTATTTTAATAGCAGGAAGTAAATACAGGTTACCAGATACTGTATCGCCTCTCTTGCCTGGACATTATGAAATGGATAATGCATTAAAATCAAAGCTTACCCATTTAGGCATTTTCCCCCCATCTGGATCGTGGTGGTGATATTGCAGCACGATGACGGTGACAACAACAGAAAGACCAACAATAATCATAGTGCTGGCAAAATACTGGGCTGCAAAGCAAGGAGATAATTACAGCGCTGTACTCTGAGTGATGCTGCGTTGTGCGTGTCTGCATACATGCACGCTGTATTAGAGTGGGTGTTTATCTGTGTGCACCCGCGTTTCTGTTAAGGCCTTTGGTCAGCGGTACTACATGTGCAGGTACTTGGGAGAGGTTTCTGTACAGCGGCAGAGGAGCTGAGCTGTGTTGTTTTTCTCAGGGAAACCAAAGAGGCATCCTGGAATAATCCTCCTCCGTGTTTCATGCAGCAGTGCTCTGGAGCCGGGCTCGCCATCCCTCCGCAAAGTTTCTCTTTGTGGCTGTGCAGTCGCAGCGTGCGGGGAGCGGCTGCTTCCCCCGGTGCACTCAGCAGCTGCRGGAGCTGCAGCAGCTTCGCCTGGGGGGGCAGTGCCCCTCCCCAGCCTCCCTCACGCTGCCTCCCAGCGCTCTCCAGGGCTCTGCTCATTTTGCCCTAGACCTTTCTCCAGGGCAGACAGCTTGCAGATGCAGAGGAGGTTGCTGTCCCTGMAGGGCTCTCCTGTTAGGGCAGCATTACGCAGCCCTGGGAGTGCTGATCTCCCAGTGCAGCCCAGGCACCTCCAGCATTGCTGAGGGCCTTGCTGGAGGCTTGGGCTGGGCTGAGCCCAAGCAGCACTGCCTCACTCGAGTGCAACGAGCTCCTGCTCCTGTCCTTGCCTGCCTGATGGCCTTGCTGCAAAGTCACTGCAGCTCGTTTCACACAAAATCAAAGTGCATAAAGCGGCAGTTAGCTTACCAATTAACGGCACAGAATCAGATGTTGCTGGCATAATTTCAGCCACAAGTAACATGAAGACAGTGAGAGACAGTAAAACTGTTATACCTGAAAAATAAACATGAAGTTTGGATTTAGATCAGTGGCTTGCAGTTACAAGGCAATAAGATGAAGAATATGAATTCAAAGGGATGCTTTCAGCAAGATGCATCCTTGCTGTTACCCTTGCAACTGTGCTCATACTCCTATCTCAGGCTGATTCAGCTCCAGGAGAGTAGTGATGCTCCACAATACTCATGTGAATGCAAAAATTCTTATACTGCTTCAGTAGGTTTGAGTGTTCTGAAGTGGCACAGATTGATATATCTTTAGATCTTACAGCAATGATTGCAAAACTGTTCAGTTCTTATCATTATTTGCTAAAAAAAAAATTAGATAAAAGTACTTCTTGCTATTTGTTTGCTTTAGGAATACGGCGTAATTTTTAGTGTGTCAGCTTGAGCCATCTTGATTCATTGGTGTGGAGGCCACAGCYGTGAGAGGATTCTAATAGAGCAAATCTATTTTTTAGGACAGACTTTAACTCTGAACTTRTGTTTTACTCTGTGAATGTGTGTGGGTGGTGGGGTTTTTTTTCTTTTTTAAGCAAATGTAAAAAAATGAAACCCTGCTGCTTCAGTAAGTTAGAAATTGTTTCGATTGCCTGAAATTTTTCCCTCCCACAATTTCAGCCTGCTATAAGCTCCCAGCAGGGGCTAACAAGTGCACCATGCTTGAGCATCACACATTGAAATAGTTTATGAGCTAGAAGAGGGCATACAGACTATTCTGCTTGCCTACTAAACTCTATAAATGTACAAAAAAATAGCCACCTTTTTGGTTCAGTAATATTTACAATATACTATTAAGGAATTACCTAGTGAGATCTTTTCTCCAGAGTCTGCTGGAAGCAGAAAAACTAGTAAGGCAAGTGATGATATCAGTACACAGGGAATGAGAAGATTGAGTCCGTAATAGAGAGTCCTACGTCTCATAGTTACTGTGAACGTTACGTCAGGGTAAGGTTCTTTACAGCATTCATAAAAACTCTCAGTTCTCTTCCCAGGAACTCCTATAGAGGAGGGGRAAAAAAAGATTTGATTTCAATGAACTCTATATCAGTGTCACGGTTAAATTAAATAGAAAAGGATAAATATAGATTTTTAAGTTTTATTTAGGTAAAGCTACTTCTTTAATCTCCATTTTTTCTGACCAGTGTTTCTGGTCAGACAGTGAAGGGAAGTCAGATGAAAGATACTCACTAAATTCAGGAAGCAATTTTATCATTGTTTTATGTTGATTTTCATCCTAGGTCTGTTCTCAAAGATTCAAATGCCATTAGCTAGATGTTCCAAGTTAAAGATGCCATGTTTTTTACAAATCTTCTACTYAGTGTCTTGGTTTGGATGTCTACAAAACCTTTGAGTTTGTATATCTCTATAGAAATTATTGGTTACTTAGACTACTGAATCAATATAAAGCTGTATTGATAAAATTGATTTGAGTAATAGAGTAGTTCAGTAACTATAATGCTAATGAATCTCTATTTACACAAAGAACCTTTATTAATTTCATTTCTTTCTTCCTTTACCGATAATTACTTGGATCCATTTTGGCAATAGAGAGGAGGCTGCAGATACCTGTAAGAAATCACAGGCTTACCTACTAAATCCCACTCCCCATTTGAAATGTAACCAGAAATGTCTGCTTCTTGCATTTGTAAGTCCAAGGACCAGCCTCCATAGGTCCAGGATCCAAACTTCAGGTTGCACTTCTGAACATCAAATGGAAACCAGCGCACGTCTATGTAGCATGAGCTTTTAAATATGCCTAAATGGGATTGTAAACAAGAACACTGAATTGAAATGCTTGTTCCACATAATTCCATGTCTGTTTTGTAAACAGGTCTTGTTCTACATTGCACCCTTTGGTGCAATGGTGATTTAGTGAAGAGCTCAGATTTTTAGTAACTGTCAGTTTGAAATGCAGCAGAAAATGCAATCCATTTTTCCTATTGCTGTTACTGAATAAAAAGATAAATCCTGAAAGAACTTCTGCCCCCCTACCCAGCTGTACATCGAGAGATTCAGTATCGATAGATTTCTGGTATCAAATGAACATCAAGCACAGTCTACTTTCAGACTAAGAACTGTTTTAATAAAATATAGGGTAAATCATWTCAGACAGTAGATACATCTGAGATGTTAATAAACATCTTTTTGTAAAGTGGGCTTATTAGTAGAAGAAAGAACTAAACTAATGAAGTACATTTTTATTAAGAGATATTATCTTTAGCAAACAATATCATGTTATATAAAGGGCTTTTAAAAGAATCTTCTTTCATGCATCCACATTTCAAAAKCAATACATTATGACAACATAATTTATATAATTAATATTAAAAAAATCTTCTTTGATGACTTTCATGGAAGTATTTTCCATGATACATCTAGGCTTAAATCTATCAAATGGTGGCAGGTTAGATAAATGAAATAKTCAAGTATTGATTTAAATTTAAAACTGCATCATACATGAACTGTCTGAGTAATTAAAATTCATCGTATCAAAACAGCTGACATCTTACCTGGTGGCAGATATTGGCAGTGTCCTGAAGAATTGACTAAAACATTAGTATGAAATGTAGCATCAAATCTCTCGTCAGCACTAGAACAGAGAAGCAAAATGAGTTATATACTCTGTGATTGGCTCAGTGATACTCAAGAAGAGTCCGTTCCTTTTCAAAGSATTATTTCTGCCCAAAATAAAACTTGACAGCTTGTCTCATGGTACCAGTTCTCTGTGGCCTCAAGGTGACTGGCCCAGTAATGTYGGATTTGTTCCTGGCTAACAACCCGCCTTGTTCGATCCTTGCTCTCCAGAGCAGCTGGGTTCATTACCTTGTCTTTGCTGACTTCCATGTGCAAAGAAAGAACTGCATAAAAWCTGCTCGAATCTCTGCAGAAGGAGGTCTGGTCTCCTCTCGCTATATTACCAGAGAGCAAGGAGAAGAGCAAAGCTCCAGCCTCTAATCCTCCCCCATGCACCGATCAACATTATTACTGGGTATTTTATGAAAGACTGATTAATGTAACTCTGGCCTTCGCTATCTACTTCAGAATCCRCAAATAAGATTCTGAAAAAAAAAAAGCCCAATATGTGCTTTTCTTTCAGAGAAGGGTATAAATAAAAATCATGTCAGAAATTATTACATGTAAAACAAATAGATACAAACATTCCCTGCAGTGTGCTAAAATGACAAATCTGTACATATCAGGTTAAAAAAAGGTTAAGATGTGATTAACGGAAATTTTATTATTCCATGAAGCATTGAACYCCGTAAAGAAGCACTTTCACTGAATCTAGTATAATTAAGAAGGGGGAAGGGGGCCCTATATGCCACTAACACCAGTCCTGGTCACCATCACTCCTGGAACTTGTACATGGCCCAAGGTCTAGGTTCCCTGAGTAAAAAAATGGATGAATTGAACGTGTCCACTTCCCTGTTCATAATCTAAAACATTGCAGTGTTAAATAGCACCAAAAAGCCTTAGCTTACCTAGAGGAATAGATTGCTATCTTCTGGTTGCTATATTGACAATTCAAATACAAATAGAGAATTTCAAATATTCAAAAATAAATGCAATAGCACTATATTAGTAAAATTTAGGATAGCTCCTGCAAGTTTCTTTCTACTAGGCTACTGCAAGATGTGTAAAGATTCAGTATATATTAAAACATTTATTCATTATATGGAAAAATTAGTTTATCGTTCATTAATAACTTTCAGTTCATAATTGCAGATGCACATCCTTAGGGAAATATATAGAAATTGAAAGCATCTATCTAAAAATGGCATGTCTCTATAAAAGAACATATTCATATTCCCAATGCAATTTCCCACAGGAATAAGAAGTCATTTTAAATAGTCAGCTTTGTCTTCTGACTATCTCTGAATAAGATTTTGGAATAAATGTGTTCCAGATTGTAACACTGTACAATAATTGCTGTATGACTGTCACAGTCAATATTATATGATTATAAAACCTCCATTAACACACAAAAAATAGTGTTTTCTTCAAGTACTAAGTTACAATTATGCTTCTATATTGGGAATGAGYTACAGTTAGCATATATGTAGCAGTATTATGAAGAAAAGTAAAAAAATTCTAAAATGGCCCTATAATTTTACTGAGGCATAAATCTACAGACACGTACATTCAATTACAAATTCTCTCTCAGGTCCGTGGTATATGTGAGGGAGGGATTTATGTGTCCTAACTTGTTATTTTGTAAATCTCTAAACTGCCTTCGCAGAGTATSCATTTTATGGCATATACACTGGGTTATTCAGAAAGATTATAGAAAGGAGTGACTGATTTGGTCGATTCTCCAAGGAATGCTGTCATCTATGACAGTGTAGCCARGAAAAAGATGCTTAAGAGCAAAGAAATTCACAGTGAAAGATTTATTAATGGAAATTAACGGTGCAGGAAGCCGCGCAGGTCGCCTGTGCTCCACCTCGGGTACAGGATGCCTGAGCGGGGTGTGTAGGCTGGTGTGGACAATGGAAGCACTCAGGACGGCGCTTCAAGCAGAAGCAAGAAGCAGTCCTGCCCGGCCGTGAGAGCAGGCGTGGTGAGCCCTRGTGGAGTTCCCCCCAAATCATTTAGCGTTAGATGTCCCCATGGAAGAAGCGCTCGAAGCTGTAAGCACAGCAGTGCTGTAGCCCCTCGAGAGAGTCAGGCACGTGGCTGGCAGATGCTGTCACTGTGAGATGTTAGGACAGGTGCTGTAATTCAGCAACACCTGTGACAGGGGCATTAATCATCAAGGCAATCCTCGGAAAAAGGGCAGCTAATTGCAGCTGACATATTGGGTACAGCTATTGCATAGGTCTTGCTGAAACAAAAAGCAGCTCCTGAAACGGAGAGGGGAATCGGGCTGAGGTACAGAGAAGGGTTGTCTTGTTGGTGACATATGGTAGGAAAAAGTGGGGAAAAGCCATCAGAAAGACAAAAGCTTCATGTAAAAGCTTCGTGTTGTCTCCGTGAGAAAAAAAAATAGCATCCTGTGTACCACAGAAGCAGCAGTAAAACACGCGCTGAGTGGGTGTCCGGCCTTTGCTGGACCCAAGGCGCTGTGCAGTCAGGCCCGCAGCAATGGCGCAGAGGTAGGTCACTCAGGAGAGGAACCTTCCAGGGCTCTACCATGGCCGTGGGGGTGGGAAGGGAGGCTCCTCTTGTCACTGTTAGTGGAACAATGTAGAAGAGATATGTCTGAAGGAAGATCCGAGGCACAGCCTTTTGAGCAGTCTCAGCCAGGCCGCTGCCCTCTGCAGAGTGCTGGGGGACAAGCATGCRGGCTCCTGGGGGCCACTGCTGCCCCCCAGCTCACAGGGTCTCCTGCTCGCCAGCAGCAGAGCTTTGCCTGCACTGCAGCTTTCGCCAGCAGCAGTCTGAGACCATTCTGAGGCTTGCACACTGTCCCTGCTTACGTCATGTGGAATTGCCTTTGATGCATGCTGGAGACAGCAGTTGACCCTCAGCCACGAAGAAACAATCTTTATAATGGGCACCTTGAGCAATGAGACAGGGGAGTCCCATGGTTAAGGGTGTTGACTGTACTCCAGCAGTCCTCCTCTTAGAGAAGGAAGCGGTAGAGTCTGCACTGTGCCCAATGGGCAGGTGGATGTGGGGTTATCATCCCCCCAGCTTGCTGAGCTGGAGTGCTGCAAGCATRTGGCAGGCCTTCTGCCCACCCTGGGACGGTCAGAGATAAGGAAGCTTACTTTTCCTCAGGGTCTTCCTCTCTTAAGAACTAACATAGAGCAAGTAAAAAGAAAAAAATAACAACTGGAAAGGATGCTGTGGTCATTAACATCATCGCATGCTCATTTTTTCCAAAACAGAAATCACAAGTGGATGTTCCTCCTACTCAAATAGAAGACCTCTTGGTCTTTAAAATGCAAGCTGTTTTAGAAGGTGTGAGCACACACATATATGGTGTACATTAGCAGCACAAGTAGTTACATTGCAAAGAAACATTGATTCACTGCCTCATGAAGAAAAAAAAGGGCGATTTTTGTTTACAGACTGTTTACTGGTTCATCTTACAGGGACCCTTGCAGAGCGTTTGCCAGTTTCTTCTTTGTAATCAGTAGATTTTAAATCTTAAGAAAAAAAAAAAGAAATTAATTAAATCTTAAGGAAAAGAAAAAGAAATTAAAGTGTCTAGAGACTTCAGGTTTTGAATAACTGAATTTGTTATTCTCGGACTTTGACTTGATCTTTTTGGCAAATGCAGGCCCAGATCTCCAGTGTAAACTTTGTGGTCCAGTCGTTATTCAAGAGTGAGAGGAGCAAAGRCATAATTAGTACAGGATGTAGGACAGATGGCTGCTTGTCTATATAGATACTTCCTACTTGCATGTGGTGCTGTGGCTAATGAAGTAGTTCAGCAGTGGATAGTATGATTCTGCACAGCGCCATTGCACAGAAGACCTAGTTGAAAACATGATACTGCTTATATAAAGACAGATGCATCCACTAATACCAGGTTGTTCATATACTTCCTTTCTCATTACCCTTGCAAGAGTGATGTGATAGAAGTGGAGTTTTTTATTCCCTGACCACAGCTGTGCAGACACAGCACACATGAAGCTAAGGGAAGAATTTAATTGACTGCATTCAGAAGAAAGACAGAACAAGCCCTTCTTTTSCAGACAGAAAATCCAGCCGCTCTTTTTGCTTCATAACTAACTTACAGTGTGAGGGATTTCACTGTAAATAGATTAAAATCACGTGCAATATATGGGAAAATAGTATGAATGTTGTTTAACAAACATGGTCTGTTAAATGTAATGCTATTAAGCCCTTTAATAATACACAGATACAGCATATGTTGCTAACTGAATGCTACCTTTTCTATTTTCATGTCTTTGAAGTTCAGGCTTTAAAAAAAATCAATTTGAAACTCGGCCAACAGGGCTATAAAAGTCACTTGATGAAACTAATACTAAAGCTCTAAAGACTAACCTTAAATACTTTCCTAACTCTTCTGGTGTAGGTAACACTAGGCTTACATCTTCTGTTCTGTTCCTCTGTATTACCAGATCACTGACATGCAAACAGACACCACAGCTCATTACCCAATATACGTTGGCTTGAGGTCTGTCACACTGTCTACTAATAATTTTGCCTTTAATAAGACAGGGCCTGCACAGAGATAAATACTCTGCTATCAGACAACAGGCGAAAGATGTCAGATGAATTATGTCTTTCACTGTCACTGCACATCGCTGGGTTTTGCAATGTATTAGACAGTGAACAGGAGATCACAGCAGAAATCTTTCAAAATCTTTCAAAGGAGTGTCTACCTGTTATATAGAAGAATATCTGGCTTCCATATCAGACCATCAGGAAAACGGACGTTCTTCACTCCAGGGTATTCAGACACATTCCACTGTAAATAATAATCTGTCCAGTACTAAGACATACACACAAAAAAAGTTATGTCACTTTTCCATTAACTAAGTGCTTTTTTGTTAAAGAAATATTATTAAGTTTCAGTCAGTGAAATGTTTAGAAAAGGTGAAATAGGCCAGCTAGAGCTCACTGAAAAGCATAACAATCTCATTTCAATTCATACTGCAATGCCTAAAACAGCCTATAAAATAAGATTAGGAGTGCTTGTATTTTGTTGCTTATGCTGTCTCAGGCACCAGTTTGGGAARGAACAACTTTTTTTTATTACTCTTATATTAACTTCAATTACATTTTTCTTTAGAGGCAACTCTGCTTGTTGGTGGTTGAACTGTGAAACGYGGCTGAGCTGCCCGCAGTCTGCGGGGAGGGGGAGCAACTGGCACAGCAGGATATTTAATAGAGCCGGGCACAGGCGGCCGCAGCAGCGCCCCGACACAGCCTCCRGTAGCGTGCACAACCTGCTGCTCATGCCCCAGGATGTCACAGTGGTGACTGTCTGGGCGAAAGGCCTAAAGAAGAAATACAGTTCACTTTGTTTCATACAGTTTATTGTTTTCTTATAACTCTATGCCTAATTACATTGGGCCTGCCTGTTTCCTCTATGATATTTTTTACATTAACTTCAAATAACTGTAGGCCTCACATAAGTTAAAGTGGACGCTCCTCTGTATTTGCATTGCTGCTGTAATGACAAATGTTAGTCTTTTAAATTAAACCTTCCAAATAGGCTGTGTGCCCTACTTAGCACGTCAGCTGTGTAGTGGCCCTTGACAAAGTCTTTGGCAAATATTAATAGCAGAGAAGTTCTACCTCGGCCATTGTAGAAATCATATTATTGATTATTTTCATGGGGCATTCACATCAAATTGCTCTGTGCAATTCCTTGGCTAACAGTCCAAGGAAAAAATTGTTCCCCAAACAAGTCCCCAGTTAGCCTCATGCTGCATGGCTGCATGGATTCAAGTTCTTTTTTGTGTCTCTAGACCAGTAATTGTAAATATTTTACTGCATGTAATATATAACGTGCTGCATGTAATAGTTCTTTTCACACACTCACTTTCTCTAAAGCTTTTGCAATGCAGTTTGTTGGCATGTGCTCCCATGATTTCTCTCATTCAGTGTTTACAGTGAATTGCAGTGCCTTGTCACGTGAACAGGTTATCTGGGCTGTACGTTTCTGGTTCCTTTTACTCTGCAGATACTTTCTTATAACAGAAATTTTAAATTATAATATCTCACCAGCTCTCTTAGGTTTCTTCCTTTTCACCACCTGTTCCAGTCTCAGTTCTGTAATTATGCTGTGCATATTGTGCTGCTCATCTGCAGGCAGCTTCCACAGGCTGATGAACTACTTCGCATTTTCTGTTCTTTATTTTTCTTCAGAAATTTTATGTCCTAGTAAGTTCTGTTTTACATTAACTTGCTGATCCCTTCAAAAATTTGTTACCTTTCTTTTGTAATCATTTTTCAAGGAATTTAGATGGTGCAGATTTTTTTCTTTCTTTGTTTTTTAGCAAGCCCATCAATGTAATCAAATGTACCCTGCCTTTTTTTGTGTGTTGTGCTTGAACCCATGGCCCTCCTTGGTGCTACTGCATCCTGAGTGGCCAGGACAGGGGTTCGTGTTTGAGTTGTGTTGAAACTGCAGTCTAATAGCAGTGATATATCCAACACTTTCCTGGTAAAACGTTTAGCAGTTATTATGGCCCAATGCTATAGAGCATAGTGCAGCACTGAGTAAAGACTGCCCAAGGGGTGATGGAAAGCTTGACACAGGAGTTTGCGGCACTAGAAATCATATGAAGTATTTCACATTGGACTTGTTCAGTTTTGCCTTGTAGAGAAATACTCCTGTACCTGTCCAGCTGGACACAGGCTGTTTCATTTTGTTTTAACTTTGGAGCTACAGCTTGGTGTGTCGCTGAAGTGTGTTTGATGCAGAGGAAGARAGAAAATAGGTAGGAATGTTGGGATTAATATTAACCTGCTTGTTTAGGCAAGGCTCCTCCTATAACTTAAACCAAATGAAATATTTTGAATATAAACAGTATCACCATGGAGATAGCATTCAGGATCAAAAAAATTTAAATGTAAAAAACCAGCTCTATATTCACCTCCTTCTCAGGTTAGTTTTGTGTTTTAGCATCTCARTGATGATTTAGATAAAATTTATTTAAAATACATCTGTGACGACACACATGTACAACAGGGAAGGTGGCAGACARTGCCCTTCTGAGAAAGATGCCATAAGGCTTCGGACTGGCTAGCATAATCACATGCCAGCCGTTTGCTGGAGCGCACGCTGGATGGGTCTGCGTGYCGGGACCAGAGAGCTGGGGCACCAGCGCGGTTCTTGGCTTTATTGGAGGCCCTGAGCAGTGGCTACATTTTTTGTAGCAATCGGCTCATCTGCCCTTGCTATCTTAACATGTTCAGCACAGAGTATGTACAAAGGGGAATGAATCAATAAAAGATGAATATTTCAGTGAATTTCAGTGAATATTTCAAAGAATCAAAAATTTCCATGGGAAATAATCTCAGAAATAAGGACACTGTGGGAGAGGAGAGAGAGAAAAATAAATGATAGTTTCTGAAGTATGAACTGCTGTCTGTTATCCTAGTAAGAAATCACAGCAACTGCTGTCACTGTAGCTCTGAGGCAAAAATATTACATCTGACACTGAATCTTACTGGAAAACAAGTCTGTAAATAGCATGAGCTGAATGCTTCTTCCCTGTCAGCTTGACTTTGTGAATAAATGGCATAGCTGTGCTATCCTTTGCTTCTCTCTTGTGTGTTTCCTAGGGCCTAGCCGTGCAGAAGAGGCATTCTGTTTAAAACAAAAAAAAAAGGTTTAATAAAAGGAAAACAAATTCATTAAAACTGAATGAGCTGATTACAGAAACTGTGAGGTGTGAAGTTTCTGCTGAAGCAGCGAGTAATACAACTCTAATACAATGTCTTGAGTAATAAAACTCTAATCTTTACTTAACCCAGTCAGTTCAGTTTCTGTAACATAGGCAGAAATTCAGGTTCTTAGCCTAGCYGCCCCAGGATGGGAAAGCTGCCCGTGCTGCTCTTTGGGAAGCACTGCTCTGCACAGGCGGTGTGTGGGGAGCCCCCGGGACCGCAGCCAGGTKCTTCCTTCCGAGCCGCAGTACCCAGTGGGTGCAGAGAGATGAGCAGGAAAGCTGTGCGGAGCCTTCGCTTAGGAGCAGCACTCTTGCAGGTTAGACAGACAGGGAAAAGAAATCTGACATGCTTTGAATACTTTATTATCTGTTCCATTTATTAATTGAGTAAAAGTTACACCGGCCCAGCAGTGCCAGCCACAAGCTAACMGCAGGCCAAGCTCTGTTCTGCAATCTTGTGTGGTAACAGAGTTCACTTAAATGATAAGAGAGAGCCAGAAACACTGTGTTATCTGTGGCTTCAGGGGGACTTTTTTATATGGCAGCAAAAAGTAAAATAAAGCTATTGCTAGAAAAACAAATTGGATGTGTATGCAAAAGAAACCAGGAAACTAGGAGCATGCAAACTGTTGACAGCTGAACATGGGGGAAACTGTGTCCATGTGCCAGCAGCCATTATAGCCAGGTATCAGAGAATTTTTAAAAGTACCATAAAAAACTTTAATCTTTAGCACTTAACTTCTCATGTTGTTTTCTGTTTAAACAGCATTTTGAACAACATGAGAATAGCATGGCCATTTTAATTAAAATGCCTCTTAGGGAGACAGACTGAAAGCAATGCAAACAGAAAAACAGAGCCCTTCACGCAGAAGAATGGCAGCAGATCTCAGGAGTGAGCAGATTCCTTCAGAGTAGATTTTCCCCTGCATTCACTTGTATAGAAGAACTATCTGGAGATTTCCAGAACACTGATCACAACAGCTACTATGCAGGAAATCATTTCATACATGCATATGTTCTCTTTCACAACCAAATAACTTACTGAAACACTGGATTAATGGATTTGTTGGAGCGGGTATTGAGGACCTTGCAGCTATAGTTACRCTACTTGGGGCTCTTAGGACTCTGGTATCTTATTTTGATCTAGAGTTTGCAGTGACTAAAATCAACTGTAATGAGTTTATAGTTCATTCAGATGTGGCCACTGAAATTCTATCAGAAATACAACAGGAAGTCCTAATCCTCGATCTTAGAGTTCTCCATTCAACTCAAGATTGTCTGTTATGCAGCAAGATATAGAACAAAGCCTTGAAAGCTTAAAAAAATTCAAACCCTCATGAAATTAAACCCAAACATTCGGGGTGGGGGGTGGAGAGGGGATATTTTTTTTTTCCCTCCAAAACTCACCATTTGTAGCCAGATGTTTGTTGTTAATACTTGATTCTTTTCATCCTGAGAGGAGGAAGACAAAAACCACAGTTTAGTGTTGTGTAGGAAGGATGGCTGCAATCACTATACTTGACTACTATGAAATAGATTTGCTAGTTTTGCCTTTAAAACAAAGAGAATCAATTTTTACTGTATTTCAGGCTGCCCCAGGCAATCACATTGTCCYCTAAGGGAGCCCTCCTGCCAGGCTCTTCCCTGGGCATCTTGCGTTAATAACGTGTCTCAACAGTAGAGCAGGTTATGCTGCCCTCAGCCTGTTGCACCATTGCCTGGGAGCAGCCCTCCCACCAATGGCCTCGCACACGAGGGGTGCGCGGAGAAGAGGAGCACGATGGATACACTTGGGGACACGAAGCGCCGGTGACGTGTTAAGGCCATACGGAGTAGCCTCCTATCAGGCAAGTAGTGCTGCTGTTTGCAGTGCAACATCGTATCAGAGCTCTTCCAGAAAAGTCTTGTCAGGGCAAAACATTACTATTCTGCCTGCAAAAGTTACAATTTGAAGGCCTTCCCCCTTGTCTCCTGTGACTACTTGATGTAAGCTGAGGTGACAGAATTGGCATCTTAATGCTACAGTTAATTAGGAAGATTAATTCTTCACTCGCAGACACAAGAAAATGTTGGTGACCTCATTTCTCTGGAGGTACCAGCAATTACTCATTCCTCAAACCATATCAATATCCACTCAGGTTGTGTGAAGCTAATGGAATACACTCTATACTGTCATTATTGGGCACTTTCTGAACTGAATGCAAAATAACTGGGCCAGCACTCAGCTCTTCACAAAATCTTCCAGCCAGAGCTTCGTTCAGGCTAAGGAAATATCAGGGCAAGTTTAGTCACCAGTGCAGCTTTGGCTGCCAGAGTTGCTCATGTGTCTTCATCCTTAAACCTAACTCTGTCACCCCGAACTTAAAAAGTCATTCCTAACCCCTCCTTAAAGTAGCCATAAAAGGTTTATTTTATGAGGAAAAAAAAAAAAAAAGGGCTTCCTTTAGAAGATAAATGCACTTTTTTGCTGCTATTAGGTACACTTCTGAGCGAACAAAAAGACTGAGATGTCTTTAATTGAACTCATATTAGGGCAGCACAATAGTAAAAATTTACCTGGCGTATAAACCCAAACGCAGGTGCCAGACAGTGTTGTTTTAGATGCTAGTAGAGCCTTTTAAAGAACAGCATCAGTAAACATGTTACTAGACCGTATGTTATCACAAATAAATATACACTATGAGACAGATAAAAAAGATATATAGGCAGGGTGGTATAGTGCATGAAGAAAGTTTACCCACAAATGCACATTCCTACTGCCCTTTAAAATAACATGTATAGGTAAGTATAGATCATAGATAGTGATTTGGCACTTTTCCTCTGTTTTCTGTCTTATCACCTCCTTGAACCTTTCCTTTTCACCACAACTAAGTCAAGTGAGCGTCATGTTTAAATGGCTTCCTGGAGAAGCAGGTCTCACTCATTCCCCCTGGGTTTGCACGGTGGCGAGTAGCTGCACGGCAGGCAGAGCCATTCAGAATCCCTTGCGCTGAGGAAAGCTTGTTTCCCAACTGCTAGCTGAATTTCCCACCCTGCCACAGTGGCAAACTGAGTTAGACTGAGTGTTTTAGTCTTAGCCTGATCTCCCTCTGCACAGAAATGGCTCCAGCGCAAGGTCAGTGGTGTTTTAAAAGCTCCTTCTGGAGCAGCAGCAATGGAGCGCCGAACCTCGGGCTGTGTGAGCGCAGCAGGGCCGCCTGCCACCCCGGTAGCCACTGACCACAACACAGGGACCGCTCAGGAGCATCCACGAAGGCTCATCCAGCCCCTGGCAGCCAGGAGTTACTCGCCTCAAAGATGGTATCTTGAGAGCACTAACTCAAACCTAACTCTTGCAGTGAAGAGAAGCCTTAAATGAAGATGAAACGTGCTGTTTTCCCAGTGTTTCTTTTAGTTATTTTAAGCATTTAAAGCCTGAAATGGTTTATTTGAACCMAATAGCTCCCATTTGGATCACTATATTTAAGGTTTCATTGGTGTTGGAACCGTAAATCCCATCATTGCCCCTCAGCCAGAAAAACTTTGCTGCTTGCTGAGGCTTGGTTCGTAGTGTTTTTCCCAGGAGAACATGATTTATAAAGCTGTAGTAGTTATGAGCTTGGATCTCCTCATTGCTAGAGGAGAGATGCTGATTTTAGAGGTGTTGCTCTTCCTGGCATGCAGTAGTAAAGCTGCTGGGTGGTGGGGATGGGAGACGTTCTTCAGCCTTTCTCCTGGCCAGGGGACTACTGTGGGTGCTGTCTGAGACTTCACGGTGAAGCACACTGTGGTTTTCAGCAGCCCTGGGCAGGGTGCCCCTCTGCTGCTTTGCAGGGCTGCAGAGAACTTCACCAGTGCTTTGGCATTTTGCAATGACATTTATGCCCATGGACTGGCATGCAGGCACCTGGTTTCCAAGCAACTTACATAAGGCAATGTCCTGAATACACTCCTGCAGTCTAAATTCAGCTTTATCTTTAATTATTTTACATGGTAGAATTCCACTTAAATTGCAGAAAAGGTAAGATAAGACCTGAGGAGAGAGAGCTAAGTTCCCAAGGGCTGCAGGGCTGGCCAGCARCAGCGATGTGAGGCTGTGCCTGGGAGGCTGGCCTGGAGGCGCCGGATGCCTGTAGCAGTTTTCAGACCTGTCTGCAGGGAGCAGCCGTTCCTGTCTCACCACCTCCTTGCAAACACAGCGCTACCAGGGGGCTGGCATCACATTCCCTTCCCTCTCAGAGAGAAGAAATTAAACATTTATTGAACAAAAGAAAGGCTAATTACCCTCTAGTCTGGTAATAGCACAGGCATTGAAAGAGGCAGGATTTATTTCCTGCTCCATAGACTTTTCAGTAATTTTTCTAAAACGGACTAATAGCATGAGCAGGAGGGACTGACACCATGGCAAGCGGTATCCTCAGTGAGAGGGCAGAGCACCAGGCTGGTGGAAGAGAGGGCTGGGGGGAGCGGCAGCACCAGCCCTGTCAGTTTTCTGGGTTTTCCACAAGCCCTTCTAGACTGAAACCTTTCAACACGATTTAGTCCAAGTTTGCACATTGCTTCCAAATGACTGAGGCTGTATTTTTTTCCAGAGAATAAACACTTGACAGAAATCTTTTTGCTTGTCACTGCTCTTATGCTGGGGTCTGCTCAGCTCCTTATGCATTCACATCTCTCAGGGCCATAGCACGCTGCATTTCTCGGCACAGGGAGAGGCAATGTGGCTGTTCATCATTAACATGCTCTTTTGCAGGCACCTTTGGCCTGAGGAGGGAGAGAATTTACATTCGTTGTCATATCCTAYGCAACAAAAGCCTCTTCCCTACTCCTACCCTCATCTTCCCCTCGGCAGCACTCTCCCTCTTCTTAGCCATTATCTGAAAGGCCTCTGAGAAGATGCACATTTGGAAGAGACAGGYGCTTTCTCCCCCCAGCCCAACTAGATTCCCCCCTCTCAAGCTTATGGTCGCCAGCGTTACTCTGTGCTTTCACACTCGCCTGCAGTAAGAAGCAGCACCAGCTTCTAGAGGGGAAATCTCGAAGGTCTTGAGCCTTTTGCGGGAGGTGGGGGACCTCTCCTTCCCCTCTGGCTTTCTAGGCAACCAGTCCTTGCTGTCTTTTTCTTTGTACCCTTCTCCTGGCCTGGGCWCATTCAACCTTTTCTCTGCTAAGAACACAGGAGCCAAAGCCTTATTTTAATCTTGTCACCCCACAACGGCTGCATGAAGGACAGAAGAGATTCTTACCTCTTCATTTTATCAGGATCTATTAGTATTAGCATTTTATTGATATTTAGTAGTATTCTTGTTTATGGTGTTTAGGTGTGATTTTTCACTTGTTTTCTTTAATGACTACTAATTTCATATTTTAGCTATCGCATGGAGCTCAGAAAAGTTCCAAGCAGTTAATCACTAGAGATTGGAAAGTAGATGAGAATATTATCAGTAATGCTTTCCCTGCTCTTATACTGTTTTCTAGGTACATGCTACAAACCACTATCGGAAACATAATATTAAGTTTAGAAGGACCTTGGTCCAGCATAGTGCAGGTCCTGCTGTGTTCTTACTATAGTCTCTTGGCAAGGAGAGGGAGTTTCTTGTCAAACACTTTTCACAGGCTCATATGCTGCAATTACATCACTAAGTCTATTAAATCTACAGAACTGGAGAATTCTGAAAGTCCTTCCCAGTCCTCGAGAACAGTAATTCTAACATATGCCATAATCCATATGAAATGTATGTATTATAGTATTTYGTAGTGTCACATCCAAGGATTTAGAAATCGCTGAATTTTGTAGATTTTTCTAAAAAGGGCTGTGCTGCAAGTGCAATTCAAATCTAGTGTAAGCTGCTATATTATCCTTAAGTCTAAATTAGCTGAACATAGTGAAGGTTTATTCCCTGCCTCATCTTCATGGGAAACAGTCACATTTCCTAACTGCTTTTTTAGCAAAAAGCTTTTTACTTTGGTACATCCAATTAATCTGCTTTCCTTCTGAAAAAGTGCTTCTGTTAACCCTTCAGATCACATTAAATCTTCTAAATGTTTTGATAGGGAGATTCATACAGCTGTAAAGAGAAGAAAATCATTTGCTTTGTTGAAAAACTGAGTCACCTGTCTCAGAATTCCTGTTTGAGAATTATTTTCCCAGGTAAGAGTTTTCAGAAATGTTTTATAACTCCAGGAGCTCTCATTTATGGATACAAAACTGTAAAGCCCCGCCGTGTTTTCAGAAGCCATCCAAACATCTCTAGGTAAAATCTGAGCATCAGCAGTCTTTGACTTCACAGGRTAACTCATAACATTTATATATAAATACAGTTACTATAACTTGAGTTAGAGCCTCGACTGTGAAGGATGTGCCGTAGCAGTGGCATACTGCACAGCCCTTAGGGTCAGCTGAGCAGAAAGGAGCAGGCTGCATCACAGGAAGTGGCGGAACTCCTCCGTCTGTGGGGTTAAGAAGTCTTCACTCCATAATGAGCAAGGCTGTTGAGCATTTTATCCCTGAATCCCATAAGGCTTTAGGGATGCATCTTCCTTTCAGACTTCCTTAAGGCCTCCTCAGTTCCTGTGAACCTTAATAAAAGAGATTGTAAAAACATTTTAAGGCTTTGCTCATTACAGCTAGAATGCCAGGCAGGAGCAGGAAGGGAATTGCTGCAGGAGCAAGGGCCAGCAGCCGYTGGGGGCTGCGCAGGCCCTTCCAATGGACGTTGGCTCTTGTGTTTGCTTGACTGGTCCCCCATGGAAACCAGAAGGATCATCAGCTCCTAAGCTCTTACCTCATTGTCTCGGCACTTGCTTGTTAAATATTCTCAGCATCTCATAACACACAAGGTCAAATTACTAGCACTCAATGAACCTTATTTCAAATAAGCTGAATTAATAGTTTAATTTGGGGGAATTCTTTGTCTTAACACAGCTTGGGGTTTTCTTCCTCCCTTTTTAGGGTCATTGAGCTCACTAAACTGTATAAAGTGAAACGATCTAAGTTAATTCTGTGTCAACATGGGGGACTCCTGCAAGCTGAAATGATCCTGGCTTCATGTGCACAGGCTATGCCTTAATTTTTGTAGTTAAGTGAAAGGTGGCTCAAAGCTTCTTAGTGCTGCAGGCCAGATTGAACTTTGCTCTCTTGAGGATGAAGATAAAGATCAGTTACTCAGAAAAGCTGTTCGGATGCTTGTGCTGAGACACAGAAGTGAGGAGGAGGCTGCTTGCTAAGGCAGGCAGTGGCTGTAGCAAGCCCAGCTCTGGCAGGGACAAAGTCAGGCTGTCCCGCGCAGGGCATGTTTATTACCGGCACGCTTATGGCGTCGCCAAGCTGCCCTGCCAAAAGGCAAGGTTAATTAAAATGCAAGTTGGGATGGAGTTACGGAATGTTTGGTTTTGCATAGGAATAAAAAGTTATACAGCTAGTATGGGAAACAGGCTCTTGTGCAATATAAAGGTGAAAAGAAAGCCTGCATACAGGATTTGTCTGAGGAGGGTGAGATTTGAATTCCTGATCTCTCCTTACCTGACTTCTCTTTCAGCACACAAGGGGTGAGTTAACGAACTCACCCTTCTCTTCTTCACAAGTCATTGATAAGCTTCTTTATCTTATTAAGTGTGTCTGGTTCAGCTTACAGCAYGTGTTTCCAATTATGCAGCAAATGCTGTATAGATAGACATCACCAAGGTATGAATAATACCTTGTGTTACAGCATGTGATGCGCAAGAACAGAAACAGGCTGCAGAAGGTAGAGGAAGGGGTGTAAAATAACTCAATAAAATGTCAAGCATACAGCTTATTGAATTTCTACTGTATCACTGCATTTTTCGCTTATACTTTGTGCTCTGGTTTTTGCCATTTCCGTGAGATTTTTATGAAGTACAGGCTCAGTGTCCCTGTTAATACTGAGCTCCGTGACATCTGTGACCCAGTCTTACAGTGGCGTGCCCTGACCCTGGCACAGCGTGCTCCTGAAGAATCACTGCAGCTGTTGCCAAGCAGGCAGCAGGCATGAAGGTACCGCGGAGTGCCGCGGGCTGCGGGTGCCRCAGGGCCATGGGCCAGCGCCCGCCACGGCCACTCCCTCCCTGTAGCTGCTCTCGCACCCTCAGTCTGGTGCTCCCAAGGCCCTCTCAAAAGCTGGTCCTGCTGGTGACAYGCTCGGCCCCTCTGCACTGCTCATGACCTCAGTGAAAGTTGAAGGCTGTTAGGAAGTCGCCTGTACGTGCACTTTAACATCAAGCTCAGCCCCGCGGCTCCTGCATCGGCACCGTGGTGCTTGGTGACTTTCACACCTCTCAACTCAGTCGCTCTCTTGCTCTGTCAGACCTTTACGGGTAATATATTGTGGCTGTGCTCGGGGATTTAGCTAAAGGTCTTGTGAGTTTTACAGTTAAATCTCTGAAAGTCAGCCTGCCAATATCTCCCTTACTTGTGTGCTTTTTATTTTAATTTCTTTTAGCTTTTCAAAAATCAAATAATTAAAATCTGAAAACAAACAAAAATATATGTAGTTAATTAAGGTGAAGATTGAAATATTCAGCTCTATTCTATTCAGCTCTGAGTGACTTTACATTTTATTGTGTTTCTGGTGGATGGCATATGAATAGCTGTTCAGGTTCTCTAAGTGCTAAAGCTCTTTGTAAAATAAGAAACTGTCAGTTATTTGCAACATTGGTTTTTAATTACATAGTATAAGTAGAATATGTTTTAGAAATAAATCATTTTCTTTCCATAGAACTAAAGGGATCAATCAGTTAACAGAAAAACATGTTTTTTATCCTTGCCCTCTGGGGCATGGATTTTTTCCCCAAGCACATGCAGGAGACAGTGGCTCCTACCCCAAGGGGAGCCCCCTGGGCTCTTCCCTGAACTATCACATGGAAGCAGCTTCCTCTTCTCTTGCCTCCTGTTTGTGCAGTCATCGAGGAGGTTTCCTTTCCCCYCACTCTGCCTGCAATGCAGTTAAATAAGGAGCAATTTCCCTGCAGTGCTGAAAACAAACTCTGCGCTGAACTAATCACTGCCCTTACAAAACTGTGGAACAAAAAAAACATAACAAGGCTCCTCAAAATACTCTTAGCATGTGAAGGTTTCCCAGGATCATTAGAAAAATATCAAAAGGAGTTGCAAGTGCTGCAGGAGGATTTATGTTAAATTCCCAGCTGGACTCTGATGTCATTGAGTAAGATGATTAAGGACAAAAATAATGCCAAAAAAAAGCTTCCTTTTGTTGTTTTCTGGCCACACAAGAACAGAGAGGAGAAGACACAGTCATGGCAACTAAAGAGCTCCAACCTCTTGAAATACAAGAAGAAGCTATGAATATACTTGTGTGTGTTAAATTATCAAAAACACATCAAAACTTCTGGAGTGATTACAGCTTTTGAAGAAGAGGAGCCTCTTGTGTGGTGACAAGAGTGCCTTCTCAGAGACTAAAGAGCTAATTAGTTCTCTGTTCAACTTCAGCAAATTGATCAGTCTGATGAGCAGATAATCCCATCATACAAGATTTTGTCGTGTGAAGGATAAAGAGAGTGGCAGTTTGGTGCCAGAGTATTTTGCAGAATATCAAAATTGGTATGACTCAAAGTCATGCACTAAAAGTAAACCTCACTCCAGGAGGCAGCAACACGTTTCTCCAGTACTGAAAACGGTTCAACACCCTAGGGAATCAGTGCTCGCTTGCAGGGCTCCTCAGTGAACTAGGACCACGTCAGTGGTGACTCACACATGGCAGCCGTACTTGATGCTCACAGGCTCTGCTGTAGCCGGTCTAACTTTGGCACATTGCACTTAGGGCTTTTGGTAGGATTTGTAGAGCATTTTCCTGCTTTGACAGACTGTAAGTGTGTTCCTTCCCACAGGAACGTGGGTAAGCGTTCGGTCTAGTTGCATTTTTTTTAATTAATTCCTATAAAAGTCATTACCTTGAATATAAAACCAAGGAACCCCTTAAAAGGTAACTTTATAAATCTTCCTTATAACCTATAGCCATATTATTCTCAGCAAATTAAGCATAGGGAAAAGGAAATGGGAGCCTGGTTCCAAATAACCATGCAGAAGTGCCAGTCYGTGCTTTACAGTATTGCCCCAAAGCTATTAGACCCCATTACAGATTTGAGCTCTGCAGTAAATATCCCCAGCTGCRTGGTCCCTATGCAACCTAATGGCAACCTGATGGTCTGACATGAGCCCCAGGTGTGTGCATAGCAACAAGGACAAGTGAGSAGTTGGGCTGAGGAGCAGAGCAGGGATAACATAGAGTGCTGCTGCAGGTGGGAACTACCAGCTTGTAGTGAGTGTTGAGGTCTTGGGATGGCAAACACAGAGCCATGCGCTGCCACTGTGGTGAAGTGTGACCTTTGATTGCAGGTAGTAGAAAGAGGAGATTGTGTGTGAGTGGTTAGAGCATCCACAGGGAAGAGGTGGGGAGAGCAGAGCAGAGAAGAGCTGAGCTGAGCTGCTGGCAGGAGTGCTGTAGATGCCCGTGCTGGAGGCCAGCTGTGGTTCTGACCTGCATTTACAGCTGAGCTGGGCACCTGTAAGACAAGGTTTGCTGGCTACACAGTGTAGTRATGGTGCAGCCTGACCTATGTGTAAGCCTAAAAATGTGGGGATTTTTCGTATGTGCTGTACATAAGAATTCAAGCCTTAAGTTGCCCTGCCCCACTGAGGTGCATAGGAAGGAGAGAAACAAAACAGTGAAGAGATAAACCTGAATACACCAGCAGGTAGGTACCCTTCTGCTTTTTGTTAAAGTTCAGTGGAAGCTTTAAAGGTTTCTAGAATTATAATGCTGCTGATCTCTTATTAATGCATTCTGTACTGCCTGCGGTAGGAGTGGATGCTCATTTTGCTGCCCTTGAACATCTTAATATTTTATTTAAAAATAGGGGGAAAAAGTCAATATTTGAAACTTATCTGGGTTAAGGTTGTTTGGAGTGTGAGATGAGGATTCTGCTTACTTTGTTTAGCCTTAATTACAGGTAAAGTTGTGAGGGTTTTCTTTAAAAAAATTCAAATAGAGCCATATGTGCTCTGCCTGTTTTGCAAGCCTGAAAACCTCCAGTAGCTTCTCACACCAGAGGGTCTCTGCTCTGCAAGAAGCAGTCTTTGCTTCATTCCTTACTGCTTTTCCTTGCTTTGGAAGAAAGGCAGTTTGCTCAAAAAGTGTCCAGATCTGCCCAGCTCCACACAAACCTTGGGCACAGAGCAGAGAAGAGCCAGCCTAAGCCTGGACTGAGGGGCTGTGCAGGGAGTCCCCTTGAAACACAGTCATGAGTTTCTGCCCCTGATCCCTTTGGATGAGGCCTGATAGCCTTTCGGGCCACCAGCTGTAATGGGGCTCTCTCCTGGCAATGGACCTGAAACATTTTCCCCTGGCTCTGCAGCAAAGCAGCAGCAATTATAAATACACGTAACAGCCACGTGATGTACCACTTCTGCTGCCATGGAGACATTATTGTAATAGTAGTAATTTTATTTTTATTTTTCAATGCATCACCATTAACAAGAGGTTGGATTTGGATTTGAACACCTTCATCTTAGTAAGGACAAGCAAGAACAAGGCTTACTAAATGGTCAGAGCCTTGCATGGCTAATAACATACCAAGCACATCTTGTGTGGAGAAAAGATTCTTTTTAAGAGTAAGAGCGCAGTTGTATTTTATGTCCTTATTTACTAATTCCTGTGATTCATTGTAGGTTTCACTTGGTTCAATTCTAAAATATATAGCATAGAGCCAAAAGTGCTGTTACATTTATTGCAAGAATGCAAGTAATAACCRTGTTCTGTCACTTTATTTACAAATAAATCTTGCTTTAATTGTACTTTGTGGCAGACTCTTGTTGAAAGGATTGAACCTTGAGTTAGTGTTAATTACTGGCTCTAGGGGTTKATTACCGTGGGCAATGTGACCCTGGCCTTCTGGCAGCTGGCACGTGTGGGTCTGGCAAGTGCAATTGTTTCACAAGCTGAGAGGGAGTAAGAGCCCTCATCTCATTCCCCAAGTCTGGGTGTGTGTTAAGCACAAAGGGGAATCAAAGGCTTTGGACTTCAGTGTTTGCCCAGAGGTCAGCTGCAAAACATGAACGGTGAARGCCATCTTGTTTCACCGAGTTAGGRTATTATTATATTGTAGGATATGGGTTATGACCTTTTATTTTTGCTTATCAACTTTGTCATATTTAAACTTTTATGAAATATTCTTTCTCTCATGGTATTCATAAGTGATATGAAGATATTGATATTGCATTGATTGATTAATATTTAACAAAAATAGAAGGAAAACAGRTGATTTTTCCTTAAAGGAGGGAAGAGAGCTCATGAAAGAAGGACTAGCCCCTAAATTCCTGTAATAACATAAACCAGTTTTCTAGGCATCTCAGAGTCTGTTCATACTATGGTACAGCACATACATGACTGTGGCAATTCAAAATATTCTTGGGAAAAAATACACTACAAAACACATTGCTTATCCTGCTGAATGTCTCTGCAGCTCTTGACAGAGTAACGTGCAGGGCACTACAAACACTCCTCACTCAGCAGAAGTGGTGAGCACTACAGAAATCTGAGCTCCTCCACCGCRTCCTCGGTGGGAAAGGTGACAGAGCCCTCTGCTACTGAGGCTCCATTTGCAAGTGTCCCTGTACAGAAAGACATCTTGAGAAAGCATGAGCTTGGCTGGGAGGACTCTGTCAATGGAAGCAACTGTCTGTGCCTTTTGCATCTCAAATGCATGGAGCACCATTACTAAAATGTCAGCACACCTACACAGTCCTGCATGCTGCTGCTCACAGCAGTGCAGAAGAGCAAACTGTCTCTTCTGAAAACAGCATTTTTAGCTGGTGGGGTTGGAGATGGTGTGAACACTCAAAAAAATCCAGTAAAATTGCTAATTTGTACTATCTTTCCTTGGCTCACTCAGTGTTTCAGCCAGACTTACTATTGCTCATAATTTTTGCTGTCTTCCTTGCGTGCAGTACCATGGTTGTTGCAGGGTGAAAGGCCTGCTTCTTGCCTCTCAAATACCCTCTGTGGAGCTATCAAGAATAATTATGGGCATGCCAACCCCCAAAATACCCTAATTCTCATAGCCAAGCACAGAGCAAGCCCATGGAAGTTGTGCTCTGTAGATGACCAAATGCCCCATCCCACGGCTGTGCATGGGTAGCTTKCTTAGGTTACTCCCTTAGCAGGATTACATAAGCAATAAGGAGACAGGTGGTTGGGGGACACGCAACTCTGGTTTCCCGTCACTACCAGAGTACTCTGGAGAGAGGAACTGGCCACATTTTGTCCTCCTGTGCTGCTGCCAGTGAAGTGCTTCATGTGTGTGCTGGGGCTGCTCCCCAGTGCAGCTGCGGTTCCAGCCAAAGTGTTAACAGACTTTCTGCTTTACAAACCAAAACCTTGTTTCAGTTAATGGGCATGATTGTGCAGGCATAAGTGAAGTATGAATCTGAATGTTGCTGTAATTCTGTTTTTCTCTAGCTATTCACTATTCTCTAGCTAATCTAGTTTGATTTTTAAAAAGTTAAAAATTAAATTGGTTGACACATTAAAAAGCACTTAAATACTTAAAAATCTTAAGTTAATTTTAAAAGACTTCTTTTTCTATATAAATGCCTGTTCATACATGGTCCCCTCTGTCAACTGGTTACCACATCTTTTTCCTCTTTCCCCCCACCCCTTTCTTTGTAACTTCGTGATATACCTTGTATGGGGAGCAGTCAGGCTGCATAGCAGTCTGTTCAGGCAAACATGGTGAGGAGTTCAAAAGAAACAGAAGATTCCCATTAGTGTCATGCACTGGATTTATAGAGCACACAATCAGTGTGGGCATCCYGCAAAGCCACTTCACATGAGTGCAGACTGTCCTGCACCTACRTGGCACATTCACCCGTGGCTCCACTAGCACCGAAACCACCGGACGCTGCCTCCCAGGACACTCGAAACAAGGGAAGGAGTTTAGTCAGTAAGGAAAGTTTGCCTGTGCTCTTCTAGTGCCTTACTCGTACTTCATGAAGCCACATYCCCAGCTGGTGCAAGTCAGTAGCTCTGCTATCTCAGGAGAAGCATTGCAAAAGAAAACAGTGGGTCTGTAAATGCTCCATAGGAACTGCCACAGACTGTACCAAACTCATCCATGTCGGGCAAAATTACCAAAAGATACGGACTCGGGGGTTAGGCAGTGACCTGATGTGTTACCTAGTATTCGAATCTGACAAAGAAATATTGGCAGCCTAACTATAAATATTGTCTTTTAATAAAGATAAGAACCACCTGAAAATTAAAAGGGAGCATAATAATTTCATTCCTTTGGGGAATGAAAATCCGTGTGTAAGAATGGGYACTAGTTAGTTAGATCTGACTCTTAGAAATTATGTCCAGTGATGCAATTTTACTAGCTGATTACTAAGGACTAGTAATAATTAATAGATGACATAAATTTACATTTTTTTGGCCTTAATAAGAGTTCTTGTGTAAAATGTGAAAGCTYTATGTTCCTGTGGTCTACAACAATCCACCATCCCAGGATCTCTTTTCTAGGACCTTAATCATTTTCCATCATAAGGCTGCAAACCTCCTTCATCAAAGGGAGTATCGTTAGTGTCCTCTCACAAAAGGATGTGTTAGCTGTTACCTTTCTTTGGTTAGTGGAGCATCCATACATATGTAGTTAGAAAACAAGGAAATAGGTACTGTGATTTCGTGATTATTTCTAATTAAGAGGATGAGAGAAAAGTTAGAGAAACTAATTTACTCATTAAAAAAGAGACACTCTTTTGTATTACAATTCCAAGGTACTTTCAATGAAGGACTTCTCATGTGTAACAAGAGTCTTGATGGTATTCCTCTGCCTTTTTTTTTTTTTTTTTTGTTAAATGGCATTTACTAGTTTTGTTTTTATTGTTGTTATTGTTGTTGTCCTTCTGTTGTTCATGTTTCAGGGGAAGCTTTGTTTGCTGTTGTAATCCAGTAGCAGGTAGTAAATCAAATATAAATACTGGAAAGCACATCCCAGCACTGCTCTGCTTTTCTAAACTGTAAAGAATAGAACAGTACTATGGGAAATGGCTGCAGGATGAAAGCAAGAATATTTTTCTCCTTCAGGATGGAGGGAGTAAAATCTCAACAGCAGAGCAGGAGACTTGGAAGGACTTTTTTCTGATGTACACAACTGAATGCTAAAAACTAAAAGAATAATGCAGCTTTGATGAGCTTCTTCTACAACAGTTGTCTACAAAGAGGCTGTTGAGCCTTGATAAACAGCTTAGCAACTTCTTTAGGGCCCTTTCTCAATGAGTACGTTGATTTGGTTGTTTTAGTCATCGTACCGATTAGAATTGCTTTCCCTTTGGGGAGTGGGAAGTGTTTGTTTCATAGTCCATTTCTCTACAGAAACGGTTCTACTTTGCTGAGTGGCAGTACCGTCTTTGAAAATTTTCAAAATAGCTCTCATTACAGTTTTGCCTGGTGGGTGCAGGGTATTAGGATGGAAATCTTTGCTAGCTCTTAGAAGGAAAGGATTAAATAGAACATGTGAGGTAAGAAAACTGCACGACATTGGGAAGGGCTYCATGTAGTCTCTCCCCTATCTGCAAAGTGAGCATGGAGTGAAAGAGCGGGGAAAGGAGGGATAGTGGCAGCAGGGAGTTAGTGTGGGACACTTTGCAGTGCAGGGGATTGGTAGCTCTCCTGGGGGTGGGTCTAACTCCAAGCACGTCAGCCAAGAAGCTGAGTATAAAAACTTAAGGAAAGCACCATGATARCAGGTTTTGTTTCTAGCTGGTTGAACCAGTAATTGTTACCACCAATAGCTGTCATTCCCACTAGCATTTGTTTTTTGTCATAAATGGGGGAAAAAAAATATTGTTTTATACTGTGCAGGTTAATTTTCGTCATGGCTGGTTTCTTTCTCAGCCTGCCAGTGCCAGGTCACTGAGGAAAATGCAATTAGTTTTCYAGAGAACAAAATGCACTGCAACTAAACTACAAAAGCAACAAAAATTGGCCCCTTTCGATTCACAGATTCTTTTTAAATGCACATAGGATCAAAAACTGCTTTTTCAGTCATAGTAGTTAAGACTGACAGTCATTGACTGTTACCAGATTGGCTAGCTATCAGTGGATATTTGCCCACTGAATTTTTAATTATTATAAGTTTTATCATTATAATTTTTTATTATTATTATTATTATCAGTTCTGTATTTTTTTATTTAGCTTGACAGCTCCAGAAGAATGGCTTTGCAAAGCTGTCTGCCTTTAGGCATCTAGCATATGCATATTCAGCTGTTTACACAGAGGTTAAGGACACGGGTATAGCCAGGCCAGGAGAGTGGGGAAGAGAAAGTCTCACCCTTAATGATATAGGAAGGCAAGGAAAATCTCAACGGTAAGGGTATGGTTTGAGTTTGAAAGGTGAAAAAATGCAGTTTCTGATGGATGCAAGTTGGGCTTCTGTAAGCTGTGTCTGCACTAGGCACGTTTGCCCATAGAACAGTCTTTTCCTGTGTGGTTAAGGCTTAAAACCCAACATGGTTTAACACATTCAGGYCAAATACATCTAGATAGAAGTGTATTTTCTTAAAGCTGGGGAGAAAAAAAATTAGTCTTTTCACAACCCTGTTTTGCTTTATCTCCAAGTGCTTTTTTGAGCTCTCCTGGGTTAGTGTAGTTCTGAAATSAATTGCATGCACTGGTACTAACGGTAACAAAACGAGTCAAACAAAATAGCAGTTCTGTTCTCTGGATATTATAWTAAAACAAGCACTTGGGAAGTGTTAAGAAGATAGAGATGTACAAAACTCCTTCAAAGTGGACCGTGTTACCCTTAATTAAGCCAGTTTCTCCAACAGTTCTGAGAAGCTGCATGCTACAGCAGGGAGGAGGGAGATACACAAGTTCATGCTGGAGGCTAAGGCAGCAGGCAGGAGGGGCTCTCCTTGAACCCTGCAGCAGACCAGTGTGCACTGCGCTGAACTGCAAAAATACGCAAGACTTGGCAGTCCACACATTACAGCTAAAGTGTGCATTAAATTTATTCTGCCAGAACCTTCTGAAATTGTGGCACTCCACATTCTTCCCTCCCCTCCACATGAAGGCACGTGCTCCAGAGCACTACTTTCCTGCCCGCCACTGTCCAGTTGCTACAGGCAGCACTGGCAGCTTCTGCCTGTTGGCTTTCGTGGCACRGGCACTGAAACAATTCACTGATCACTACTGCCTACTCGCACTTAAGCTAATATGAACTCTCACRTGGGAAATACRTACTCTCATTTTCACCCTTGGTCCAATAAATCTGACATTTTGCAAAAGTTGCAGAGCAGCTGTGAGCACATAAACCTGGGTAGGTCTCTGCTTGTCTGCTGGCCTTTAGATACCAAATGGACAGTGTCTGGATTTTGGCAATCAGCAGCTTGTCAGGGAACAAAAAGCAAGCCACTTGTCATGAATAATCCCATCTATTTTTTTGTTGGTGTTGCCTTCTCTTCTGTACTTTAAGCATCTGATGGGATGATAATGATATTTTGAGGTTAACTATTAGGTTTAAGTAATCAGCTTCCTTATTAATGACTATAGCTATCTGAATTCAGAAGAAATTACTATTGTATACCATTTATATAGAGGGTCTGATCACCGCAGGCTAGGACAGAGTGAAGCTAAAACTAGTCATATTTGAGCCAAAAAGATCTTTCATTGCCTTTTACAAGCCTGGCAAACACCACCCAGGAATATCTCCTGATACAGCCACCTTGGTCTRGAATTGAACAGTTAAATTAAGTGTGTGGAATTTAAGAACATCTTGTCTAAATAAGATGACTAAACCTGTAACTTATATTTCAGCCAGGATTTCCCACCCGATCAGCAGGTCAATACTGAGCACCTTTTTTTCTTTATCCTCACAGACAGCACCTGGTTAACTAGATATAGTTAAGGATTTCAAAGGCAACAAAGTATAGATTTTGAACTTTACATTGGAGATTGCTTACGGATGGAAAATTGGGGAATTAGTGCTCTAGGAAAGACACAAACTTTAAATTCACTTATTTTAAAAACGCAGTCAGCAGGTTTTTTTGTCCTTTAAATTACTTACGCTTCCCCAAGACTGCAGTTTTCCTTCACAATCCTGACTSCTTGTGGGAAGGAAAAATTCCCTGTGTTTTAAAAAATAGCTTCCTGCAAAGATACAGACTCACCACATCCATGATCTGCATGAGGCTGAGAGTGAAGTAGACAGTGAGCGGTTGGGAGTCATTGGCCACCGGTCGTTCCAGGGGGTTGTAGTTTTTCAGCAGCTCCTTATACAGCTTCCTTTGAAATTCTCCTTGCAGGGACTCTTTAAACATAGGAGTAAATACATAATCAGGATTCTGCACCAGAAAGAATGTCTGCTTTTCCAGTTACCACATATTATGGATGTACTGTTGTGGATGTTTCTTTCTGAGTAAATTTAATTTACTCAGATTTAAATAATTACCCTGTAATTTAAATAATTCCTTAGCTAATACAGCAAAGTGTTATCCCAGATTTGTGACCCGTTYTTTCCATGCCCACGCTGGAAGGGGATAGGGCCAGGGATGGGAGAACCTAAACGCCCCAGTGCCCGGTCGGCACAGGCCCCTGCAGCGTGCAGAGAGGGGCCGAGCACGGACCCCCTCCTAGCACAGCACCCGACCCAGCGGAGCGCTTGAGCGCAGCAGCAAAATGGCTACAGGTTAGGGCGAAATCACGCGCTCAGGCTGAAAACTCTTTGGGGAAAGTGTTTTCTGCCTTGTTCTCCGCTGGTGCGTCTGTGAATAAAATGGGTACCATTTCCATCTCAGATGCAGGCAGGATTTTCATGCCACCAGTTTTCTGTGCTAGAGAGGGGGCAGGTCTGCACGCAGGGAGCAGAGCAGCCCCGGAGGGGCAGCTTTGGAAGCAGGAAATCTGGGTCAGCGTCCGTGGCCGGGCTCGGGCGGCGCGGCCGCTCGCTGCCCCATCCCGGGCAGACTTTGCTCTTCCCCTCGCGCCCCGCTCCTCCCTCGGCCCGCAGCGAAGCCCCGGGCCCGGCCGCGCACCGCTCCCGGCCGCGGGTCACTCACCGCGCAGCAGCGCCGCGGCCAGCAGCGCCGCCGCCAGCCCGCGCAGGCCCATGGCCCGCCCGCCGCCTCCGCGCCGAGCCGCGAGCTGGGAGCGGGGCCGGCAGCCGCCACCGGAGCTGGCCCCGCTGCTGCCCGCTCCGGCACAGCTCGGCAACGGCCGCGGGCGCCTCCTCCCTCCGCACGTGATGGATTTCCCTCCTTTGCCGAATCCCTGCGGATGCCCGCGCGGAGGGGCGGGCTCGGAGCCGCGCGCGCTGGGCAGAGCCGTCCCGCCTTCGTGGGCACGGCGCGGGCGGCCCCTTCACGGGGCTGGCCCACGGGGAGCCGGGCAGCGACCCGAGGTGCCGCCCGGCAGCCTGGGTGTCTGGCCGCCTCGCTTGCCAGCAGCTGCCCATGTGGCTGCCAAAGAAATGAGCGAGCCCTAAGGACAGGGAAGGGACCTGGGGCCAGCACAGGGCTGGGGCAGGGCCCTGTCCCGGTGTCCTTCATGCCTTTGTGCACATCCCTGCTGGCCTTAGGCAGACATTTGGCTTCAGTCATATTTGGGGGAGAGGGAGACACACACAAAATGATGTAGGTACTTAAAGCACACGTGACTGTTAAATCCCCAGTGGAGATGAGCGGCAGGGAGCTCAGGTGCTACATGTTCTCTCTGGCCAGGGGAAAAATCCCCATGGCTGAAGGGCTCCAGTTTTAGAGTTTGACAAATGCCTGSCTGAATAAAATGATGCCAGAGCTCCTGCCTGGTGCCATGCTAATGTGCTGCAGTTGGAAAGCAGACCTAGAAAAATGACGTTTGGGTTTGTTGTCTCCTTCCCACTTGCAAATTAATGCATATTTTCAAGCCTCTGCGTGGATTATTGCTCTCAGTTCAAATCTCTGCCCTTCAAACCCAATTGTTGCAACAAATTAATGTTCTAGCTAGTTGCACTTACAGATGACAGTACTGAAAAGTCTCCCCATTTGCAAGGGGGAGGCAAATGCTCGTTGTGCAGATTACCCAGCAAATAGCAGTTTATTAGCCTGCATTGATATTCAGCTGTAGAAATCCAAGTGATGTTTTTGGCTAAAGCACTGGCCTAGTTCTGTAGCTGCTGTTAAAATATTTTTAAAAGCTGAGTGCAGAACCAAGACAACCTGCAGAGCCCGGGACGTTTTCACGTGTTCCAGCAGCACTGAGGCTAATTCCCGTTTGTGACCCCACAGGGGTAATGTACCTGTCTCCCCACACRTGACCGAGGGCTACAGGGAACCCATGTGTGGAAAGGGTAACTCGCTGCAAGACTCCTCACATAGGGGCTTACACTGACAGAGGTCTTGCGTATTTCTTTGGAAATGCTTCATGATGTTGAGTTTCTATTTAATTTTCTTTCATGTGTTTGTTTCCTGTAAGTTCCTGACCTCTTTGGATGAGCGGGTGGCGAGAGCAGGCTGCTGGGATTTGTGTGTTGATTCAGAGGGAACGCGGCGCTACTGCCTGCTCGAGCGTGACCCGTGGCGTGGCCGGGCTCTGCCCAGGCTTTTACTGCTCCTTGTGGCAAGGAGCTCCTTCCTCCCTCCTGCTCCTGTTACCCCCACAGAGCTACTTCTGTTCTCTCTACATGCTGGTGAGCCGTGTCAATTGTTGGGATGGGAGGCCTGGAGAGGAATTGTGTGGTTCAAGGCTGACATCTGCTGTTGGCTCCTGCTGGGCAGCACATTTTGTTGCTGGTCGCTCCCTCCCCACGGTGGCCTGGAGGATGTCAGGGTCCAGCGGCAACACSGTCAGAGCTCCACAGAAGCTCGAGGGTGGGCTTCTGGCTCCTACAGAGCTCCTGGCCCTTCCCTTCAGCCCCCAGCAGCCTGCGTCACCCATCCAGCCTTGCTCCAGACTTGTCTCCCCCACTCCGCTTCCCTGTGGCTCTGGGCCAGCTTACCTGGAGCCTTGGCCCCATCCCGGTTGCTGCTCACGCTGGCTGGGCCACCCAGAGCCCAGCGCCCGGTGGCCCAGCAGCTGCAGCGCCGGAGACCGAGCCTGCCATGAGGCAGCGCCACTCCCCAACCACCGCCTACCCAGGAAACCCTGCCTGGGTGGTCTGAGGAGACCTGGAAGGTTTCGAGATGAGGCAGCGGGGCCCGCGCGGGCAGCTCTGGGGAGCGGCACCCACAGCGGCAGAGCAGGGCTCCCGCTGGCCCCTCCGCACGTGTGGAGCTGGGCAGCAGGACAGGAGCATCCGYGCTGGCTCCATCAGGTAACCACGGATCACCGCAAGTCACATCCASCGGCTGAGGCCCTTGGCGCTCCTCTGGCAGATGAGCTTCACCCTGTTCCATTASATTCCAGTGAAATCTTCTCAATTGCTACTCGTCTAATCATGAGAAATGTTAGTTTCTAGGAGCGTTGTATGAAGAGCACAAAACTCGCTCATTTTTTTTTTTAGAACAGATCAATACAAACATAGTTGCTTATGAGAAGAGCTCTCAGGGAAACTCTTCAGGGGATGGTGCTGACATCCAAAACCCCAGCATTATAAGAAGCTAAGATTTAGAGAGGGGCAAAAACATTCATTCAGCTGAAGTGACAGAAAATGATGAGATAGTCCTGAGATTACGCTCTCACTGGCGAAAGGCCAACACTATATGCAGCTAAGTATAGACTACTAAAAAGCGACTGCAGAGCTTTCTGACTTTTATCTAATTACTGTATAACTGCAGTGACCCAGGGCTTCCATGTCATAAAAAATTTGCTTTTTCATCTTGCTGAGAAGTGGAAGAGGCTGAATAGGCTAGATGTTTAAATGGTAACTTCGAGTGCATGTCGGGTAAGTCATGCCTACATTCATTGGAAGTTTTCATAATTACACTTTATATTTTGTACATGAAATCTCAAATAGAGGTTCACAAAGATAATATTTTACTTTTTTCTAAATTCTTGGCTCCCATACCAGGTATTGGATTTCCAGAAAACAATCCATTCCCCAAATTGTCTTGTAAAGAATAAAGTAGACCACAAACTGTTTTGTTGGTTAAAAATAGCATAGTTGCCAACCTCTCATCATAAAAGGTAACCACAGGGAGAGCACTTCTAACAGCRTTCACGCAAAGAAAAAAGATTTGTGAAATTGCTGTAATGAATTTGTGTAACTAATGAGTTATGCCTTAGGTCATTTCTATCTCACTGTTGTATTTCAGAGTTCGTTCTTTTTTCTTTTATTGTTGTTAGGATGTAGCCAAACATGAGTGTAGCTACTAAACCATCGTGGTACCTCCACTGCAGTATTGTGTTAGAGGAGAACCTGGGCCTGTTGCAGCTAGAGCTAAACACATGTGGATATTCCTGCTGCGGACGGCTGCATCTCAGTCACTGTGCGTCAAAGGAAGCAACTGCAGAGGTTACTTAGCATATCTATCCTATACGTGTTTTGTGTTGAAAATTATTACAAATTTTTATTCATGTCATGCTTAGCATATCCATTTTGACTTCAGTAAGCGTAAGTACTTAGTGCTCTCATTTCAGCCTTTGTCAGGTCTTTTTGCACCTTTTTGTAGTTCCAGGACTTTGCATTCATTTCTCACTGATACAGAGCCACAGCATCACAGCTCCATGTCACCATCTTACTGCATCTGTCTTACTGCATCTGCAACTAGAAAGTTGGCAAAACTTCTTCACTGCAGTTCATTTTGARTGACTGTACATAATTTAACATTTGAACAAGGCAATTAAAGTTGACAGGAAATCTGCATTTCAGGCCTGCAGCTTTAATAGTTCCTGATCTATAAGCATCTGAAAATCACCTTTATTTATCTTGTGCTAAAGCAAAACCCTACAAATTTTTCTTTGCTAGGAGAATATAATCTCCTATATTTCTGATAGCTAACAAACATACATTCTGCTAAAAATGATATTTTTATCTGAAAAGACCATGTTAATAAGGCCTTTGACTCTAAAGTTAAGCTCTAATCCTTTCAAAGACAGAAATGTTTGGAATGTGACATTTCTCCTGATAGTGCTGACTATTGTTGAGTCAAAGCTGAGAGCAAAAATATAAGCTTTTGAGGTACAGATGAAACACAGGATATGAAACAGGACAGTTTTACAAAGCCAATTTTTGAAGATGATAAAATTTCTAAACTGGATGTGCCCTTCTGCTAAACAGTATTGAATTTTGGCCTTTTTTGTGTGTGTGGTTAAGTTTTGGTTTATTAAACATACACAGTTTCTGTAAATGTTTTACATGTTCGGRTGTGTGTATTTTGTCTTGAAAGGCATCCATTAAAAGTTTCCAAGTATATTTCTTAATTTGCACAAAGGCAGCAGTCTACAACGTTCCCTCCTAGCTTCTCACCAAAAGCCTCAGTATCACTTCTGTAAATCACGCCATTCCGTGTTTGTTTGATTTTAATTAAGCACTGGTGAAGGTGAAATTGGTATTTTCCAAATGTTTGGAACCACAAACATCATCTATCCTTGCTTTTATTTTTCAAATAAGATCTTGTCCTTCTACTATAATTGCATCCTTTGCATCTTGCACTGGTATCATCGGAAGTCTATGAAAGAGCAAATATCATGGTGATTCGCTAGAGAGAGAAAAGAGCTCGTCAGTGTCAGCTTTTTCCATCAGTCGCCAGTCATGTCCTAATGAAAAAATTCTGCTTGTTTCCAAACAGTCAGTGATAGCTTTTTTCAAGGAAAGTCTTGCAAATGGGAGCATTCAGAGAATGGAAACATAAATGAATAAATTTTGCTCGCAGAATATAGCGTCTTCAGAAGTCATGGAGCCTTTAGAGATTGGGATATTTTCAAAGTGAGATTGCTCAATGGAGTTACAGGAAGTCTCAAAACAGCCAAYAGATTGTGTCCCCAGTCAGCAGTTACAGACTTCTAGCCTTGCCGGTGGCCAGTGAAGAGTTGGAGCAATTACAGACCTTTAAATATTAAGCGGTTAGAACGCATTGTGGGTAGTGATGTTTTTGGATCATCTCAGCTACATATAAAAGCAGTCCTATATGTTAGTTTTTTGTCATAATGTTTTATTTTATTTGCAAATCTATCCCCCTATCTAAGGGATAGAGTTAAAAGGAGTTATTTTTTGCATTCTAGCATTTGTTTTGCAGAAGGAATTTTAAACCATTAGTTATTTTAATTATAATAGAAGGTATAATTGAAATAAAACATTGATCTAAAGTTCATTTACCAATTTTTTTACATACTTGGATTCTCTCTCCTGGCATTCTGAGATAGTCCTGCCTTAGAGTGTTGTGTGAGTATTTGTTGTCTTCTGCCTGTCTTGCTAACTCAGATACAAGAAGCCAACTCCTTCCCTTTGTGACTCTACTGACATTGAATTTGGTCTTTTAGAGCATGAGAAAAAATGACATGTATATCTGAGCCAGGCTAATAAAGCAAGAAAYATAAGGGGTTACTGAAGGCTTTCCATTGCTGTAATTCAAGGTGATTTTTCAATCAGGAATGTTTGGATGCCCAGACTTCACTTTATGAAACCAAACTTCAGGAGATCTATCTGTTGTTAGTAAATGCAGGTGCACCTAACTAAAATAGTGTTTCTACTTTTGTTAAATCACCTAATTGAATCTTAATTTATAACTGAAACTGTTCCTCCTAAAAAGTCCCCTGAGGTGTCTGGGAAAAAAAAAAAACAAAACCTCTTTAATGGCTGTGAGTCAAGGCTGCTTTTTTTTTTTRTTGTGGCCAAAATTGTTATTCTGGATTCCTGCTTAATTATGAAGATAATGCAATATGGCAGGTCAGAGACAAAAAGGACATTGCTAATGCCAGGCTGCAAGAGGGCCGGGTTAGTGACTGAGATGGGTTGAATATTTTAAGTAATATATTAATCTTTCAGTTACACTGATGCATTCAATGTGTTAGTGATATTTATATGCCAAAGATGTCGCTGTATTCACATGATGATAATCAGTAGATAAAATATTAATCGTGCAGTTTTGAAGAACATTTGATAGATTTAGAGCCTACGTCCTACTTTTAAAAGAAATTTTGATCACCTGGGAGCTTAAATCTTTTAGGAAACCAATGAGTTTACATCCCTAAGAGCAGGATTTCTAAGCAGAGATCAGTAATTTATTCTTACTAGTGTAACAGTGTGTTTGAAATTTTTACCATATCACTTTGATTAATTGATTTTAATAGTTAAAGATTCACGTAAACTGTTTGAGTTAGAAAGCCCTGAATGTCTCAAATCAAATAAGTGTAAGAACACCGTTTTCCCAGATTCTTTTCACGAAGCGGTGAACTGCATGTGTCTTGCGTAAGGTCAGCAGAGGTGTCAGCACCGCCCTGGGGTGTTGTGACACAGCTCGGGTTACTAGCTTGTCCACATGATCTCAGTTGGAATGGGTCACCGAGCAGCAGCTGGGAAGTAACACATTTATGATCACCACTGAGCTGGCTTGAAGTTGAGTCATTCCAAAAATCATTCATTTTCTTTAGTTTGCTCTGAACTGCTCTAGGTTTTGTCTGTCTTCTCTATTTACGTTTGGCGGTTTGTTTGTGATTGTTGTGCATTACATTTCCACTCCAATCCCAATTTCAATTCATCCCTTTTCTAGTTTCAGGAGGAAATAGCAGGTTTAAGATAGCGGCTGGGTTCTCTTGGGGAGGAGCAAATTTATTCTATGAAAGTGGAAGTTCCCAGATGGCAAATAGCAAGGCGTTGAAATGGTTCCCACCTGGGGAAGATTGACTGAGTTTGGGGATTAAGGCCAGGAGCAGGAGATACAGACATGCTTTATTAGGAGCAGTAATATTTTAATTAGATTGATGACTTAATGTTGGGATTCAACTGGAATCTGCTTAGCTGATTTAGCTTACCTTTGGGGGAAGTACTGTGTGAGTTTTGGGTGAAAATTTAATATGATACTTGCTTTCATTTTTTTTTTTTTTTTTTAAATGTGAGTAAGTGTGGAACAATTGTAGCCTTTGCTTTTTGTATAGAGTTTGTGTATTTATACAGTGTTATATTGTTGGTGCTAGCACATATTCAGGTTAATTATTTGAGACAGGTGCTTCTGTAAGTCAGAGTTTGAGTTTACTGAGGACATTCATGTATTTTCCATGCATTCCTTTTTTTCAATAGGGCCTGTGTAGCCTTAAAAGGAACAAGAATATCATTGATGGAAGACTTGTGTAGCTGAGACCCAAAGCAAGTTGGAAGAAGCCACCAGGTAGATGTTTAATCTTTTCTTCTTCTTTGAACTTGTTCCTTATGCAAGACATTTCTGGCACTTCTATTGAATTCAAACAAAATACTCTGCAGAGTACCGCTTCTGAATCTTCTCTTACAAGGCTGCAAGGCTTAATGTGTAATTCTGATATAACCTTGAGCTGTGTAACTTCAGTGGAGTCCATGACTTGAGTGATCAGGAGCTAGCAATGGGAGCTCAGGTTTGCACAAGACTGCAGGCACAGCAGTGCTGACTGTGCAGAGGTCCCACTTTAGCCCAGATACATGCAGAAAATTTGGACTGGGTCTTGTGAAGAGCAGTGTGCTGGTCTGAAAGCTGCTGAAGTGAAGCCATGCGAAAATACTGAGGAGACTGGTAAGGCTTAAATATTCTCCTCCCTCTCTCAATAACTTTCATGTCCTGTCTGTCCTTATAGGAAAAACAAAACAAATTTATAAGGTGGACAAAATGCACCTGACAAATTACTGGGTAGAAATGGCTGCTAGTTAAACAGTATGATTATGTATATGGCATGTATCAGCACTGATTAACGCAAGTGAATGGCATCAAAGGAATCAAGTGGTTTCAAAGTTAGCAATATCTTTTTTTTGCATTGTTTCAAACTGCAGTTGTAAGATTTTTTTTTTCCTCATGTTTCTGAGGGACTTTTGAAAAGTTTAGGTGACTGGAACTGGAACACTTTCCTTCCTAAACACATTCTTTGTAAGACAAACTAAAGAATCTGTTGTTTCTGTAGGCAAAATGTATTACTGTCTTCAAAGACAAGTGACACAAAAGACCTCCTTAGCAAAATGAGGCATGTATGACACTTTTAGGAATTCTTGAAGTGAATCACTGTGTTTGGAGCTTGAAATTCCTTGCAAACAGCAGCAATGAAACCTCCCTGTACGGTAAATGAAAATCTGTTTATATACCTATCAGGTGATATTTCATAACACTTCCTATGTACTCATTTATAAAACACTTGAGTGGCAAGCTGTGTTAAAATAGTGAAGTTTGTCTGTGTGTGTTTTTTGTCATTGTTTGTTTTATATGGTATTATTGAAAGCTTAATGTTTGAGGAAGGCTAACCTTGGTACTCAGGACCTGTGAAGTCCTCTTGCCTGCTGTGCTGTAGCTTTGCTGTGTGAACTTGGAAGTTGACTTAAGYTAATAGTGTGCCATTTCCTATACCTTTAATGTTATATTGCCTAACAAGGATGTTGTAAAGTTAACTTTTATTTTATTATAGAACCAAGTGATAGCAGTGTACTTAACTAATGTGCATTGAGAATATCATAAAACTGTTATGGCTGGAAAAGACCTTCAAGATAGTTGAGTTCAACCATGAACCCTTCAACACCAAACCTGTTAAACCTGTCCTCAAGTGCCTCATCTTTTTGCATATGYACAGACAGTTGTAATTAGTGCAGAGATAATGATTTAGCTAGTAGCAATTTTTCACAACTCTTTTGGGACTCTGAGTACAAACTCTTCTGGGACTGTATGATGCTGTAACTGTGGCCTCATTTATCCCATCAGGCACATTGTACATGARTCAAGCATTTAAAGTGTCGTTCACTGCATAAGACTAGTATACTTTCACTAGTGTAAACTAAGTCTATCACACACATAGCAACAAACTTTACATGCCAAATGTAAGATGTAATTTAGATGCTAACTATACATATGTTTTGCAGTTCCAATATTTATAATTACAAGCTCTGTGACATGGGGTGTGGATAATAGCTGAGCTTGTGTAGCATTTGCAGTTAATTGTGGTGTGTTTGCCACCTGGCCTGGCCCACTGCTGCTGGTCAGACTTGCTGCTCTGGCCATCCCAAAGCAAGAGAGGCTCTCAAGTGATGCGTAGACGTATTTTAATTTCCTTCTCCATCTTCTTTCTGATGATCTTTTTTGCAAAATTTTTGCTATTTTTAATAAAGTAATACTGCACTCGTCTTACCAGGGTATATGCAGGTTGATTACCTTGTATTGCTGATGGTCTTTCCTGACCCCTTGGCTTGGAGTTTGTCTTGACTCCTCATTTGCTCGCACAGGAGCTTGGTGAGGATTTTGTTCAGCACCAGTGACAAGYAGGAGCAGCTTCACAATCCTTAAGATGTGTCAGGCTCTTTTGGCTTCTGCTTGGGTTTAGATCTTGTGTATCCAGTAAGTACTTTTTTATTTATGGAGCTCCTCCTGCTTGCTTGGGCTGTGCTGTGAGGTAGGCGATGCTGGTGCAGGAGGGCTTGGGACCCCGATACAGCATCTATGGTCCACAGAGACACTCGCACTTAGCTGAGTGTCTGTATTTGCTCTTGATCATGATCCTGTTTTAGTGACTGCTGTCCATCAGACATGGCCTTTTGACTTAGCAGAATAACTAGACTTACCAGAATAATTAATACAATTTTCTTAAGTGCTTGTTGCCTGCTGAAATCCCTTCCAGTGCTGTCGGTTCCTGCACACATGCCACCTAACTGCTTTCTCCTACTTGGCAAGAATAGCAGTGACATCTGGYGGCTGCAGGGCCTCAGGGACAGAATAAAAAAACCAATTCCTTACTTCTTCCAGTTATGTTTTTGAATTTAATCTAGTGCTAGAAATGATGCAGAAAGGGCAACTTAGTGATTGTAAATAAACAGTTTGCTGATGGATACTTTCGCTGAGAAAAAGCGCGCAAAGCTATAGGTAATAAGCTGTGATGGGCCCAAAGTGAACCATGAGATCCACTGCCTCCAATGTCAGTAGTGACTGTGCTCTCCTTGGCTCCCTTAACTCTGGATTATGGAGCGACAATAACACAAATTAACAGGGATATTGTTGCATTAGCTCATCTTTGTCTCATTAGTCCACAGTAACTGGAAACTCCAAGGCCTTAGTAGTGGCCAAGACTTTGCTGATGATGTGGCAAGAGACAAGGGAATTATTGGCAGGACCTGCAATCCATTTTATGTTGCAACATAAAACATTATACATGCGAGGACATAAGGAAACTTCACTATATACTGCAAGCTGCTGTGTTCATTTCAGTGAGGTTAGTCTCCCAAAGGAAAGTCTGTGAGGCACTGGTTCGCATATTGAGAACTGTAAGGTACGAAGTGATCAATCCCTGAAAGAGCTCTGTAAGTAAATATGGTTTATTGTTTATAGTAACAAACAAGCTAGCGTTTGTCTTTACAGAACATGGCATAGCATAATTTTTTCTTCTGTTGTTTTCTGTTGCTGTCTAAACCTTTTTTTTTCAATTTAAATACTTAAATGCTCTCCTTTGATTTGTATCCTTCTATAATTTCATAGTGTTTATAATGTAACATACCTGCCATGTGCTAAAATGACACATTTGAAAGCTAGTGAATAAGGAAAAAGCATGGCACAGCATGGAAATTCAGTCTTAAGTATACATATACACACCCATGTTTTAAGATACTCRGCAGCTGAATATTTTAAGTTATTCTTTGTGGGATGTTAGCGAGACTGCACAAGGCCGCTAGTGAGATAGATGCCTGTGTGGTGCCGATGATGCCCTGGGGAAGTGGCAGCCCCGGATGGAGATGGCAAAGCCAGTAACACTGGTTGCACTTGTAGGCTGCAGGTAACCAAAGCGTGGCTACTTCAGTGGCATTTGAAAATGACCCTTGAGAAAAACAGAAACGGGGCTAAATGGCATTAACTGTTTGGAGTAGCACTACACTCAGCAGCAGACGGTGGGCCCTGCTTCTATTCCTGTCATTCTGCAAAGAAAGCGTCTCTCCTTCTTCCTCTTCTTGGGCTTTCCTTCTACCCTCAGGGCTAGAGATCAGTTGGGGAGCTGGAACGAGTTCCCTGGTAGGGACCAGAGCTTTYCCTGCCCCAGCTAAGAGCAGGGCTGGGTCTGTCGTGGGGAAGGGACCAGCTTCTGTAGCACGGACCTCCCAGGCAGGCTGGGCCCCAGCAGCAGCCCAGGACTTGGCAGCAATGGGGAGTCTCTGCCCAGGGAACCTCCTCATCTGTGAAACAACCCTGGGCACTGGTGTGTGTGTGTGTAGCTCTGTAAACCCTCTGGAATCACAGAGCAATAGCATGCCTTAAACTCTGAAACAGAAACTTGAAATCAGAAACAGTTTTCTTCCTATATGTCATAATAAAATATTCTGACTTCTCCAGGAGGTAATTTTAGGGAACCCTGGCTGCTGAAATCAGCCAAAATTCACGAACATTTCTGTCAAGCAGTATCCTGCAGCAGCAGAGGAGCCCAACCCAGAAGCAGTGGCCTGTGTCCTTTCCTTGGCCGAGGGAACTGCTGTGCACTGGTACCGCTGAGCCCTTCTGTTCAGCCCTGCCAGCCGCCCTGACTTCCATGTGCACCCGTTCGGAGGTGGTCACAGTCTTCCTCATATGTGTTACTGGGAAAAGGTCTGCAGAAAGTGAGTCATGCTCTGTTTTGTGAGAATTTTTGGCCAGAAATACAGCCTGTAACTCAGTTTTCTTCGGAAAATAAGAAGTAAGCTTTCTACACTGCTATAGTAAGAAACACTTTGTGAGGTGATTTGTGTACTTGAAGCATGTTGTTGCATGAAGATACCGACACTCTAGCACTAAACCTAATGCATCCAGCCAGCACAGCACACAGAGCGCTCTGTAATTTGCCAAAAGTAATATTTTTCACCTTCCCTTTCTGAGTATCTGAAACAGCTATTTATTCAGCAGCGCATAGACCGTATAAGTWTCTGCTTTCTGTCCTGCTCCAGGAGCCCTGCTGTTATCTGGGCTAGAAAAGGTCCCGTTTGGCTCTGCAGAAGTGCTTGTTACTGAGGAATAAAGGGTCTCCTCTCTGTACATGTTGCTGCTACCACTCACTGCATATGGGGAACCTGTAAAAAAACAAAAGAGTAAATGAATTTCACATGATTAAAATTGATTAATATATTTTGATAGGGATTTTTTAAAATATCAAAATAATATCTAAGTATCAAAATATAAATTAATATCAAAATATTTTGGGTGTAGCACAGAGATCTTCCCCATCCCTCTGAAGTGCTGGACTGTCTTCTGCTCTAACTTAGAGCTGAATGACACACAGGCAGTAGTGTATTGACTGCAAGACTGAGTGGCYGTGAAATGCTCATTTAGAAAAATTTCTTCTTCATGGTCTCCCTGCTGGTGATACAAAGACCTTGTATCATTACTCTGTGTGGAGAATGAAAGCCTGAGATGGAGAGATCCTCTCAAAGGCAAAGAGGAGGCAGGAAAAGAAAATGGAAAATACTTGGTGTATCGGCTTTCTCAGATATCTACAGGTTTCTTAAGTAATCTTCTTGGCATATTTTTAATTGCCAAACAGAACTGGCATTATGCAACACCCGATCAGCAGTGAACTAAGAGCTTTTCTATGCAGACAAATCTGGAACAGAGAAGGAGACTCCACAGCCTCTCTGGGCAGCCTGTTCCAGGGCTCTGTCACCCTCACAGGAAAGAAGTTCTTCYTCACRTGGAGATGGAACTATCTGTGTTTCATCTTGTACCCATTACCCCTTGTCCTGTCACTGGCCACCACAGAAAAGAGTTTAGCCCCATCCTCTTTACATGCTCCCCTCAGATATTTGTGCATGTTGATCAGATCTCCTCTGTCTTCTCTAGGCTGATCAGGCTCAGCTCGCTTAGTCTTTCCTCATAAGACAAATGTGCAGTCATCCTAAAGGAGCATCTGTCCTCCAGATTCTCACTATAGCTACCCTGAGTCCTCCCGTTTAGACAGACCCTGATAAATCTGTAATGCAAGACATCCTACATGTACTCTGAAGAAAATCATGTCAAATGTTCATTCAAAACTTTATGCTTACATTCACAGTCTGTCATTCCAACAGCATCACGATCTCTAAAATAAGAATAAGAAGAGCTATTTGTAGTCATTTTATACTGCATAGATAACTACAAATAACTTTTGATGTTGCATTAGATATGTCATGTAATGAAAGTACCTGGTAAATTGTGCGGTTGTTTTCTTCCCTGAAAAGGATAAAGCAGGTTATAAAGCATTAGCAATTAAAATAATCCTGCAAATGATGTTTTTTTTTCTTACTTTAGTTCAAGAGAATGATTGAACACAATTCTTACCTCTTGATTTAAGTATTTTCAGATAGATCAGTCCTGCTGTTGTGCTGACAAAAATAATCCCAGCTACAGCTCCAGAGATGATATACCACTGCATAGCTAAATAAAATTGATTATATTTTTAACACATGAATCAGTAGTGACATTTGGATCAAGATATTAATCTGCAGTGTTTTGCAAGTGATCACTTGATGGTTMTCTGCTTTGAGCATAATTTACATATACAATGTATAGCCTTATTATGGATGACTGCAAAGTATCATATTCAAGCAAGTAACTTGATTTCTGTAGCAAATTTCCCTCATTTTAAGTAATTACTTCATTCACCTACACTGATGACCAATAAAATAAATATTCACAGTAGTGATACGGCAGTATCTTTSAGAGTTGCCTTAGGATGTTGTCCAATATATACTTCTCTACATAGTGCAGGTTGACAAAAAGAGTGAGAACTGCTCTTTGAAAAGCATCTTCAGCTGGTCCCTGTGCTTGCCCCCGTCACCAAGGGACGAATGTTAGGCTTTGCTGTCAGCCTGGAAAGGTTGAAAATTCAGCCTCTCCATGGTGTTTTGGAGATCTCTAGACTTTGGGTATGTARGGTATACCAGGTAGCATGTTGAGGGTAGAGCAGGGTGGCAAGCAGGAGCTTTCTGTTTTGCACCTGTGTTAGGAGGCTGGGGAGGGTGGAGGCTCTGTRCAACCCCTGGCTGCCCTGCTGCACGTGCCCATTTCTGAGACCTTAGACTTACGGCCCTTCCGCAGTAGGGTGTGACTTTGGCTTTTCCTAAACAGGTTTATGTTTATCTGGGGTTAAATGCATTTACATCATATAATGGAATAGTGAAAGGCAATCGTCTACACTCAGAATATTCTAATTAATTCCTTATTCTAATCAGTTGTCATAAAAGAAAGCAATTATTGAGTGAGATCATAAAACATTCCCACTGTTGTTCATTTTCCTTTGTTTGGAAACAATCTTTTTGCTGAACTAGAGTTAGTTTTATACATGATACAATGAGTAATCATCCACAAAGCATTGAACATGAGATGGTCCCTGATATGCTGCCACTTCAACATGTCGAGTGACTTTCTCCTTTGAGATATTTGAATGATTAATTCCCTTGAAGAAGAATAATCCTAGGAAATGAATGATTTTAAAATGAATTGTTTTTGATCACATTATCCAGGTGTAGGAATTTCTGTGACTTGCTTTAATGCCAAGATACAGAGTGTATAAACCACACGAGGGCAATTTGCTGCACAGCACAGATGTTCCTGCACAGGCTGTTAGGAGCACAGGGTGAGCTTACCTGCCGCTCTGTCTTTCTGAACATCCACCGTCCCGTTACTAGCAACCTGCCACTCATATTTGCCACGTTGCCATATAGCAACAACACATAAGTATTTCCCGCTGTCAGCACTGGTGGCGTTCACAATAGTCATGCTGTGGCTTTTGTGCACAGCACTGAAGTTTGTAGTGGTGAACAGTCTTCCCTCAATGTCTTGGTCAATGCAGCAGTGCTCTTTAACAGTCAAGTTTGGGGACAAGTCTTCAGTTGTAGCAGAAAAAAGACATTCGCTTGTTTTGCTGACTCTGATCCAGTACATAAAAAATTTCTGCCTTGAGTAGCTGGTGTAAAAGTCACAAGTCAGGGTGATGTTGTCTTTTTCTTTGAATGTGAGAGAGGCGTGTGATTTTTCCTGAACAATGTCTGAGCTCTTGCTTCCTGAAACAGAGAGGAAAAAAGCACAACAGGAATTGCAGACAAGACTTCTCTAGCAATAGTTTGAGAAATGTGAGAGTTTTATGACAAACAAATGCCATTTTGAACACAGCCGAAACAATGATTTACATGTAATTCAGTTAAACTATAGCTGTGGTGTATATCCCTTGACTAGCCCAGGCTAATCCGTATGTAGCATGGAAGCAAAGCCCTGTGAAGTGATTCTGCTACAGGGATAAATGAGCTCCCAGGTAGCAGCCTGGGCCGCCCGGGCCCTTTCCTGCACTTGAGGCAGCCCAGGGTGTTATTTCTTCTGCTTGTCTCTGATCTTAAATGGGTCTAACCTGTTGTCAGTGACCCCTAAGAACAACATTTAATAACTTTGTAGAAAATTTAGAAATAAGAAAACAGCTATTTAAGCCCAGCTACCTACGGCAGTCCAGCTGTGCTAAACATTAAAGAGGCAGTAGGAGGACAGCAGCCATTTGCTTTTACATCTAGATTAATTCACTTTCTATAGAGAAAAAAACTCTTGACTATCTGAAATTTAAATGGCCAATTTTCCATTGTACCATTAAAAACCAGCAAAAACCTATAGCTCCTTTTTGATGCCCAGCCTCAGGGATGTTCTGGATGGGCAGAGAGCAGCAGTGTTCATCTGTTAGGAAGAATTTCACAGGCTTAGTCCAAAGCTTTTTAAAACCTTTATGCTATTTTTCCATTTGCCAGCCCAAAAGACCTGAAGCCTTGGCAAAGATCTCCTTGTGGGTGAGGAATTCAGAAAGTTAAAAACAAGGCTGTTGGGTGCTGCGTTCTTTGTAGCTTAAAGCTCATTTTTTCTAAATCACACTATATCATTAACTCATGGCTCACTTCTCCTCTCTCAATTACTCAGCTTTCTCATTTCTCCTAGATTCCCTGTTTGTAATTTCTCTTCCTACATTCTGTAAGTCGCAGTCACTTTCACCCTTACTCCCTAAGTTYCTTCTCTCCTCTGAAGAGTTCTTTTCTTGGGTCTAAGATGGWTAAATCTTTGTATCTAAGATAAATGTACTGAGATAAATTTCTTTTTTGGAAGAAGAAGAATTTTTCCTTCTAAGAAAACGGGTTAATGTTGCCGTGGGACAACATTCCCTAAATTACCTCTTATTTAGTGCAGACTCACCAATGTCATTTATTAGTCTCCAAGCTGAAAATGAGCTTATTGAGAAAAATATAGGAGTAGGTATTAGTAAAGACCATCRCTCACCTGATCCGGTTTTAGTCTGTACAAGAAAGAAGTTGTAGTGCCTGCAGTGAGACTCATCACTGAACAGCAGGGAAGTCACTGGTTCTTCATAGCTTGCAATTGCTCCACATGCAAACATGGCCCCTTCAGAGAGATTGTGTGTCACCACTAAGGTATYGCTGCCGGCTGGTTCCGTGCACGAGTCAGCACAACAGGAAGAATGGTTAATTAACATGAATTGTTGCATATTGTTATTTGTGCTATACCAAACTATTCTCTTATTTTCTGTGGTAACTGGCTGATTGCACCAAAGTACAAGATCTCCATGTTCTTGCTGGTAAAAGAAAGTCTCACCTGTAAAGAATATTTAGGTGGTTAATAAAGCAAAATTATCTGTGAACACAGCCAAATCTTTAAAAACTTGTGTGTTGTCAAAACAAGCGACCGCACTGCCACTGGGGCCTGTCCTCCCCTGGGAGCTGCTGTGCTTGCAGGCAGTTTGTAAGACAGAACTTTCTGAACACTCCAGTTTGAGCAATGTAGCGAGCAAAGCATCACTCAGGCTCACCAGATGATACAGTGATACAGGATGGGTACTTGGTATTTTTAGTCAAGTAATTTTGTGGGAGTTTCTGATCACATTAATGATACTAAACACAATTTAAAGATTAAAAAAAACACAGGTAGGTATTTCTTTAGTTTAAAATCTCATATAAAATATCCTTAGATGTAGGAAAGCACAGTGATACGCTGCACTTGTGGTGTGGCAAGTTTCACCTGCTGTCTTGTTGTGTCTTGCTGGGCATAGATGCAATTTCTGATCTTGTCAACCCACAGGCAATTGAAACTGCTCATATGCAGAACCTGACTAAGGCATCGCTGCTGACTGCAGAATTGGAGCCAACTTCATTATGAGTATTTTATGGAGCATGTATCCAACATGCAGCCAACGGCACATTTCAATGTTCTTTTTTTTTAAAAAAAGACAACTAAGAAATGAATTTTAGTTGGTCAGTCCTCATGTATGAAGTCTCCACAGCCAGCAGCAAATATTAAGTAGGGCTTAATCTATGTAAGTTGAGGGTGGATGGATGTGTCCAGGCAACATGCTTGAGTTTTTACATCTTTATAATAGTCTAGTAAGAGTGAGATTGAGAACTAAGTGTTTTAAAAAGAAGAATGAAAATGTTTGAAATTTTTCTGCCCGTGTCTGTGTCAAAAATTCTCAATTGAGGTAACTAGTGGAGATGGAGGAGTCCTTGTAGCTCCCGCGCCCTCCGTGCTGGTGTCTGGGGTGTGTGGAGCGGACACGGAGCCCACCCGGAGCTTCCCCTCAGCACTCGCTCCCCAGCTGCCAGCGGAGCTGCCCCTTCTCCTGCGTGAAGCCAGTGGCACAAGGCAGGGCTCCTGTCTGCAACTCAAAGTCAGGCCCTCCCGCAAGGGGCACACACCTCTAGCCCCTCCCTAGCCTGCACTGGAGGCCTAAGCTCTGCAGTCACCCACTTTGGCCAGGTGTCTTGTGTGTATGTATGTGTTTATGCATAAGACACACCAAAGCATATGCAATATATATATGCAATATATATGTAAAAAGAAGCAAAGGAACAGGTTGCTAAAGAGAGAAATGAGGAAACGTACACTACCTGTTATTTCTCCTAGAAAAGACATCATCATTAGGAAATACATTCCTCTCTGTGAGCAGGGAACAGGGTCTATCCGTTTCACTTGCTGTCTTTCCTCGCTCTAAATAACGCTCAGGAAGAAGGAAAAAAAAAAAAAAAGAAAAAAAGAGAAGTGGTGACAAGGCACCCAGCGGTTCTTGCCCTTCCTTCCTGAAAACGCCCTGCGCTTGCAGTATCATCGTGGCCTAAACCACTTAAGAGATAAAACCGAACGACGAGAAGTTAAGGTCTGCTGTAGAGACTATGGAGAACAGTAGGTCGGTACTGTCCGTGTAACATATCACTTAGAGTTCTGTCTTGAGTTTGCTTTGGCATTTGGTTTGATTAAGGATATCAGAGTTGAGCATATTCAGAGTTGGAGCCTAATTTTTCAAGTGTGTGACTTTCAGAAAAGATGGCTCTCTGAAGGACAAATCAAAACCCCTGGTGTCCCTTCGCCATTTTCTTCTCTCCCAGCTGAGTGATTTCTGTTGGGAATTCGGAGCTTTGAGGGGGCTGCTTTGCTGTGTGTTCTGCTCACAGCAGCTTCCAACTGCACAGACATTTCCAATTTATTTCTGTAAAGTGGTAGARAGAAAGGAAGATAGGGAAAGCTGCTGATTTCAGAAGCTGTTTCTGAATTTCATTTCATGATTAAATCATGAGGATGTTTCAGCCTCGTTAGTAGTACATTGCAGCCTTACTCATCTGTTCTCTTTATCTCATACTGCTGAAAGCCTTGTAGTGACCAAGTCTGACACCTGGTATCACACTTTGAACTGCAACAACCAAAAGGCAAAAAGCGCCCAGCTGAGTGAGTTACCCGAGCCCCTCATGGGAGATAAAATGCAAGACCGGGGTTAAAAATCTGCCTCACAATTTAATGAACTCCTCTTAATGGTAGGCACAGACTGTGAAGTCCTCACAGTCTTACTGCATTTTTATTTGGAGTTTTGGGGGAATACAAACAAAAACCTGTCTCCAGCATAAACTATTTCAGTTCATTGGAGGAGTAGGAGTGTCAACAGTGCATGGCAAAAGAGGCAGACAGGCAGTAGGCCTAGCTTGGGCAGGAAACCAGAAAAACAGAAAGGAGGGAAATCGAAGGGGGAAAACAAAACAGTTTATTAATTTTTGTTATCCAAAATAACTAAAATGCAGCAAGCACGCAGGAGCATAAATTGTGGCAAGTGAATAAATGTGTCAATTCTTTTGGATGCAGACTTTTATAACATTGTTCATTTCTGTAATTTTTAGCTTTCTTGTAGTCTTGAAGCCTCTTGTGCTACATTCACAGGCAGTGCCCTTCCCGGGCTTTGCTGTAGAGGGTGCCGTTTGCTCACCTCATTATTCCATCTTAGCTCTTTTTCTGCCTCCCCCAGCTTTTTCTACTGGCTTTATAAAGTTTTTTTCCACTCTTGCTTTCCTGAATTTTTCTGCACAACCCTGCTTGGACTGTCCTTTCCATCCTGCTCCCAGAGATGCCAGGCAGATGGTCCAGGTTTGGGACGAACACATGCCACGGTCCCCTGTATATAGATATAGAGCCTTTACCTCATCTCCCATCTCATCTTCCAATTTAGAAAGGTCACAATATTTAAATACATAAGTTTATTATGTTGCTCTTAAATAATTTTATTCTACAACTACATTATATAACACTGTTTAGTTCACGCATACACACGCGCACACACAGGATAGTTGTAAAACTAAACGAAGGTTTTCTAATGGTATCTACGTTTTGAGAAGTGGTCTGTTCACTGCCAGTTCTGTTTCCCAGGAAGTCAGTATAGAAAGTCACTGTAAAAATGTCTATTGACCTCAAAGACAGTAATCCATGTTGAGACAGAGCACCTTGCCAACCTGATCCTAAACAAGTGATAGCAACTTGTTCTTAAAAAGAAAATAATACTAGTGAGAGTGCAGATGCTTATATATATAAGCAYATAACTGCCTGAGGAAGCCTGCAAAACTAGAGACCACTGATAACACCTTCAGCAAAGTAGGTGCCAGCTTCACCAATAGATTACTCCGTTTTACACAGCCGCAAATGTCCAGAACGTGGCGGGAGTAGTGCAGTGGCAGAGCAGCACCCGAGGGCCACCCAGGGTCTTGTCAGTCAGTCTATTGAAAGCTTGCGTTTGTCACCCAGAGCAACATACAGACCTGGGGGCAGCAGCATGTCATTCGGTACATGCATTTCAGCCAGGTTACACACTGGAACAAGGTTGTGGCCTGGCTGTTTAGACAGTAAGCAAGCTGCTCTCAGACACAATCTTGCCGTCACGGCCCAGCCTCTGCCCATGCTGGAAGCTCCTGTTTCACCTGGTGGATCTGCTTCTGGAGTTCGTCTTTGTCCAGTTTCATTTTTGCTTCTAGAACTTGCCGTAGGGACCCAATACTCTCATAGATAGCTGCAAATCCTAATTGCAGAAGAAAGTTCAATTAGTTTTACTCACAAGAGCATGAGAACTAATATCAGGATACACTTGCTACCGTAACAGTTTATGTTTACACTAAGAGGACAGCAAAATTCCATGAGAAAAATAGGGCTTTAATTGTCATGGTGTGCTGATGGCAAGGAAATGCCCCTGCTATATTCTGTAATGAGTAGGGGAAGGGGGTAGCTGATAAGATGTCACCATTTGTTGCTGTGGATTTCGAAGTTMGTTAAAATCCTTTTGGATGCCCCAGGCATGGGCAGCCATCCCATCTGTCCCCCTCAGACTTCAAACTACTTGGTACAATCAAACCCATTTTGCAAAATATTGTAAGTCAAGCACAGTCACTGTAATTCAGAATAAAGAACTTGTTAAATGTGCTCCTACCAGCATTAACTTCAGCTTTCATTTCTTTTATATCTTCATTAATTTCACTTTGAAGTTTGCTGATACGGACATTTATCTTTTCTTCAGTCTGTTTCGCTTCATGGGCTTCCATGGTTATCTTTTGTAGTTCTTCTATTTTATCAATTTTCTCTGACATTTGGTTGAATTTCATTTCTATAGCCCTTTCACTCATTTCCTGGTGCCAAGAAAAATAATGTTAATGGCTTACACTGCATATGAAATTAGAGTGATCTTTCCCAGATATGCAATAGGTGTTAATTAATCATAATTTWCCATGTGAAATTTAAAGGTTTGAGGAATAGCACTTTATTTCATAAAATCTCAAACTGGCCTGATTAACGTAGGCTAAAATACTGATGTGTTCACATTTATTCCAAGATTCTCAAGCCACATTAACATTATATTTGACTTCGGGGGGAAAAGAGTAATACAGATACTGAAAGATCCACTCAAATAATATGTCAGTTACACTAGTAGTGGCATTAATAATGCTTTTGTGGACTTTCAGAGAAATATTACTAAATACTTTTATTGAAACTTACAGTGTTTTCCTTAACAGTCAGTGAGAACTGGTCAATTTTTTGTACAAGCTCTTTCTGTATCTTCTCATGTTCCTGTTCCAACCAGCTACGTGCAGACAAAATTTGGCTGCTGAGTTCCTCGATAGCGTTTTTTAATCTAAGAGTGTTTTAAGAAAAAAAAAAAAAAAAAAGCAGAACCTTTGGTCAATCTGCAGTGATTGTGATGATTTTCAAAAAATTATTAATGACAATTTAATACATTCTTGGCATGTTAAGGTAAAATTTTGAAATTTAAGACTACGACATAAAGTAACATATTTAACAGTTTTGGTAAGCATGAAAGAACACACAGAAATAGCAATTACTCATATGAATCAATTTACAGTATTTTGAGGCAATATTCTTCAAATACACATACAAATAATATATCTGCTCCTAACAGAGATGCAAATTTCTCTCAGTTTAGGGAACAGAATATGATCATCCACTCCTGTTACAATCTTTTTGTGTCCATGGGTCGTAACTCTGAATACAGATTTGATAAGCATTTCTTCYAGTAGCCATGGCATTTTGCACAGCCCTGACTTGTGCTCCTACACCCATCTCCAGTGTACACCAGCCTCTTTGGCCAGCAAAACCGTTTCTTTAGACAGACTAGGGGAAAAATGAAAGCAAAAAACCAAAAACCTACTCTGTTTTTACAATGAATATTTGACATCTGGATCTCTTATCTCTTTGTTGTTTGTTTAATAGTTTTATTGCCATAACTGATGGGATTTTGTGAGGATGGCTATCAGCAGTGAAGGCAAAATTAAGATAACCTGGGTCAGAACTGCCTCTGGATGAAAGCATGCACAGGAGCCCATATTTGGATTAAATATATGCCTATGAGTGTCTCATAGTATTTAAATTCTTAGCTGTTTGTGTTGTGAGTTCACTGCTGTTGGTTCAGTCTAAAGCAGTAGCCCTTGGTGAGCAGTGGGACTGGCCTCGCGGTGAGCCCGGTGCTCAGCCCTCCAGCACATGCCATTCTGTGCATAGCATCCTGGCCAGACGGCACCRCAGTCCTACGCAAACACCCGCAGGGCACCTTACGGCGAGCTCAGTGTGAGTATCTAGCTAGGGGCTTGCTGGGGTTTTCAAAACTGCCTACCCACAGAACCAGGGAATGGTTGAGGTTGGAAGGGACATCTAGAGATCATCCAGTCCACACCCCTGCTCCAGCAGAGACATCCAGAGCATGTGGCACAGGGTGGCAGCCAGGCAGGTCGTGAGGAGCTCCAGAGAAGGAGACTCCACCGCCTCTCTGGGCAGCCTGGCCCAGGGCTCTGCCACTCTCCCAGGAAAGTTGTTCTTCCTCATAGCGGGATGGAACTGCTTGTGTTGCAATTTATACTCTTTGACCTGCGCTTTCTAGCCCCRCTCCCCATGGGGCTCTAGGCTTTCTCACTCTCTTAACCCTAAYCCTAGTCCTAAGCCTGAGGTCACCAGGCCTAGTGCTGGCTAAACAGCAAATAGCAGATCAGGAGCTTAATTCTGTTTGCAGAGGAGGGCCGCGTGACAGCCCATGTGACACTTAGCTATCAGACTCACTTGGTGTCCAGCTGGTGGAGCTGCTGGCCGCTCTCCTTGTAGGCGAGCTTCAGCCTCGCCTCCTGCTGCATGGCCGCCTGCTCCACGCGGCTCAGCAGGTGCGAGATCTGAAACAGAACCCAAGTTACGAGCTCGCCACAACGCCTTACCTTGGCCTCTCCTTTGGGACGTGTCCATAATGCTAGGGGAGATAGCAAAGAAGGGCCATTTTCGCTGACAATTCCAAAATTACCAAATTTGCACATCATTTTTAGCATGAAAAAGATAAGATCCCACAAAACAAAAGCAGCAACTTTGAGAAAACTGTAATCTGTCAACCACAGCTAGCAAGATCAGCCCTGCCCTGAAAGCACTGGCCTGATCTCTCTTTTAAGATATCCAAATTCACAGGATCGGTATGAGATACCTGAATTTACAGGATCTATACATCTGAACATAAGCAGTGTAAATGAATAGCACAACACTCCACCAATACTGAGTGATATKTGTCAATAATGGCTATTATATTGATAACCCCCCTGGATTTAATCGGAGCTATCCTACTAGTAACATATGTATCAAAAAACCTATTATCCATCTTTTTTATTTACTGGCCTATATCTRACTGTGCAAGATCTGTGACAGCAAGTCCCTAGCACTGTGTCATGTCCAGGACCCCCAGCCAGCTTCAGATCACACGTCTAAACCTGTGATCTGCCGTGGTCAGAGCCAGCAAGCGCTGGTGCCTGGGCGACACAGGCGATGGCGCTTGCCCCTTTGCGAGCACTGGGGTCTACACACCATACCTGTATTTCTGCCTCTTTCACTTTGGATTCTAGGATCAGTTTAGAGGTGTGTTGGTCTTTACTTAGGCTCTGAAGTCTTTCATATGTAATTTTATGCTCTGCAGACAGTCTGGCTAGCCCAGCATCACACCTGTGGGGAAAAATGAAGACAGTCAGCAGCTGAGTAATGTGTAGAGGCCAGGCTTAAAACTGGCTTTCAGGATGGTCATCTCTGTGAAAAGTGCTCAACTGTCTAGCAAAACATCGCCTTACAAAGATCTAAGGAATGCTGATGTAACTCTTAATGTTTGGAAAATTGCTGCCTAATAGGAAGAGGTATCAAGTAGTCTAATGAATACACTCCTATTTTCTCAGGTCTCATATAATAGGCGTTAAATGTGTTATCAGAGTTRGGGAGATCGCATTAGAAATTCAGAGATGCAGAATTTCAGTAACTTAAACTTTTCCCACACTTTACCAGGTAGCTGCTAATATGTGTACAGTTTGGCCTTTAGCTTCATTTCAGTAAAACACTTTAGAGTTTACTTATTATGTRTAATGAAAAAATAATTACAAAGACTATTTTTTTTCTTTATTGTGACTGTTTTCTTCTGAGGCTTGCATTCTTATTTATACTTTTATTTGTAAAATAGCAGTGCGCAATTAAAGCATGTAGTAAGCAGTGAGAGGCAAGTTACAGCCATTTAGCTATATTTAGCTGTCATTTAAAGCAATGGCAATTTTGTCTCATCAAAGACTAAGAAATGCAGTACTGAAGCATAATAATTATTCATTCTTTTCTTCACACTGGAACATTTCTCTATACTGTAACATTTTCAGACAAATGTGCTATAGAATCTGTGCATTTTCTAGCACATTTCAAAAATGATTTTGTCAGATGGATTTCATCTACAGTAACACAATAAGGGCATTAACTGAGCTGTAAAAATAGAGGTACTTTGATTCCAAGAGTAAGACTCTGAGAAGTATGAGTCATAGATATTTTTTGGTTAAGGGAAATATGTGATGGCCAAAGTTACCAAATGTGATACATGAAACTGATGTAGGACAGGCATCAATGGACAATTTGAGGAAGAAAAGTCAGTAATATTGAACAGCTGAGGCAGTTTAGGTCATTACACAAAGCAATGACACATTTTAACTTAAATTATAGGAACATCCCTCCTTCAGTATTTTTTGTAGGCTGTTGAAGGTATCCATAAATCAACTGAGGTAAATGGCTGGCACAACTGGATGTGCAAAGAAAGAAAGGAARTATCAATACGATGTAGGTAGTAGGACAAACTCAAGACAAATGAAATTTCACTGGAATTGCCATCCAAAAAGGTTTGCAGAAGTGCCAGTGATGGCACAACCTCGAGGCTCTGTGGGTGTATAGGTGTATCCGGGAGTTTGAAGGAGCTTGGAAAGCCCCTGTTACTATAAGCTTTTCTGCTCCCTGCCTATCAGGTGTTTTTAAAATGGCTTTTAAACAGGCTAACCAATAACTTAATGCACATATTTTTACTTCTTAAAATATATGCAAAAAATGTGCAATTACTATGTTCTTTACAAGTGCAGTCTGTTCCGTGCTGCCTCTATGGTAATTGCGCTAATTAATTTGTTTTGAAGACAGACCAAACTAACCATAGCGATTTCTAAAGTTAAACCGAAGGCCAACAGCTGTGGAATTTGAGGTTATTTGTTTAAGATAATTTCAGGAATTAAGGGTCATATTGTTAAAATTAATATTTAATACTGGAATGCTGGATTATTATTTGTTTTCTTGAAAACAGTGAGCAAGATTATCCTGGGAATTTTGCCAAAACTGAATTCAGACCGTTACCAGTAACACTTGACATTCATACTTCAGGACGAAAACATTATTYGTTGGTCCCCAAAATGTACTCCTGTATTGGCATTTACCTTGCAACTCTTCCCCGAAGATCTCCTAAGCCAGAAAGCTGCCGCATTTCCAGACTCTTTAGGGTAGAATTTGTTCCGTAGCTGAGATTATCTCTGACACGTATCTGTTCTTGCAGCATCTACAAAGCATTCATATGCAGATATAAATTCAGTGTGTCACATTTAATGTACATTTAAAATGTCACTCCTTATTTTTAAGTAGTTCAGTAAAATCAAGAGAGGGTTTTATTATTTAATAAAAGTTTTGCCATGTATCATATTAGTACTTCTGGGTTGCTTCTTACTGAGCCAAATTTGGGCCATATATTTCTTACTTTTTCCTGTCTAGCGTGTACATAAAATACCACAGTATGGATACTGAGTACCTTGACAGTGGAATGAAGACCTCAAATATCTAGCTGTTTTTCCCACCACACCCGTGTTGCACGTTGCAGGGAGGCCAGGCCTGAAGTCACCTGTCTGCATGTCATTAGCTCCTAAAAAATGAGCGCTTGGGTTTGGCTGCTTGTGTTCTCAGTGTTTTGGAAGTGAGAGAAGGGTGTCTGCAGATCTCGGGCGTTTCCTAGCATTTGTGCAGCACAGCCCTTGGACTGATCTGAGGCTGATCAGTGTCACATTAATTCTTTTTCTCTAGGTTTTCTATGTAGCTCTTGAAAGCCAGCTGATTAGTACCACAAAGGTTTTTGTGTCTATATGCTAATATTCTGAGCTATTTTTGTAGCTATTGAAAGAATTACATAATTTGCAAACATTTTTTTCAAGGTATAGAAACAACTTGCAWGCCTACAGAATCTGCAGATGTTATCTTAACTTCACTTGTCCTGTGTGAGTGTCCTTCCTAGGTGAGAAGGAATAGGCAGAGCAGCAGGGATGGGGTTGGAGCCGTGGAAAGCTGGGCGCCTACCTCGATGTCCCGGTTGAGCTGCCGCACTATGGCGGTGATGTTCCGGATATGCTCCTCCAGGAGCTGCCGCGCCAGGCGGTCGCCRCCGCCCTTGTTCTGCATTCTGTGCAGGGTGGAGACGATGTCCTCCTTGATGCGGAAGGCGTGCTCCACAAGGGCTGCCGTTGTCTTCTCATGGCTCAGGATGCGGTCCTCGAGCTGGTCCACGAGGCTCGCGGATCCCAGCGGCACYGCTGTCAGCGCCTGGCTGTGCAGGGGAATGTTTCGAATCCGTCTGCTGGAAAATGTGCAGAGATCGTTAAGTGCTCACACAAAACTCGCTGTGTCTTTTAGGTGCTATCTTAGCAGTACTGTGAAGAAACATTAAAATACTCCCAGAGGGAGGATAAATGGACCTACTGTTTGCTACTACACCTGTATCTGGTACAAAAACRGGTCAGGATCTTTTTCCTGCTCTTTAAGGAAGCTTGCAAAGGGACAGGATCTTAACAAAGGACATTAGCATTATAAAAGTAGTTGCAATTCAGAACAATAATTTAAGAACCCAAACTCCATACACTTCTGTTGAGTTTTAGAAGTAATGCTTTTTGTGCAGTTTTCATCTTCATTCAGCCTGAGTCGAAGTGGGAACTGTAAAAAGTAGATATTGCAAACAAAATATAGGCTGAGATTAAAAAGGAGTAGCTTCTGTCCACTCCTTTTTCCTGTACCTCCAGCAATACTGTAATACCATACCGAAACTTGTCCTCCTGTAACCTGGACAGGAGTAGATGCAGAAAATGAGGACAGAGCAAAATTATGACAAGTTTCTCATAGTCTCAAAAGTCAAATTCTAACCAAAAAAAAAAAAAAAAGAATGCCTTGCATCCATGAAAAGCAGTGGAAGCTCATTGATGCTCAGACTTTAAAAAATCAGGCTATTGGTGCATGCAGTCTTTTCCAACAGCTATGTTCTGATAAAGAAAAAGGAAATCACTCGAAAGTATAAGCAGAAGGTAGAAGCTTAACTTCTTCAAAGAAGAGATTCTGTTATTTGTATTGTTCATGCTATTTCATGTTAATGAGCCAAAATCACAAAGTACTGTGATCATCAGTGTAATGATGTTGATAGAGATATATGATGACTAGCAAGGATGAGTTCTTGTCCTGACTTTTCACAGGTATTCAATATTTTGGCCAAAGTATAGTATCCTTAAGCTTCAGTTCAAACTGYTTTTACAATTTATGATATTTTTTCCCTTGAAAAAGGGTAAAGTAAAAGGCAAGTAAGGAATTGTTTGGGCCATGATTTGAATGACTCTACAGTGTTTCACTTTGCATACTAAATGCCAAAGTTCAAAATTACTATAAATAGGGATTAAAAGACAGACTTAATACTCTGCAGTATGAAGATTGATTGAAAAGAAAAAAAAAAATCCAGACTTTACCTTTCAGAATGAGCAAGAGTTGGGAAGATAGGGCTTCTCTGAGCCATTTTCCAGTCAATAATTTGTCTGTTGAAAAAGTACATATTGAATTATTTAGCAGTTTATATTTGGCAGTGAAATTACTTAATGCTTTTGCTTTATGTGAACCTTTAAGTAAAGTTTAATTAAGATTATGCTGACAATTCTGGTCTTAGAAGATTAGAGGAGTCTAAAATATTTAGGAAATAAGTGCACAAAATGTGACACAAAAGAGCAAAAGAATAAAAACTAAAACAAGCTAAAAGACCTTTTATAGTGAAAACAACACTCCTGGAAGGGGCAAGGTTGAGGGCCTTGAAACCAAAATCTGCCGTTGACCTGCCGAACTGGTTTGGCAGGACAGAAACAACCTTCTCTTCCCCAATCTGTCTACTGGGCTCAGACCTTATCAGTTGGTGAGCACAAAAGTAAGATAMATGAGATTGCAGTGAAGCTCAGGAATGCAAGGGCTAAAGAATTCTGTGCAGATATTCCTGACAACAGATCATTAGGGATAGGGTGTTCCTCATGTAAAAAATACTGGCAGTTGGCTATCTAACTGAATTGCGCTGGTGATTGCTATAACAGAGCAAAACAGTCTATTAACTATTTGTTTTCAAATCTGAATGGCCACTCTTTGTATGTGATAATTATTTAAATTCTGTTTTTAATTGTTAGAGCCAGACAGACTGTGATAGACATTGAAGCAGAACAGCTCTGTTAAATATCTTCAGTAAGATATTTTAGATGTCCTGGTGTGAGACCAGCATATGGCTCAGTATGTTTGCTCTGATTACCAAAATTGGGAAAAAAAAAAAGTTTGGTAGCCTTACTCAAATCCTGCTCCTTTACCCCCTGTGAAAGAAATGGATATCTAATGCATATCTGTAAATATAAAGATGGTGAGTGAGCATGACTGTGCTGCTGGAGGCCTGCCCCTGAGTTCCCCAGGATCCTAAGATCTTCAGTGAAAACTGAAGGTTGATCTTAGAAAACAATTTTGCACTTGCTCACGGAGCCTTGTGCAACGTGCCATACAACTGGAAAGGGGAGATCAGGGTTATTTAAACATCAACTTTTGAAATCAGAAAGTGGTAGGAGTATCCTTGGAAATCTCAAAATGCAAAGCATGCATGTGCTTTAGAAACGTATGAAAGCACTGCCTGAAACCCATCAAGCAAACCTTGTCACAGTGTGCGTGCTCTATTTATAGCACCGTGCTTCAGAAACTACAAATTAGAAAAAAATAGTTTTAAGAGAGGCTGCGTTGCTGAGCAGCAGTGGCACTAGACTGGAATTCAGAAGATCTCATTTTGATGCTTGTGCACTCTCTGATCCTCGTGCCTTTGGATAGGTTATTTCAATGCATGGTACCTCAGTTTCACTATATTTAAAGCAAGACCAGGATACCCACCTCCTTGAGGAAGTTCTTGCCCGTCGCTGCGTAGGAAGCGCCAGGTAAGAGCTGGGGGTCCCTGCAAGGCCTCCTGCACTCGTCGCTCTGCACAGGCCCAYGGCCACGCGTGGGGCCCCTTGGGGCTCCCTGAGCCCCCAGCGCCACCAGTGCAGAGCCTTGCCTGAGCACAGTTCAGCTCAGGTGTCCTTAGAGCTCTGGGCCCTGACACGTGTTAATGGTCTTGATGCAGCAGAGCAGTTAAACACAGGACTATCCCAATGACTCCAATAGAGCTATGCCTGGCACAGCAGCAGAGCACTGGCTGCTACCTCAAAAACCCAGAGCAAATACTGAAGTTTTCAAAATGCACATCTCGCAATACCTTAGTAGGCTATTCTTTAGAAAATAGTGAAACAAAAATTGCTCAGGTCATGGTGGTTTCACCTTGTGGCCTTTGGTATCAATTCAAGCATTTCRTATCAATTAAAAAAAAAAATTGGAGCAGAATTAGCGTAGGATTGCTTGAAGTTTTTACTTTTTCTTCCTGACTGCCATTAGCCATACAGCTAAGCACAAATGTCTGGAGAAACTGTGCACATGAAAGAAAATGTACACAGATGGACTTCTCCTTCGTTTGGCGTGGTTAATTTAAGCACATCACTCAGTACGCGCTGAGATCTCGCCAGTCACCCGTCAGATTTCTTGGTTTGAGCCGCTCCAGCATCCAGAAGGGATGCGGAAGGATCCTGTTCAGCAAGGTACAAACTTTGTTGCAGTTTGGAGGTAATGGCAATAGACAGGAATAGTTAGGTGTCAAAATGAAGGATGTGCTCCCTCTCTGTGAGGGGCTGTGTGAAGGGGTACCCTTTCAAAGTAATAAATATAACCTAAAAGGAATAAAAATAATTAGTAATAAGATTTAATCCCTAGAATAACACCTGGAGAGCGTAATTTCATATAGTTCAAAATTTAGTGGTGTAATGCTGATAGCAACATAGATTCCAGTTGAAATACTAGCTGTAAGAGGGGTTTTTTTTTTTCTCTCTCTCTTTTAATGAGGTTTGATATTACCATAGTAATTTAAATCATAATATACTAAACCAGGAAAATAAGGCGTGATCTCTTAGATTTAGTGAATATTCCAAATATTGTTGTTCGAGGGGAAAGACAGAGTTTGCTTGGCGGTTAGAAGTGGCACGCGCGGTTGCCGAGGGAGCGGCTCGCTGGAGCTGTGGAGCAGCAGCTCCTCCCTGCCGCCCGTTACCGGCGGTTCGCGCGGGCCCCGCGGGCGCGGCTGGGGCAGGGGCGCGGCTGGGGCAGGGGCCCGGCGGGGCGGGCGGCGGCGCCGCCGGCTCTGGCAGCACCGCGGGCAGCCCCGTTCCGCTCCGCCCGCGCTCCGCGGGCCGCTCTCCCGCACGGCTCCGCAGCCGCCCTGCCTTGCTGGGGAGCCCCGTGCGGCGCGGTCACCTGTCACGGGTGCTTTCGGGAGCCGGAGCGGTCCAGAGCCTTTGCTCCCTAGCGCGGACCCTGGCGGGCTGCCCCGGCCAGCCCGGCCGCGCTGCGCAGGGGCAGCGCGGGGCAAGGGAC